>OY796889.1:24225296-24713383 GCA_963680785.1 Diplosoma virens
CAAAAACAACATAAAACTGAGCTATAGCTGCATGCCAAATATGAAATCTATGATAAATAAGCAAAACACTTTACGCCTAAACAACTCGGACAACAAAGTAGACGCCAAATAATGCAATTGCAGATCAGATAAAAACTGCCCACTTAACGGAAAATGTTGCAGAAACTCAGTACTTTACAAAGCCTCCCTAAAAACTGGTGAAACTGACAAGTTTTATTACGGCAGCTGCGAAACATCATTTAAACTCCGATACAATAACCATAACCAATCTTTTAAAGACAGTAGAAAAATTAACTCCACCGAACTATCTAAAGCCGTTTGGAAATTAAAACAATCAGGACTATCGCCAGAAATAAGATGGAAAATTGTGCAACACGCAACCCACTCCATACCAATTGGTTCAAAAACATGCAACTTATGCTTATCAGAAAAATTACAAATATTCCAGACTGACCCAAATAAATTACTGAATAAACGCTCGGAGTTGGTCTCAAAATCTCGACATCGAAGTAAATTTAAATTACGAAGTTTTAATTACGCTGGCAGTTAATAAATATATTTACAAACTCGGTTTACCATATTTTTACATCACACCTTTATCCACTTACTTGATCAGCAAATAAATCAATCCATCTCTACACTACATACTTATCGAACTAAAAATATTCTTAAATTATACCCTGTAAAAAATTTATTGTTTTAATTTTTAATCCATATCCTAATAATTGTCATTTTTAAATGCATTTCTTTAGCATCTTTTTATCGTATTTCCAATGTGCAGACTATTTAATCTAATTTTAACGCATTTTTAATGCAAACTTTTTATATTTACCCATTATTTTCAAACAATAGAGCAAGCTACGTAAAAAACACTTTTTCTTTGGCAATAAAATTCATTTATCAATTAACATTACAACCGTAGTTTTTCTCTTGTTTTTCTCTTGTTGTTGTTTTACGCTTTTTCGCCGGAATTCAAGCGCTTCGTTTAAACTGTATTTTTATTTAATTATTTTATTTTTCAGATTTTTAACCGCCCCCTGACGAGCCCAGGCAGGCAAAACAGTCTGTTGGGGCAAATAAAATTAATGTTAAATTAAAAAATTTTGTGGTCTGTAAGTTAATTTCAAAATAAACAGGTTTTGAAAATATTTTTTGAAAATAAATGTTTTTGAAAATAACAATGATTGTTTGTCCTTTCTAAATGTTCTTAATAGTCAAAACAAAAACATAAAATTTACTCTTGAGCATTCTTCAGACTTTATTTGTTTTCTAGATGTTAAAATAGAAATAAATTGCAATAGTTTAGACACATATACATGGAGAAAACCAACCAACACTGGACTTTTACTTAATTTTAACGGCTTTTGCCCACAAAAATGGAAATCTGGTTTAATTTTGTGTTTGCTTCACCGTGCGAAATTACTATGTTCCTCAAAAATGTTATTCAATCGAGAAATCAACAACCTAAGAAAAATGTTTTGTTTAAATGGTTATTCTTGCTGGTTTTTTAATAAAGTTTTAAACAAATTTGTGTCCAACATAACCGTTGATTGTTCTACTGATTGCCGTACTTATTATATTACAATTCCGTACTTTGGTATTGACTCGAGACGTTTTTTAAATCGCTTATCAAAAATTTTTAAATCGAAATTTAACGTGAAAGTTTGTCCTGTCTATAAAACATTTAAAATTGGAAACTACTTTCAGTTGAAGTCCACAACTGCTTTGGGTCTTTGCTCAAATGTCATTTATGAATTTATATGTTCGTGTGACGCGAACTTGACATACATCGGTATGTCAACCCGACATTTGAGCACTAGAGCTAGGGAGCATTTGGACTTTAATTCTCAAGTATCAAGTGCAATAAAAAATCATATAATGTGTTGTAATGTTTGTTCCTCTGTCAAATTAAATTTAAACTTCTTTAAAATAATTAAAAAGTGTAAGTCGGAATTTCATACAAAAATAAACGAAGCATTATTTATTAAAAGCGTAATTCTGGTTTAAATCGACAACTTTATGCAAATGGTTCTTGATTTTTATTAAATGTTTTTTAATTTTATTTTAAATTTTTATTTTTTTTCTTATAAATTTTAAATTTACTTTCATTTTTAAATAATTTAATGAAACTAAAAAATTGGCTTTATAATTCTATTTGCTTTAACTTATTCGTCACAATGTAAATCATTCATGCATAAATAATTAATTTTCTTTGTTTTGATGCATTATTGTTAATTTCATTTAAGTTTAAGTTTTTCTTGAAAAGGGCTTAAGAAGCCGAAAACGTTTGAAAAATAAAAGTTTTATGAATTTAATTGTGCTGCTGAGTATCGCCACAATATAATTGAAGAAAATTTATTCCTTGCCAAAATAACTATATATTTTTGATTTTCTAGTGACCACCTGACGATTCAATAGGATGAAACAGACTGTTGTTTGTTTTAACTTGTAAAGTGTAGGGTTAAATAAATATAATATATATATAAATATATATATTGCCTTTAGGATTACAGTGGAACTTGCTTATATCTTTAAAGCCACTCTAAGTAAAATTAACTTGTTATCTTTTTAGAAATTACTCACTTGTTTGGTAAACATAACCATGCAGACGGAACTTGATATTCCAATGTCGAGTTGTTAAAACCGCACCAAACACTGTCACAAAATGCGGATATCGGGCGAAAAATTTCATAGTAAGGTTCTTTGTATTTATATGAATAAACTTGAAGGCAAGGTGAAGTAAAAATAGTTTTAGCCAACTTCATGTCTTCCAATTTCGGTTTTTCTAAAACAAAATAAGATAAAAATTTTTTAAAAAAATTGTTTAAAAAAGTTTTTTTGCAAATGTCACAGACAACGTGAACCCGATTATATGAGTAAACAAAAACTTTCAAGTCTTTTTTCATTAGTAACTTTGATGGATTTGTTTAATACTTGAACTCCTACTCTGACTACGATGCTACATACTAAAGCAGGGTTTCTCAAAAGGGGTCCATGATGACTGTATAAACGGTCAGCGACAATATAACAAAACTTGTCAAACATATATACTTGGCAAAATAATCTATAACATGAAATCCGAGACAGAATCAAAGTGAAGACCTTCTTTTTTCGAGAATACATCTTTTTAGAGACGAATTTTTTTTATTAAATATACCAATTTTTCCCTTCAGAAATATGGTATGATAGTTTATAACGATTTACTTTTTTAACAAAATTTGTGTTAATTATTTTTGAGTTTGTGTTATTTTCTTTGTTGGTTGGGAAAAAATTGATGTGATATAAAATTCGGTTTCATAAAAAAAAGATTCGCAATTAGGGGTCCGTGGCCCAAAAAGTATGGGAAACACTGTACAAGGGTATGGCACTTCATGACCGTTTTCTGTAACCTATCAGCATTGTTGATTGTTAGGAAATATTAAAAACCTTGGTTCACATTTTAAATTGCTATGCTGCAGGTTTGACTGTTGCTTTTGATCCTATAATTAATCTACTCGATTCTTTTGTGAGTAAACCTTGACTTATTCTACAGTGCGGTTTCGACAAACAGTTTTAATTTACAATTTTATCTTATTATAAAATAAAAAAGCATATAAAAATTGTTTTTTCAATAATACATTAATGCTTCCAAATCTATTTCAAATATTTTGTTAATAATTGTTTTACTCATAAGATCTTTATCATCTTCAGCGAGTTAAGCAAAATATTTTCCTCCATTAAACGAAAAAACCATAAAGAGCATTCACGTCGTATCACGTAATTTCTGCAAGAAAATTAAGCTTAACCCAAAAAATCTTAAAATTTCTTTTCATTTTACAGCCATAATGTATTGTAAACTTGTTTTCCAAATCTAGTTAGGAATCAGAAAGTATTCCATCTTTTTATTAAATTTCGTAAAAATTTGCGATAAAAAAATAAATGCGCCCTTGAATCAATTGCAAAACAAAGTCACTTAGTTAAGCTTTTTTGAAAATTAGTGCTGCTTACCTGTTAATAAGCACTTTTACAACTTATTCTGCATAAAAACACTAACTGTTTACAATTTAAGATACAAAAAAGAATTTACGACAATACAATGCAACCAAAACAAAAACTGATTATAAATATATTTTTTAATTAGCACTTCAATTACAACAGTTTCATTATCATCATTGATAAACTTATTATCACTGGGCTTTCTTCGGCCGTGGAATTATTAGGAACATTTTTTTATGTAGACAATCCGTCTTTTGTCGAAGCTACTTTTAAATAAAGTAGGTTAAAGATGGCCGAAAAGATTTCTTGTGAAAAAATATAATACACCCTTAAAATGCGCACGAATTTGAAACTAATACGGTGATTAGTCCAAAATAAGCCTTTTTTTTTTATAGTAAATCATTAAACTAACAATATTGTGAGAAAATTTTTACTCATAGCGTTATTTTACATTAAAAACCTTACCAAATTGAAATACATACCTGATATTCTTGATGTTGCATTGTTTGTATTTGAATGCAAGGTATTTAGTTCTTTGCGACAAATTTTTACAAAGTTTGAATTGTTACAAAATTTTTCATAAACAAGAAAAGTAAAACGATTGAAAACAAATCTTCGTTTTTCACATTCGTCTTTAAATTGGGAGCAGTTCCAAACCCTTAAGTTTTCCAAAAAACTTGTCAACTTTAAGCCTGCTTTACTATAGTATCTACCGAATTCTTTATATGAACATTTGCAATATTGATATCCGCCTTTTTCAATATTAACGTTTTGTACATTTGAACATTTAATATTTCCTGGAGCTACAGTGAAATTGAAAGTATCGCAACTGCAAACAGAAGCCAAAAACAAACAAATCAACCAATGGCTCATTTTTATGTTATGCAAAGTATCTAAAAAAGGATAAGAATTAAGTTATCAATATTTTGAAGCTAACTCGTTCATTTTAAAATCGAAAACTAATACTGCACAACCATGCATTTTAGTTGTGCATTTTTACAACTTAAAACAACAAACTCTTTTCTGTTAATTAACGTATGTAAACTGTTGACCAACCCATATAGTTCATTCTTTAAAACCTATCAATTTCTTGTTTTTTTTTTCAATTTTGATTTAAAAAGTTATCTGAACATGCGTAGTTTGATAGACTTTTTAACATTGTCATGTCACGCATAATTAAAAATGCGATGTCAACTAATTTTTATTTAAATATATAGTTAAATTATTACGCAATAGCTGGCTATTAAATTGTTTACGTCATAGCTAAATCCAAATTAAATTTTTGTTTCATTAATTTTTTTTTCGAAAGAAATTTTTCTATTAGTACGACTATATATTTTTTAAAATATTTCAAGAAAAACTCGGACACGTTTCAAATTCCCAGAAGCAGCAGTTGGTAAAACCTTTTAAAAACTTTAAAAATTGATTACATGACAAATTTTTACTGGGAATATCGAATTGTCAATTTTTTTTTTTTTTTTTATTTTTTGACCGAAATTATTTCAATTGATCATTTTATGAGAGTGTAAAAATACGAAGTAAAATACAACAAAAAACATTTAATTTCCTCTTAAGTGTTTGCAAGGATTAATGTTTTTATTCATCGCTTTCATTCGGAAAGTATTTTTTGGACGCTCTGCAGTAAGTTTTTGTAAAAAACAACTGAAGACAAACTCTGACGTGTTGTATGAAACACAGAAATGATTCAAAGACATCAAATGCTTTATTAGAGTGTAGGCGACGTACAACTGACCTACTAATTTAGGAACGACTGTGGATAATTAAATTTCACTGCGCAACATCGCGATGGGACCTGCGGGGCGGTGGTACGTCATTTATGGTACATAAGAGGCCAGAAATAAAACTGTAACTTAAAGAGAATAAAAAATAATTTGAAAGCTAATTTTTACAATCGCCCGGAAAAAATTACATTCGAAAAATAAAAGTCATTTGTGCAATTGATAATTAATCGATTTATATTTAAATTAGACTAGCACGATATTTTGAGAGTTTGAATTCCAAATTAATAATGCAAGTGTATTTTGCAAATTTAATAATAAAAATAATACATCTTAATATGAAGTAAAGTTTAAAAAGTCAAATTTTTTAACGACTTTTTTACGGCAGCAAACTTACACTAACATTTGGTTTTGGTTGTCTCGAAGTTTTTTTTAATGAGTTTTATAAGTAAAAATCAAAAAATTCAGTTAAGTCAAGATTTGTAAAAAATTTATTTTTTTCAATTTATTTAGAAAAACTTGCTTTCTGGTTTGTTGTTACAATTTACAAGTACTTTAAAAGTTTTGTTTCTACTATAAAGTAGTTGCTTTAGAAAATAAAAGCCTGGTGCAAAAAAGGAAGAGCACTTCAAACAATACAAAGTTTTTTATGTACTTGTATAATATGTTGAAATTTTTTAGACATTATAATTACAACAAAGAAGCGCTTTTTTGCATTTGTGTTTGTAATTGAAAATCAATAATTTAGGAGACAAATGGGAAAATTTTATCAATCTGTAATGACAAATTTTTGCAACATCTTAACCTAAATATGCTCATAAAAACTTTAACGGAAGCCAAAATTGTCTAGTCAAATAAAATCAACATGAAAAGTAAAATCAAAAAATCTTTTTTAGGTCAAAATAAAAGTTGCTTTATATCTGAATAATTTTTTAAGAAAATTTTTAATTACGTTGGTGACTTAAATGCGGTACTTATTTAAAAATACAAAACAATTTTTTTAACTAAAATTGATAAAAGACTGATTCAGCAATTTTTTTGCTTTTACACACTTTTCACATCTTTATTTTCAGAAAAGATATGTTTGTCTTCACTAAGCTATTTATATAGTTTTGATGATAACACTAGTCTACACAATTTTGGAAACAAATTAGAAAACATGTGCCCTTGGCTAATTTTGGGACGCTGATTTCAAATCTGATGTTCGTTTTTTTGTATCACCCTTAATTTTTTAGTAATCTTACACTAACTTTCCACCAAAGAGCTTTAAAATGCTGTATAGCATACACCAACTCTTTACAGTTTTTAAAAGCTGCATGCACAAATCTGTGGGCTGATAAGTTTTGTAAATCGTCCACAACAACATTCTTTATTGGAACGCAACATTTTACCTACCTATGTGCTGCATCATCCTGTGTTTTACTCTGTTTGGCATTTCCATGATGTGACACTTTTCACCTTATTACTGTACTGTATTTCTTCCTTTCTCTTGTTGCTTTTATCACTCTTTCCCAACTGAATATTACATTGTTTTGCTACAAATATTCTCCCTTCTATAGACTTGCAGCTGTGATAAGGAGATCCTTTCTGAAATTTCTTGGTTTGCATTGGTTCAATAGAAGCTGAGGTGGTAACATAACTTGATGAGTTTGACTGCTATTGGAAGTGTTAGTGTTATTTGAAACTCACGAGGTGACAAGTTTCATGTTTTTTTAGTGCATTTATAAACTTAAGAATTTAGAGATAGTGTTTTGTTAGTTAGTTAGAAAGTCTTGCTGAACTTCGGAATTTAATACCATAAATTTTTTTGAAGAAATTTATTAAAAAAGTTTATTCTAGTATTTGATTAATTAAACATGTCAACATTACAATGCAGAGGGTGTATAAATGATCCTGTCAGTTTCTGTTACATCTGAGTCGGTTCATGAGAAAGAAAGACAGACAAAATATCATTCAATTTATAAAGAATGCTTACTATGCTTACTTTGATGTGAAACTGGTAGACAAAGACAAGTCTTGGGCCCCACATAAAGTATGTATAACCTGTATGTCGACATTCAGCTTGCAGATAAAAGGAAAAAAAACATTTCTCATTTGGAGTTCCAATGGTATGGTAAGAGCCACAGAGTCATCTTAATGACTGTTACTTCTGTGCTGTCAAAACTACTGGTTTAACATCTAAAACAAGGTCTTCAGTAGAATACCCCAGTTTGCCATCAGCAATTTAACCAGTTCCTCATAGTGTTGAACTTTCTCTATCAACATTCTATATCTTCAAGTGAGAAGAGTGAATTTTATGAAGATTTTGTAGTTTCCCATCAGAATGATGAGCCGCAACTGTTTGCACAAGCAGAGTTGAATGACTTAGTAAGGAAACTTGATCTTCCAAAATGTTCTGCAGAACTGCTAGGACCACAACTGAAGGAAAAAAAACATGTTGGCTTCTGAAAACAAAGTCAGCTTTTACCGTTACAGGAAAAAAGGTTCAATAAAATTCTTTAAAATGGAGGAAAATTTGCTGTTTCGTGACAACATAGGACTGATAACTATTATGGGAAAACCTTACATTCTATTAGAATGGAGACTATTCATAGATAGTTCCAAAAGAAGCATGAAATGTATTCTGTTACGCAATGGCAATAAACTTGCTTTCATACCGATTGGACATTCAATACAAATGAAGGAAACATATGAAAATATAAAAACTATTCTCGACAGAATCAAATATGTGGAATATGAATGGATAATATGTGGAGACTTAAACATATTTATCCATGCTTCTCGGGTAACAAGGTGGGAATACAAAAAAACCCTTGCTTTTTGTGCCTGTGGGATAGTAGAGCAAAGCAAGATCACTAGATAAAAAAGGAATGGCCAAATAAAGAGGTATTTGTACTTGGAAAGAAGAACATAAAGAACGTTTTATTGGTGAATAGAGAAAAAGTACTGTTACCACCATTCCACATCTAGTTGGGATTAATTAAGAAGTTTGTGAAAGTGCTTCAAATACTTTTGTATAAAGTTTCCACGGCTTTCATATGAAAAAATCAAAGCAGGTAATTTCGATGGACCCCAAATGCGGCTTTTGCAGAAAGACCAGGCGTTTATTTCTACCATGAAGAAGAGTTAAATGCATGGAAAGCATTCTCTAATGTAGTGAAAAACTTCCAGGGGACTATAAAATTCCCAAATTTCAGCAAACTTGTTGAAAACTTATTACACGCTTTTCATAACTTACGCTGTATTTCCTGCATAGCCATCTGCAGTATCTTTCAAAAAACTTAGGGCCATTCAGTGAGTAATATGGTGAAAGATTTCACCAAGATATAAAAGTGATGGAAAAAAGGTATTAGGGAAAATGGAATATCAGTATGATAGCAAAGTATTGTTGGGGTTTGATACGTGAATGTTTGGATTCTCGCGTTGAAAATTACTTCTAAGATCATCCCTTCTCAATCTAAAAAAAGGAAACTTTTGCAATAAAATTGTATTCTATCCATATATTTTCTCCTTTGTGTTAAGTATGTGCTTTTGTATTCACAGCTTCGCATTAATTAATGCTTTTCAGTGTGCAGCACAAAAATTTAAAATCTTATTTTCAGAAAAATTTGACCTGCTACGGCAAAATCAATGGCAGATTTGAAATCAGCACTCTCAAATTAGCTAGAAAGCATAGTTTTCATTCTTGTTTTTGATACTCTATCAAATTTTGTAGACCTGTGTAATTTTTACTCTCATTGCAAAAAAATAACCATGTGCTATATTTGTTAAAATTACTAAATCAAATCAGCTTTTAGTGCTAAAAAGAAAGTGGTCCCTAATGTGATAACCAAAAAATTAAATGAAAAAAGAAAAAATACTATTGTTTAAAATAACGCGTTAAAATACAGCTGACAAAAATATTTCACAGTTCTTCTAAAAATGTTTACTGTCTGGATTCATAAATAAAATGAGAAGAATTGGAAAAAAACAACTACAAACTGGAATAATCAACCTGAATCTGTGATTTCATAACAGGTGTGCTAGAAAGCAGCCTATAAACATATTTTTCAAAATGAAAATAGAAATAAAGTTTAAATTAAATCAGTAAAACTTTAAATATTTATTTAGATCCTTGTCTTATTTTGCTCCCCAAAAAAACTTTACGTCTTAATGTGAGGATAGAATGGAAAGCTTACTTTCCACTTCTGTCTAATAAACTCAGATGCAGATTTAAAAAAAGGTATTCAATTAAAGGCTCTTTCAAAATTCTATAATTTATTTCAAAAAGAAATGTAGTTTTCTCACCCGTATTTATTCACCTTTGACCTATGATAAGTATCATTATTTATTACTTTCGTACCTTTGTATCTCCCATCAAAGTATTTCAGATACCCCAAAGAAAATTAGAACCAAATAAATGCAGTAAATACACTTGTAGGTCGTACCAAAAAATATTAGATTTTGTAAACATTAAAAATATTTTTAAAAAATGTTTTCGCTGCATAGAAATATTCTATATATTTCTTTCAATAGATTTGATTTCGTATAAACTTTTAAGCAAAGCTGACTTTAAGTCAAGATTTGATGATATGTCTGCGCGTGCTACTCGAAAAGATGGTGAACAAGGAAGAATCGCACCTATACATGAACTTTGGGAAAAATTTATTGAGGCATGCAAAAAAAATTACAGTGCTGGCCCTTATGTAACTATTGATGAATCGCTGCTAGCCTTTAGAGGAAGATGTTCGTTCAACGTGTATATGCCATCTAAACCATGTAAATATGGTATAGAGGTCTGGTCTATGGTTGATGCTAGTAATGCCTATCTTCTGAATGCTCAGATATACAAAGGAAAAGGTCTTTGTGGTCCAGAGAGACATTAAGCAAAACGAGTGGTTAAAGATTTAACTACACCAATCCTAAATTCTGGAAGAAATATTACGTGTGATAATTTTTTCACTGATTTTAGTCTCGCCGTAGAACTACTTGAGAAAAAGTTAACGATTTTAGGAACTATAAGAAAGAACAAGCGTGAAATACCCACATCATTCCAGCCTTCTCGAAAGCGTAAATTATTTTCAACAGAGTTCGGCTTCAACAAAGATTATCCTCTTATGATGTGCAGTTATGTTCCTCAAGTTAATAAGGCGGTTCTCTTACTCAACACCATGCATTTTGACAATAAAATACAAGAAAATGAACCTTTCAAGCCAGATATGATTTTAGATTATAATACAACAAAAGGTGATGTAGATACCCTAGATCAATTAGTCAAGAACTATACATGCAAGCTTGTAACAAAGAGGTGGCCTATGATTATTTTCTATTAAATGCTCGATGTTGCAGCCTATAATTCAGCTGTGTGCTTTATGGCAAAGGTACCTGATATATGTAAAGGACACCAGAAACGTCGACACTTTCTTTCAGCCTTGTCTGAGCAACTTTGCAAAGGACAAATTGAGAGACGTTTTCTAGCAGAAAAGAAATATCTACAAAAGCACATTATTATGTGCATAGAAGCATTCGTCAATATTGAAACAAATGAAGACCCATCACAGCAACAAAATAATGAAAACCCGAAACGACGTTGCAAAAAATGTCCTAGAAAACTTGATAAAAAAACAAAGAAATCTTGTATAATCTGCAGTGAGCCAATTTGTGACAGCCATACTCGATTTATTTGTATTGAATGCATTAAAGATCAAAAATAAGCAGAATTTTGTTGAAAATGGTTTGTTAAGTGTAATTTGAAACAATATAATCATGTGAAACAAAGGTCAGTTCGAAGTTATTATTTTATTTTTGGAAATTTTTTCTATGTTTTGTTTACCATTTTTTAAAGGCTAAAAATTTATAACCTAGTAAACTTTGGTGCTTGGTTTTATGCCCTAGATCCTGTTAAACATATATAAATAAAGATTAGCAAATTTTAAAAGATATATAGTTATTTTAAACAAAAGCCAGTTCGAATTTAATAAATTTTTTAAAAATTTTACTATGTTTTATTTAACATTTTTTTATGGGCTAAAAAGTAAAAACTTAAAAACAGTGGGACTTGGTTTTATACCCATGATCCTGTTGAGCATATAAGTCAGATTAATTAATTTCAAATGATGCATAGTCCTAAAATCTATAGCAAAATAAAAGGGGTCCGTGAGGACCCCATTGGCCTTTCGTGTAATTTTAACAAGGTCGGCCGACGAAGAGTTAAATAACCCAGAGGTCAAACGTGAGCTAAAAGATTACAACAGAAATAGACTTTTGTTATTCTGTCCAACCCCGTCTTATCTTGGAGTTAAACTGAACAGATCGCTACGTTCTGTCACAATCTAATGGCATTGCACAAAAAACTATTTGCGCGCGTCATACTGCCGAGGCGACTTGTAGGCTCAGGATAAGGTGACGGTGCCAAAACACTGCGGACAGTTGTCCTATTTCTAGTTTACTCAACAACTGAGTATTGCGCACCAGACTGGTATCGTAGCGCTCATTCTTCCTCATAGGAAGTATCTTGAATGACGCCTTGCATATAGTCACTAGATGCCTTTGTCTCACTCCAACGGATCACCTACCCATATTTTCATGTATCCAGCCAGTTGAGCTTCACCGACTAGGAGGGACACTCTCCTTGGTTATATCGGCTTTTAAAAGTTAAAGGATTAAGCTCAATCGCCTTCAAACTGGTGTTGGGCAATTTTATTTGTCCTTGCACTATTGGGGTCTTTCTCTTTCACCAAATTGCAAGTACAGCGCCACTGAATAAACGAAATACCATGTCCTGATAATGTGCTCTATTCATCCAGCAACATGTAGAATACTGATCTGACGGTTTTGGATGAAGAAACCCAATGCATGCTCAAAACCAATACTGCCAACATCTGATCCTGGCGGTACAGCAGCCCTAGATAGGAAAAGGATAAACCATCGGCCCCATTCCTGTTCGCGTCTGACCCGGAGTGGATGCTCTTCCAAACTTTGACGACAATGAACAAAGCTGACTGTATTTTGATTGAAAAAATTTCTCAAATGTGCTTTAATCCTTTGAAACTTAGATCAATTTATTCTGTTTTTAAGACTTTATCTTCGTGTTTATTGGTAAAAAGACGTACACTTATACTCAAAATATTTAACAAAAGTATTAATGGGGGGAGCAATTTTCAAAAAGGATACTTCAAAGTACCAACTATACAGTGCTAACAATGATAAAAACAGTTCTAAATATATTAATAAAATTTATTATAGACGGTCGCAATATTTGCAAACTTTTTTTTGGTGTTCTAAAACTTAAGTAATGATTTTGTAAAGCCGAAGTTATATTAAGTATAAGGATATTCTTTCCATAACTTGTAATCTGCATTAAAATATTTTTTAACACCTGATGTTAATAATTTGAACGACTGAGTTTAAGAACTCATGAGGAAGTCAGATTTTCACCCCAGTAAAAACTTTAACTACAACTACAGTAACTAGCAAATCCACTTTCGCAGTTCACATGACTTATTTTGTCCAATGACGGCACGCAAGACAAAACAGCTGATTGATTGCTACAAGAACCGTAGTTACAAAGACTAGAAAGCAAATACAGTCGACCCCACTTATTTTAAACAACATTTACGTCTCTTTGCCATTTTAAAAACAAAATCAAATAACAGCGTAATAAAGTGTGAAACCGTCAAATGCAAGACAAAAAGTGTGGGTTATTAAGCAAGGTTTTGGGTTTATAGGGCGAGTTTTTATTACAGGAATAAATGCAGTTGTCACGAATAAGGCCCTTTTTGAAACGCAAAATACTCTGAGAATCATTTGTATCGCATGGTTTTATATTAACTGATAAGGAAGGCCTTGTGCGAGTGGTCCAAGTCAAGGCGCGCTATTCCGTATTAACTAGACTGTTACCAAATTGTGTCTGATTGAAAACACTATTCAGTAATTATGAGTGAAATTACGTTGCTTTTAATGTTTATTTTCTATTTGTGGTAATCCTGTTTACGAAGACTACGTTGTTGAATTTAGTAAACGTGTACTTGCGCAACTTATGTATTTCATAGAAGAAATTTCTGTTTTTTCTAAGTTCAATCGTCATTTGTGTTATTAATTTGACGTGTATTTATGTTGGATTTTCTTTATTGTATACTACTGTTACTGCCGAGTTGACAACGCTTTTGTAATGTTTAAAATGTTAACGTAACATTTTAGAGGGAAAGTGTAGCGTCGTTAAGACGCAAACCAAATTTGTCTTTACGCGATAATTAAAGTTTACACATGGCGCCTGGTGATTTGTGCGCGCTGCCGTTGCCTGCCCTTTGGCAACCTCTTTTATGATAATAGTTAGGACGCGAGGCAGCTTTCGTTTTGGTTTTGCCTTTGTAGAGGAAGGTTAGTTGAAGAGCCTGCTGGCCACTTTCTCATATACAGTATATCCTTTTGGAATGGAATAGCCTCTTGGCAGAAGTTCGGTGTGGAACAAATTCATTATAACCTAATTTTGGTGTATTCTATTTGAATAAGCGTAAAGACTGGAATAAATTAGTATTATCTGTTCAAGTTTAATTCATTTCTTGTACCGAACTAACAACTGTATTAATTGACTACAAACTTTCTTCAAGGAGAAGTAGGCGTACTCATTGACGTCTCTTCGTTTGAGCACGCAATGAGTATGACTGCGTATGCGTCGCATATGGCTGAATATCCTGCTGATAGTAGCAGCAAAACTTTACTTTGATCAACTGTAATTTTCAATAATTTCTATCATGATAATTGATTTGAAGAATTATGAGGATTTAGAACAAGCTGCTAAAAGCTAAGAAGCACAGACTCGAGTTTCGCTCTTGTTGGAGCTCGTCAGTAATGCTTATTTCACTGCGAATCGAACCAAGTACCTATAGTCATTCACGCAGGTTACCATACCACTAGACCACAGAACCCGGACGATAGATCTACTCAAACCAGCTATAACTTATAAGTTATTCCTGCGTGGAAGACTACAGGTACTTGATTCGATTCGCAGTGAGATAAGCATCACTGACAAGCTCTAACAAGAGCGAAACTCGAGTCTGGTGCTTCTCATCTTTAAGCGGCTTGTTTTAAATTATTTCTAAATCCTCCTAATTCTTCAAATATAAAATTCTTCCTTTGCTCGTCAAGTTCTAAGAGAGTAAGCACCAGTGAGCAGCGTGGTCGAGTAGTTAAAGCAGCGGACTGATGATCAACTAGTCTCGGTTCAAAACTGACTTGCACCATTCTGTTGTACCCTTGGGAAAGACACTTTACGGGACTTGACAAACAGTTCTAAATTACAGTAATATCTCTACTAAATTACTAGCGGACAGCAATATCTTGGCATCTCCGGAAGCAGGTCGGGCTAATTGCTTACCCTATGTATAGCGCCTCCGTCGCTTTCCTGCGAGTCAGGAGGATAAATATAGAGATAAAAATAAAAAAATAAAAAAAAAATAAAAAAGCACGATGCTTAACGCTTGTCGGGTAAGTCCCGATCATGAGGTAAGGCCTTGGAATTACAACATAGTGGATTCTATGTATTCCTTATTCAGTAAATCCGGGAATAACTTACAACTTATAGCTGCTTTGAGTCGATCTATCGTCGGGATTCTTTGGTCTAGTGGTATAGTAACCTGCGTGGAAAACTGCAGGTATTTGATTCTATTCGCAGTGAGATAACATCGCATTGATGAGCTCTAACAAGAGCGAAACTCGAGTCTGGTGCGTCTCATCTTTAAGATAATTGATTCATTCGCACCATTACTAAACATATGAACTCATTAAAGTATTTTTGTAAGGTATCGAAAAACATTCAATGTTTGCTTACATGCTATCACTGCAAATGTCAATTTTGTTTTTTCTTGTACTGTGAGGTTCATTCAAGAGCATTCATTTTACTGTATTCATGCATTTATTACTTACGGTAGACTACGATTCAATGGTCTCTTAGCATACTCAATTATTTTCTGCAAACTCAAATTTTAACTCGTTCGATATTTTCTGTATAATGTCAAAAGTTGATATTTTGGCCGGATTCCATAAACGAGCGAGATAAAATTTATGCAAAAATTTTTAAAGTAGAGTTAAAGGTAGGATAACTGTTTTTAATAGTGCCTAAAGTTAAATTTAGAAAGAAAAAAAGAATTAGATCTTACAAAGAAAAAAAACAGATTGATTTAAGTATTATTTTTATTTTAATTAGTTACTCTAAATGTTAGAAAAATTTCTCTCTGCTTTTTAAAAACCATAATCTTCTTCTAATATAGTCCCGCTATATTGATTTGAATTTTATGGTCAAATATAAAAGGACGTTTTTAAAACTTATTTAACTTAAAACTTAAAAAACATCATGCAAAACTATTTAGAAGCAATATTTTGTAAAATAAGCAGTATTTTGATCAAAAATAAAGCGTTAAATAGAATACAGCAATCATATTACAGAGATAAATTCATCAAAAAACGAAAAAAATAAGCTGCTAGACATTTATCAAGAGCATTTACAGTAATTTTTATTACAAACACAAGTAAGATTAAAAAAATTCATTACACTAGAAAAATACAAAAAATTCAAAACTTTTTGTGTATTAATCAAATTTCGACAAAAAGTGTTCTCCAATGACTTGATAACACATCTTGTAAAGTTCCTGAAAAACGAAGCATTTACGAAAGCGAAAACTTCTTAATTTCATTTTATAATGTATATAAATACAATATGCAAATTGACATTTATTTATAAGTCATGCAAGTTACTCCAAAAAAATCTCTTGCCTACGGTTTGTTTTGTTTTTTCGCCTCGTCAGGATGTAACACTAAACACTTACAAATATGCTTGAATACTTGCTTTACGAAATGAGATAATTTTATAATGAAACTGCATACAAATTAAATGATGTAAAAATAGAACTATCTATAAAAATAAAATAACCGTTTACATTTCTTTAGCGTAATATAGCACCCTTGCATCTGGCACAACTAGGCTAAACTGATGTTCAGAGTGAAAACGTTTGAATAAGTATTGCTTATGTTTTCCCCATCCTATTCTTTTGTGTAGCCTTGCATACTGTTTCTACGAGCGTAGTTTTATTCTTTTATCATATTAGAGCGTTGTTGACTTGTTAATTTTTTTATCTAAAATTTTTAATTCTCATCCTTACTCTTTCACATCTTATTGATCTATAGAGAAAGCATCTTGTATTTTATAATTTACTCTTTAACAGAAAATCTGCAAAGAGAGCGACCCAGGGATTATTTTGATTTCGTTCAGTCGTTTTTTATTATAAATTTCATCTTACCAAAGAATCGATTGATCCTGGTCTCATATCTCTCAGGTCTTTTACAGTTCGAAACACATCAACCGTGTCTGAATGTTTGGTTTGTTCGATCAAGTTTGCCAAAACTAAAAACAATCCTGTACGACTTCTTCCATCTCTGCGAAATAATATAGATGTATAAATATATGCAGTATATGTAAGTTTTTTAAAGTTTCTTAACCCTATTAAGACTGGGGGGGCTGAAACTGCCCTCGGTGTTAAAATGCTGTGTGCTGCTCAAAAACTAAGCGCACGAATTTTTTCAAATTTTATGACTTTTCCTGATTTTTATTCATCTAAAAGTTGGTGCAATTTTTGAAAAAATTGCTTAAGTAATTTTGGAGTTATTAATAGTTTGTTGAGACCCAGTCAATAGTTCTTTGACTATTCAATAAAACGTGAGAAAAAAGCAGCCAAAATCGAGAAAAAGGCAAATTGCAATCTGTTCATCAAAACAATAGAGCTGAACCGTTCATTAACTATGTTTACTCAAGCACTTTACGAGGTAATAAAACGCTTTCAATCTCACTTTCCAAGGGAATTTGTTTATGTAGAAAAAGAAGTAACAGAAGATTTAGATTTCTTTTCGTGTAAAATTTTCTAACAAATTCGGATAAAATCCCAACCACTTGATTTGGCTTTATTATAAAAGTTGATCTTGCAATCGATCATGCACTTCAATACCTTTGGTATAATGGCTATTGGAACGGAATATTAGTATTATCGGAACTATTCAAGCTAAGCGCAAAGAAATATCAAACAAAATAAAGCAAGTGTGTAATAGAGATATTAATTTCCAAAAAGTTTTTTGGAACGAACCTGAAAAAATATCAACTTCAATTCTTTTATTGTAAACTTTAAAACCACAGGAAAGCGAAATATTGCAATCTTATCAACAATGCACGCAATTTTTTAAATTTCAAAAAATGAAAAGAAAAAATCCGCTTTATACAAGTTATGTGATTATACGAAAGGAGGTACAAACATTGTAGACCAAAAATTAGTTTCTGTTTGAGTAAAACTAAGTCTCGAAAAGGACCACAATTGAATTTTCGTATTTGCTTGATGTTTGTCGCATAGATACAGCAAGTGTATTAGCAATGAATAAACACGCGGGGACGCGCAAACAGAATTTGTTTGAAGTTGGCTTTAGTCTTGTTTTAAAATTAGTAAAATCTTTCATCCAAGGCAAGGTCTAACCCAGTGTTTCTCAACCTTTTTCCGATTGCAGCACATTTTTAAAGTTTTTCAAAATCACGGCAACTTTTAGAATATTTTTATTAAATTTTGTTTCCAAAATCAGGAGATCACTAAAAAAAGTTTTCACCCAGAATTGGGCTCAGATGTCCGGCTTTTGTCCCTAAAATCAGTTATATTCTAAAAATACCGTTGCTCTGGTCGCGGGATAAAATTGGTATCTTTTGAAGTTCGCGGCGCACTTTAGCTAGCAGCCTTAATTTTCGCCCCCCAAAATTATGTGATCTCTAAAAAAAAAGCTCTTCACCTGCATTCACGGTCTCTCTAGTAAATTTCCTTTCCTAAATCAGTTTTTCTAAATAAAAACGGTCTTCGCTCCGAGTATTACATGTTTCACGTGTAAAAAGCGCAATATTCGACGTCCCTAGCTAATTATTTTCCGAAATCTTTCGCGGCATATAGGTTGAGAAACACAGATATATGTAGTAACATTGAAGCTGATAATTCAAAATAACATTACAATACTCAACCATTTTTCTGGACTAGTGAATAATCTGAAATAGCTTGCAGCGCCCTAGCAAAATGCAAATGGCACTCTAGGGTGCCGCGGCACCCCGTTTGAGAACCACTGGTCTAACCAGTGAAATTCTACAATAAAGTTGATACTTAGCAAAAATGTCGTGAAACCAAGTATTTATACCGCTTTGCTACCGATATTTCCTTCTCAATCAAAAAAAAACTTCGGTGTGAAATATATATATCAGAAGTATCAAATCCGGAATGAAAAAAAAAAGGCATTAAAATGGCGCTTCCAATCTTTTGTTTAGCCTGGTAACAGTTTTCAAAATTCACATAAACAAACTCAAAAAATTTTCAAACAAAATACATTAAGCTGTTCTTGAGTGCAATATTATTCTATGAATGTACTGGTGTTTTTGTTTTTCAAACAATAATGTTGAAATTAGGATTATCAATTGAATAATTTCTATCGCAAAAAAAATATCGGTTTCATAAGTTTTGAACAAAGTTACGTTACTCGTCACAGTTGAAACATAAGTTGATGGTAATTAAATTACTTTTTCAAAACATTTTAATTTTTTGTAACTCTTACGAAAACTAGACCTAACTAATTAAACAAGTCGTAGAAAAATTAAATGTCAAACAATTACGTCAGAAAACGTTAGCAAAATTTTATAAACAAATATTTTATTAATAAATTAGCGTACTTAACCAAAAGAAAAAAGCATTTGAAACAAAAAAGGATTTCTGTAAAATTAGAAAAATCGATGAAATCAAAAGCAATCACCTCTAAATATTCTTTTATAGTGAAGAAAAATTAAGGTGAGTTCCTGCGATGTGGAACTACAAACACAATTTTTTTGTGTAATAATTTGCTTTCTTTTTATGTTATAAAATTTCTTGCCTAAATGTTCAAAAAAGGAAGTGAATTTAAAAAATTATTTGATCAATAGCAAAGATCGAAGCGTTGTAAACACTAATACAATCAGCTTTTAGCAGATTTGCTTTTGTAGAATTTTTTCTCTGTAAACAATGACGTTCGACAAACAGCCGAAGTCGTTAATTCTCTCAAATCGCTCTCTCGTTTTCAGCCAATTTACGAAAATTGACCACCCTTTGAAAACTTGCTTTTTATGATGTTTAAATGCAACATTTAAGTATCTATATTAAAAGAGTATAAAATTTCCTTTCTATACAAACTTAAATGACAATTCTAGCGCTAGTAATTGTTGAGATATAAGCAAGCAAAGAGCGCGGGCATTTTCAGCCCCCCAGCGTACAAAGTTTCCAAACAGTCCAATCTGAATAGGGTTAATCAGTGTTCATCAAAAAAATGTTCAATAACTGAAGTCTGAGCGGTTACACTTAATAATATATCAAACCAACAATTTTTATTTTATCCATGTTTTATTTGCCCCAACAGACTCAGTTTTGCCTGCTTGGGCTCATCTGAGGAAGGATAAAAATCTTATATAAATACTGCAGAATTGTTATAACCGCTCTCTGATAAGCTAAGGCGGGTGAAACAGTCTGTTGGGGCATATAAAATTAATGTTAAAATTAAAATTTTGTGGTTTGTTAATTTAATTAATTATCTATTAAATTATTAAAGCTATGCAAAAATTTTATAAAATAAGCAAGCTCAACCGCCTGTTTCTCTTTACGGCTAGTCAGAAAGTGAGACAAAAAAATTACCTAATACCAACATGAATAAAAGTATTCAAATAATTTAAAGTAAAAATAAAATTTTTTACAGGATAATCAGCTAAAGCAAAAGGTTATTTTAAATAAAAATATATACAGTATATAGCCAATAGGAAACAAACTAAACATTATTATCTTCGTATCTGACACTGCAGGCCTGATTGGTGTGAAGCCAAATTTACAACTAGCTTTTACACTCAACAGCAATCATTCAGCAACAGCGGAAAAGCAAACGCAACAAAAGTCTGAAAAACAATTATAAAGACATGGGAATGGAACCGCGGAAAATTTGGTAAACTGTTTGAAAGTCATCCGCATACATCAGCGGCGCTAAACGCTGCAATCTTTGCCTAGCTGAGAAAATTGCCACTTGCAAGTTGACCAGCGCACGCTCTTTATCAAGCAATCGGAGTTCGACTGCAAATACAGACATCGGAACAAATTAAATTAAAAAAGTTTATTGTAATATTTCCAAGTTTTTCTGCTTACGCCGTGCTGTTTATTGTTGTGTTTTTAACAATTTTATTCAAGTTAGTTATTAGTTGTAATCATTTATTCTTTTTTAAAGTTAATTCTTTGTAATCTGTTATTACCTCTTCACGCCTTTTAGTTTTCATTTTCCTTTGGGCCTTTTTTTCTCTAACTACTAACTGTGTGCTCATATCTTTATATCACCAATCGACCCTGCAGTGTAAGATACGAGGATGATAATGTGTAGCTTGTTTACCTATTGGCTTTATAGATATCCACTTCTATTTAAAAAAACCTTTTGCTTTAGCTAATTATCAAGTGAGCAGTTTTAGTATTATTTTCAGTTTGTTTATTATTTTTTATTAATGTATTCTTACTATGAAATTTTTTGTCGTGTGAGTTTATAGTTACCTCCTGACGAGCCGTCAGAGTAACATGAAAATATGAACTAAGTAACTTTGTTTTTTTTCGTGCAAAACATGAAAGTATGAACAAAGTAACTTTGTTTGTTCTTAGTTACGACGTTTTTAAGTGCATGGGGTCATTTTTGACCCATTTCGGGATGAAATGTTATTATAAAATTTTACCCTAAAAATGATTTAGAATTGAAATTAATTACTTTTTTCATATTTTTAGATAAAATTACCCCCTAGTTATGTCAAGTAAATGTCTTAGTGAAGATCAAATAATACAATCTTTGAATTGTTTAGAGGATGGCTTTGAAGATAATAGTGACGTGGAGATCGTTTGTGAAAACGATTTCGAAGACGAAGACAATTTGTTACCTGATGAGGCTGATTCTTCCCCCTCAAGTTCTAAAAAAGACGTAGATAACTATAATGATGATAAATACATAACATCGAGAGAATGGAGAAAGTGGAGGACAACTCCTTCTCTCACCCTACGAAGAAGTCTGAGACGCAATATTTTGCGTGTGGTACCTGGAATCACTAATGCTAGTAAAAATATAACTACTCCGCTGAGCGCTTTTCATCTTCTGTTTGATGCTAGTATCATGAATATAATAATAGATTGTTCTGAAAATAAAGCAGAAAATCTTGGTCAACATGAATGGAAATTAAAAAGAGAAGCTGTGGACGCTTTTATTGGAATGTTAGTTATATTTGGCGCAACTAGAGGAAGAAAAAAATCAATCAAATATGTTTGGAGTAAAGATGGTGCATTTTGTCAACCTGTTCTTTAAGCCACGATGGGACGCAACGCTTTCCAGAATATATTGCGTTTCATCAGAACAGACAATCATGAAACACGCCAACAGCGCAGAGCTTTAGACAAATTTGCACCAATACGAGAAGTTTGCAATATTTTTCCGGAAATTTGTCAAAAGTGTTTAGTGCCTGAATCGCAAATGTGTGTTGATGAACAGTTAATTGGTTTTCGAGGAAGATGCCCATTCCGAGTATAGTAAAGGTAGTTAGTAACCAGATTGTTATGGTATCAAAATATGGGCAATTTGTGAAAATCCCTCAGGGTATGTTTGGAATTCACAAGTATACACGGGCCAAATATATGCTGCTCCTGAAAAAAAGCAAGGACAGCGTGTAATGTTGGATTCAATAAAAGGCCTGCGTCAAGGGTTGGAGTAACTTGCGATAATTTTTTCACTTTATTTGAACTTGCAAAAGAGTTGGCAAAACAAGACAAAACTCTACTAGATACTATAAAACAAATTAGAAAGGAAGTACCAATGGCGATGTTATCTTCAAAATCATGCAAAGTGAATTTAAGCTTGTTTTTGTTTTCAAGCGATGCGACAATTGTGTCCTATGCTCCACACAAAAATAAATCTGTTATTTTGTTATCTAGTCAACATAGCAATCATTCAATTATCACTTCAGAACATGGTAAACTAGATATTATTTTGGATTACAATAAATCTAAGGGTGCCGTTAATAGTGCGGACAAGATTCAAAAAAAATTAGTTACAGAATCTCAAAAAGGTGGCCATTTGTTCTGTTGATACATATCAAAAATGTTTGCGTTCTGAATGCCGATCTGCTGTACCGAAAGAAATACCTAAACACTTTAATGACAAGACTGAAATTCCTTAAAGAGCTGGGCTTTGAACTCGTGAAACCTGCTATCCAAACAAGAGCGATTCTTCCAAGAACAGGAATTCCAACCTCAGTCCAAGCGGCCATGGAAACGTTCATAAGTTCACTGCCACAACAGATACATACAGCAAGGGCTGCTGGTTCGAGAACAGGAAAAAGAAATCGCTGTGCATTTTCACCAAGGTCGAAAGACGCCAAATATAGGGTTAGGTGTTCTTTATCTTCTGCATATATATGTCCTGAACATACAGAATCCAATGTAACCACTTGTGTAGTGGTTATTTTTTGTCACAATATTGTTCTTTTTTGTTTTTTATTACAATTGAGACAATGAATATTCCTAATAAATGTTTAGAAAAGTTTAGATTGTCATTTCTATTTATTATTCTCAATTTAATACATAAAATTACAAGTTTAAAAGCAAAAAATGGTTGCGGTCCAATATGATTCCAAACTTGACTTATTCTTTCAAAAACTTCAAAAAGCTTATTTTTTCTTGGAGAGATCTTTTTAGGTGCGCCAGACTGGACTTTCTTTTTGGTACCATCCCTGGTGACAATAGTGTTGCCTACCTTTTAGATGCATCTATATGTATCATATATATCATATATATCAGCAGCGTGGTCAAGTGGTTAAAGTACCGGATTAATGATTAACATGGTCTCGGTTCAAAACCCACTCGCGCCATTCTGTTGTGTCCTTGGGAAAGACACTTCACGGCACTTTCCCCTGCTTGGTCGTCTTGGCAGGCAGTTCTAAATTACACTAATATCTCTTAAATTACTAGCGGACAGCAATATCTTGGCATCTCCGGAAGCAGGTCGGGTTAATTGCTTACCCTATGTATAGCGCCTCCGTCGCTTTCCTGCGAGTCAGGAGGATAAATGTAGAGATAAAAAAAAAAAAAGATAATTTGCTTTTCTTGCGACCCCAACATCTTCTGCTATAGCAATCACAGACTCTTTCTTCTCTAATAAAGTCAAGGCCCGAGCTTTTTCTTCGATTTGCATCTCCTTTTGACCCATTTAATTTTTGTAACAATTTTTACAACATCTCAAAACTTTAAAAGAATGAAAAAAGTTGTCCAATTTTATTGAACTATTCTTTAACCAACTGCAAAGCAACACGAGGCACGAAGAGCAATAGCTATGCGATGAAGTATAGCCAGAGACTAGCATATGACGTAACTGTAAGCGTTTGTCGGAAAAAATGTTTTTGGCGGGAGCAATAAGTAAAAAACTTATGAGGATTTTTCTTGTAAATTTTTTTTTGCCGTACAAATGTAAAGAGTTTTTTTGCCGGCACTGTATACTTGATTACAAAATTATTATAATGAATACCTGCAATAAATTAGTCCCATAGAAAATTTATTAATTTCCATTGATGATTTTATTTTGTTTATGACGTCAACAAGATAGTTAACTCGAGGTGGTGAAGAGATTGTTTCCCAGTAAGGAAAATAAACAAAAGAAAATGTAAGTTGATTCTGAAAAAATAGATGCAAAACTGTTTTTAATCTCTTTTGCAGTCAAGCCAAATTATAAGCTTTTTTCAAAAAGAACAGAATAAATGGTTATACCAAATTTAAGTTGCTGTAAATAACAAAAAACATTACTACATAATCAAAGCATTTTCAAACCTCGCTTTCAGATTTTGTCACAGTGAGATTCATCACGTGATAGTGATTATAATCGTTAAAGTGATTCACAAATATACAGTAGTTTCCAACATCAAAAACGTCTCCTTCATTTTTTAGATTAGATAAAAATAGATCTGTTTTCTAGAAACACAGTTAATAATAGATTCGTTTTTACAAAAAACATTGCAAAAACATAAAAATCCAAAGTTAGAACAATTACCAAAACTTCAAGGCATACAACAATTTTACAATTGTTTTCCATAATCATTTCAAGAAAGTTTTCCTCTTTTTCTTTGGTTGAAATCGATGAAGCTATAAAAGGTGCTGGATATCGATCATCCTGCATAAAGGTAACAGCTTTATTCGAATTTAATGTAGACAAACTATTTTACTAATTTTTCATCCATTTTTAGTTGCCTTTCGAAATTTATAAAACGAAGTAACAATATACCTTCGTTAGAAAAAATCTATTTATGCAGCAAAAAAATTGAATTTGCAATTGGATAATTATATCTGTATAACCATATTTAACCAGCTTCAAGCAAAATTATTAAAAACGTTTTTTGTTTATTATAAAAATTACATGTAGCAGTTTTTAAACACCACTTCTCATCGCTACAGCATATGTTTTGAGTAATCTTACTTCTACAAAATGAGCGTCCATGTTCACGACAGTTCCTTGCTTGTTTATTACTTTTACTTGATTGACACCGTCTATGCAAATAAATTTAACTTGTTTAATCGCAAAATGTTTTTGTTCAATTTTTTTCTAACTCACTAAACAACAAAGTAACCAACATTTTTATTTTTAAAAATTTCTTCTTAATTTTTGTATGCTTAAGTATCATTTTTTACCTAAATGAACTAAATATGCTGGCAACAACTAAAAGAGGCGAAAGCAATGGTAAGAAACTCATAAAAAACAAATAAAGTTTGAAAAAAACATTTTTAAGTTAATTTTTTTCAATAGAAAATTTACTTTAATTTTTGTATAACTAAAAAATTAAATTTTGGATTATTTAAAACAAGCAAAAAAATTGACCTGAAATATCTTGCTGTGAAAAATTCAAGTAAACATTCTCTTCTTGAGTCTTTGTTGCATCAGAAAAAAAAGTAAATAATATTTTGTACTCCTCTTGCATTTTTTCAACACTATAATTAAAAGCTATGATGGTTAAGGCTAGAGTTAGTTATAGAATTCAAAGTATTAATGAATTTTTTAAATTATTTAACTCGACTGACGAAAGTTGCATCGATCATCAGTTCTATTAAATTTATCCGTCTAAATTTTATTAAATTTTATTTATTTTTTCAACAAAAAGTACTTATTATAAAACATTAAAATTCTTAAAGAAGCTTATATGCTAGCAAAACTTTTAACAAACCACTTTGTTTTTTCCAAAAACTTTGGAAGGTCTTTTATAAAAACTTCAGAAACAGGAAAAAGTATGTTTTCAAGGAAAACTTTATGCACAAATATATATTGGCTCTGCAAAAAAAAAGAAAATGGATAAATATTTGCAATAAAGCAAAGCTCAGTTACATTAACAGCATTTGAATAATAAACTTACGCTATTTTGAATCATGTCTTTTCTGTTTCTCCTCATTTTCATAACTGCATTAAAAAAATCAACTTTTTCTTTTTTCTTAAACTCCTCAATCAAATTGTCAACGGCAATATAAGTTCCTGTTCGACCTGCTCCGGCACTAAAACAGGTCGCAAAAATTTCATAAAATAATTCGGTTTGCAAAACAAGAAGAATTCGGTTTTAAGAGTTGTTTACAAAAAGTAATTTAAGGTTAAAACAGCTTTTTTATAATCCTACATTAAAAAAATAAATATTCGTTTTTTGAAACTTACAACCCATTTTTAGTTCACTGTTAGACTGCATTGGATTAGTAAGCCTAAATTAGCCAAATCTTATTATATCATCAACCTACCTGCAGTGAATAATAATCCTTCCAATTGATTGGCTATTTAGTTGGGCATCGTTAACTAGATTACGTAACCGAAACATTCCGAATGTAGTAAGAGGAATATCATGGTCAGGCCAAGACACGTAGTGAAACTGACTGACCATTCGATCGCTCTAATAAAAGTAAATTTGTATAGTTTTATTCATGTACTGGTTTAATATTGCCATTAATCTGAAATCTGAGATGGGTTATTTATGAATAACCGGGTCAAGTTTTAGACTTGTAATAACTGTTTGCTTCAGTTTCAAATTTTCGTGCCGTTCATCTGGGGTGACAAGTTTGCCAACAAAATTCATTTTGAATTTCTATTGTATTTTCTTGGCAAATGCGTGTAAGTCAGTAAGATTCTTACATTTGTAAATTTTTCACCAATTTTCATTTGGAGAAAATAATTCTCCGTACAATAAATTTCATACGACTTTGACGGAATTTTTGTTATTAAGTTTATAGTCCGTAGTCGTCATTTATAACAAGTATATATAGTCGTCATTTATAACCAATTTTGTATATTTTGTTTTATATGTCACAAAATGTAGAGTGAGATTAAGGGTTTACTTCGTACTAGGTATATTTCACCACGGTAATTTCTACCAGAGATAAATTCTACCACTGTTTATTCAACCGTAGTATATTTTACCACAATATCACATCATGTTGATTGTTCATTTTACTATTTGATTATTGTTGATTTATTAGTTTATATTTTGAAAAGTACAGAGTACAGTACCAAAACCCTGTGTCTAACCCTAATCTTCTCTAGCCCTAACTCTAGCCCTCTTTAACAACAATGCCTAACCCTAACACCTAACCCTAAAACCTAACCCTAACACCTAATCCTAACACCTAACTCTAACACCTAACACCTAACACCTAACACCTAACCCTAACATCTAATCCTAACACCTAACCCACTTTTTAACTCTGACCCCTAACTCTTGCAAAATCTAGTGGTAGAATATACTGTGATGAAATATAGCTTACTTATGTTGGAATATACTGTGGGAGAATTTACCTGAAGTGGATTTTTCCGCTGTTGAATTTACTGGTCACTGTTTATTTAGTGCCAAAAAACTTTACAGTAGCTTGATAACGTTCCTATTAATTTTAGTGTAAATGAATGATATTTTATAATAATTAATGTACTTCAGCATTCATGACGAGGAATTTTCGTTCAATTATTCCTCCAAGATCAATTTCTGATATACATTTTACAGTTACGCATCCATAACTTGTTGTTGTACCATGTGAAGGCCAGTACTTTTCACATTTGGTCTAAAAATAGTTTTGATTAAGAAAGTTTTTCACTGCAACAAAATTTGAAAACAACAACAATTAAGAAAAATCTCTTGTTTAATACGTGTTGAGGACATTTCAATCTAACTGCAACGCTTCAATTTTATTAATAATTTTTGCATTAATCCTGTACATTTATTAGTAATTGACTCCTAAATTTTTCAGATTGGAGCTGTTGCATTTCTTAATGCATATATATTTCGGGAACATCATTTAGGTTTAGATCACTTTGATTTGTAACAAAACAACTAAGTACAGAGTTTTGTTGATATAATCAGATCCATCGTCCCTTGCAAAAAGTCGGGAAAAGGAAAATGAAGGTCACAGGCCAAACAATCGAGTGACTAGTTTAAAATCTTTACTAACCATTTTAAAAACATTATTTAGATTAATAGCCATTATTTTTAGATACTGTGACATTAAACTTCTTGTTTTTTCTTATGTGTTAAGCAAATGTTTGTTGTACAATATGTATTTACTCGCATATGTTATGAAGCATATGAAACAAACAAGTTTTTGCCAGCCATATAGTTTATAACAATTATCCTTTTTTGTTCCTTTTTAAAAAAACCTCGCGGCATAGATGCCTTTGGCGGGCTGCACTTTGCCCACGCCCAGTTTAAGCGAAATGACAACAAAAATAGATTTCAAGATGGACAAATCAAAGTCAAGTTTTATTTATCCGTCTTAAGCTCAATTTTTAGAAAAAAGACCGTATATTTTTCACATTTGTATTAATCATATTTTCTGTACACTAATGATAATAACAAAAATTCGCATCAAATTAACTTATATCAGTGATTACTAGGTTTTATTTTTATCAAATAAATAACAAACTTTTTTCGAAATATGTAGCTGTCTGTTTAAAGTAATGGCAAGCAATATTAAACAATTTTGGTGATCAATAATATCAAACAACTTTAAAATCTATTAAAAATAACACAAAAAAATACAGTTTATAGTTTTTACTTTGTTTTTTTCAACGCAATTGCACAGCATGACAACAATTGACGAATTTTCCAACCAAACCATCTCCCAAAAGTCGTTTACAGTGTTTTGCGTTGGACCTTGGGTGGCGATGTAATTTCTTGATTTGTGATGACCCTATAAACAAGACTAGCATTTCTTGCGAGAACTAAATCTCTGTATATTTTTTACCAACAAAAATTATGTGGTTAACTGAACTTAAAAGCTGACGTCATCACTCACCTCGATATAAGAAGCATTTATGTACTTTTCATCAGCAAGTATGACACAAGAGTGATCATCTGAAAATCATTTATCAAACAGCATATTTCTCAGAGTCACCGTTCCAATCATAAATAAAATTATTCTTATTATGTAAAGTGTGTTTACGATTAATTAAACCAATATTTTTTCTACTTTTAATTTAGGACATAATTCTGCTTTCAGACCAGATTCTTTTATTAGACTGTTTACATCCATATATTTTAGCTTGTGGCATTACTATGTTAGGATTAGAAGGTTTGCTTTTAAAACTAACCCTAACACATTATTACAAGCAAAACATATTTAAACAAAATTCATTAATTAATTATAAAAACACGTCTTTGTTCCAGAACAACGGTGTAACGTTCTTCATACTTTTGTTGCTTGTCGCTCCCCAAAATGGTATATAGCCACGTCAGTATATACAGCTAGCATCACCAAATAATCAAATCATCGACTGTGGAGCACAGAAACGCGGTCGCAAAATTTCACGCGATAAACATTATGGCAAGTAAAGCACGATTAATAGAGTAAAAGCATAGGCTCGAACAAAAGGCAAGCACGCTGCAACCACGCATTCAGCATACACGAATCACGACATTCTCCCCGTATTTGAAAAAAAAAAGATTGTGGACACAAATTTGAAAATAAAAATACAGAATTACAAAATGATTAAAAATTATTTAAAAATTGAAAACTTATTTTCAAGAAAAAAATCGAGTTACATTTCGAAACCACTAAAGTACAATCAAAAACTGAAACAATAAAAACATAATATGGAAATGTTGGGTTGTGTGTGTGATATGTGAAACACGAAATGTTGGAGTGTGATTTGTTGGAAGTATCTATAAAATATAAATTGGTTTCGCACGGCCGTCTCCGTGAGCCCTTCATCACAATTGCCACAGATGTTGACGTTGATTTCTTTCTACTTAAAAGAAAAAAATTCACTCTTAGTTTTATTATCATTTACAGAGTCATGAGTGTAAGCTGGTTTTAAGCAATCAATAGAAATCTTAGGACCACCTTTAGATGTTTCAATTACAAAATATTTATCAAATCGTTCAAGAACTTTGAAAAGACCAGTAAAAGAATGTTCAAAATTTTTTTTGACACGATCAACTGTAAGGTATACAGCTGGACAAACCGACAATCTTTCATCTACGTGAAAATTAGTGTAGCGTTTCTCTGTGTTAATAGGAGCGGGCTTCTGTTGTTGAAAAAATTTATTAAAGATTTTGTTATAGCTGTATCATCAAAACGTGGTTTGGGCATAATTTCATCAAAAAAGAAAGAAGGCAACTGTATCTTTTTACCACAATGCCGTTTAGCTCTGGTCATATTTAAAGCGGAATGATAACTAGCCTGGATTCCTAAAAGACAAAGTCCTAAATGATCAACCCAATTAGTTTTGTTGTCATGACATCGTAAAGCAGTGCGTAAATATTCATTAAACCTTTTAACTAATCCGTTGCTTTGGCAATGATAAGGAGTAATCAGCTTGTGATGAATGCTTAAAAAACTTATAAATTTAGTCCAAGAATAACTTGTAAAATATGAAGCATTGTCTGTGATAAGCACTTTCGGCACATCAAAGATTCCAACATAATAATTTAAAAAATATGTGGCAATTGTGTCACTTTTTTATCCGAAAGTGCAAACGCAAAATAGCCTTTAAGTAAAGCGATCACGTACGGTAAAAATATATCGATGACCACGACTTTCAGGAATTTACACAAGTAAATCAACATTTATTGCACTCAAAGCTTCTGTGGTAATCGGGTAACTTACAAAAGGTGCTTTCGTATGATGTTTACTTTAACTAATTGGTAATTAGAACATTGCATAACTTATTCTTTAATATCTTTGTTCGTAGACGGCCAATAGTAACGTTGTTTGATTAGGTATTGTGAAGATTTAATACCGGCATGTTTGAGGGAATGAATTATGTTAAATCCTTTAAGTCGAAAAGCTTTTGGAAGCAAGATACGAGGCGTATCTTGAGGGACATCACGTAATATAAAATTTGGTGAAATTCAAACGGGCAAACTATTAATTTGAAGAGAAGTAATTCTATTGCATAAAGATCGAATATCAGCGTCAGATTTCTGCCCTTCAAGAATTGCTTCAAAATCTAATGCATCTGGTAGATCGGAAATAAGCGCGACGTTTGCGCGAGTGAGCGCATCAGCAACAACATTTTTATGGCTTTCTATGAATTGACAATCAGTACTAAAATGAGAAATGTATTGCAATTGGCGTAAAACACGTGCTGAAAAGTTTTCACTGTTTTTTTTTTGTCAAACTCTGAACTATAGCTTGCTTATCGCAAAGTATGATAAAATGTCGTCCATCAAGCATATATCTAAAAAATTTTAACACTTTCGTAGATAGCCAAAACTTTTTTGTCAAAAATTGCATACTTAAGTTGTTCTTTACGTAACTTTCTAGACAAAAAGGCAATCGGCACATGTAAATTTCTACTGGGATCAAATTGGTAAAGAGTGGTAGCAATACAAGAATCACTTGCGTCTGTAGATAAAAAGGTTTCTGCATAAGGAATTGGGTACGATAAAATAGTTTTCTTACCAAGAGCAAATGAAATTTTTGCTGATCTGACCATTGAAGAACCGTGCTTTTCGGTCGCTTTTGGTTTGAGTTTAGCATCTCATACAGCGGTCGTAAGAATTCACTACACTTTTCAATAATTTTGTGATAAGAATTAACTGCACAAGAAAAACGAGAAAGACTTCTAAATGTTTTTGGAAGAGGGTACTCAACAATAACCTTGTTCCTTTCATCCGTTGCAGAATAACCATCAGCAATTACTTCAAAACCAAGATAATTAAATTTTTCATATTTATTAAGTAATTATTAAGCAAAAATATCATTATTTATCGCTAATGTTAAATTATTAAGCAAAAGTCGATTTTTTCAGAGTCGTCTTTTGCATACACAGCTTTTATCTGATTGCACAATTTCGCATAGCAATCTGGATCTTTCAGTTTTGGAATATCGTTTAACTTTTCAAGTTGGCCTGTGTTTAATGTTTCTAAGATTGTCATGAATTTTAAAACTGGCGCTTCTATACCAGCAATATAAAATTTAGCGTCACACAAAGCTAGCCAGCTATCCGCATCATGTGACCAGAAAGATTGTAATTTAAAATTGAAACTTCAAGTACAACTATCTTTATTAGAAGAAAATGTTTTTTTATCGGCTGATTGTCTAAAAAACCAGGTTGTTCATCGACGGAAATTGGCAGCGATTTAACAGAATTTTCAATCATTTTATAAATAGCGTCAAATCACAACGTGTCACTTAGTTTTACGAGTATTTATAGGATAAAATTTGCAAGACTTTTTAAGAAGTTTTTTGCCGACTGTCATTAGAATAACAAAGCAAAAGCCATGAAGAAAGAATTACCATTCATTAAATAAGATTGGCAGCAAGCCAAAAAATAATAAAAACAAAAAGTTATTACCTACCTTTGGTCAAAGGCGTCGGGGTCACCAAAATGTTAGGATTAAAAGGTTTGCTTTTAAAACTAACCCTAACACAATGTTATAAGCAAAACTTATGTTGGAAACAGCAATTACCCTTTTGGTTTAAATTATACGAGTGTATGTAGCGCCGCTAGCGTGTCTTTATAGCGTGGTTATGGTTAAAATTGTTTTTTTACTAATTTTGAAGCTTCCTTGTGCCATTTTAGCTTGTATTTTTTTCAGCGGAGCTCTAAGGAAATTGACTCACTCTCTTCCTAATAAAACGTTTATTTCCACTACTAAAAATGCTCGGACGGCCTGTTTTTTTGCTGTCCTTGAAAGTACTTTTTTTGTGAAATTTTTGATAGTGTTAGGTACAGCAGTTTTTCTAACTTTCATCTGCCTTGATATTTCCTGTTCTGAGACCTTCATTGTGCAACGACCGGTAAATTGAATAGGTTTTTCAACGTTAACTGCTAGATTTTTTGCCAATTTTCGTGGTTCAAAATTTTGTATTTTTAAGCTAAACATTTAAAAAATTGAACGAAAGTAAAAATTAAAAATTAATGTGTGATAAGGTTTATATCCAAAAACTAAATATGCATTTTGATACAAGAATATTTAGTATTAGGTGATTAAGAAGCTTTTTTCTAAAATGTGCCTTTTTCCAAAGGTGGTCTTAAACTTTTGTCCCAGGCTGTAAAAGGCATGTTTTCACAGGTGTTGGTCGCGGAGGACGACAGAGACGCGCTTCAATTCTTGTGGTTTGAGGACCACAACTTAGACGGACCAATAGTGGAGTATCAAATGCGATTGCACGTTTTCGGGGCCAAGTCGTCTCCTTGTTGTGCAGCGTACGCTCTTCGGATGGTCGCAAGTGACAATGAAACTAATGCGGATGTCGATGCGGTAGAAACGATTCGAAGTAACATATATGTTGATGATTTATTTAAAACATGCCCGACCAAACAAGAAGCTGTCAAATTGGTGACTCAGCTTCGTCAGCTACTAGCTAGTGGTGGTTTTCGGTTGACCAAGTTTCTTTCTAATGAGAAAAATATTTTGTTGAATGTTCCGCAGGAGGACTTAGCAGGTGAAGTCGAAGTTGGCTCTTCGAGACTTCCAATTTCGAAACTTCTGGGAGTTGTGTGGGATCCTGCGACAGATGAGCTGAAGGTCCGCGTTGATGTTGATGAGAGACCTTGTACGAGACGGGGACTTCTTTCCATGATAGCGTAAACCTACGATTCTTTGGGTATCATTCAGTTCTTTTTGTTGCCGGCAAGGCAGCTCTTGTAACAAGCTTGTTCGGCTCAATTGGGGTGGAATAAAACTATAGATGTAGTACCAGGTCTGGAGCTTAGGTGGCGCAAATGGTTTAAATCCTTACCGGATTTACAGCAAGTAAGTGTGCCGAGGTGTTTTTTGCAAAGGGAAAAGGAGTACGGGAGGTAGAGTTGCATGCCTTTTCAGATGCCAGCTCACATGGTTCTAGAGCTTGTGTATACATTCGTTGTGTTTATTCGGACGCTTCTGTGCAGTGTTCATTGGTCATGGGCAAGTCCCGCGTCGCCCCTTTAAAGCGCGTGACTGTCCCTCGCTTGAAACTTGTTGCTGCAGTACTGTCTGCAAAGTTGTGCAGTGTAATTCAAAATGAGATGGATTTTAGTTTTAGTCGCGTTTGCTTTTGGACAGATGCATCTGTTGTATTGCGCTATATTTTGAATTCTTTGTCGCGATTGGAAACGTTCGTAGCAAACCGAATCGAGCAGTTGCATACCATGACGTCGCCTGACCAGTGGCGATTTGTATCGGGCACTATGAACCCTGCCGATATTGCATCGTGCGGTCTGCTTCCGGAAAAAGTAAAGTGTGCCGATTTCTGTTTTTTTGGACCCTCCTTTTTAATGCAAACGTGTGATCAGTGGCCTGAACAGCCGTCCTTCTTGCCCGACCTGACCGATGAGGACTGTGGTGTTAAAAAACATATGACGATTTGTTGCTTTAATTCAATTGAAACATCCAAGGACACGCTCGGTCGATTGTTCGCGCGCTATTCGTCTCTAGACCAATTAGAACTTGTAGTAGCATGGTTGCTCAGATTTTGGTCATTTTTATACGCAAAATGTTTCAATCCAGAGAGTCGTCCTGCCGGTGACCATGTAACTGCGGAAAAGCGTAGAGTTGCCATGAATGCCATCTTGTGGGCCGTGCAAAAACAATCATTTTCAAAGGTGCTTTCTGTCGTACCAGAGCGTCCGCAATATGATGAAAGAAGTACAATCACAGAGGATATGCTCAAGCGTTGCAAAGAATTAAAGGTTCTCCAAAGGCTGACCCCCTTTATTTCTCATGGTTTTTTGAGAGTGGGAGGACGCCTTTGAAATTCGTCATTTGATGCAAAGTACCCAATTCTTCTCCCACATAGTCATCCAAAATGTCAAAATCCAAACGGTACTACAAAATAAGCATGGTAAATTTTTTTGATAAAACTATTGACATTACGTCTTTGAAGTGGTAAAGTAAAACAACCACAGATATAATAAAAAATATCTGGGTCATTGCAACATTTTCTTCGCTTGGAAGTCACAAACATGTTAAGAACTTAACGTAAGATGAAACAGAACAAAAGCTTTAAAAACACTGAACTGTAAATATTACTGAACCTGTAACATATTAACAAGCACTCCAGTTTAGAAACTTGCTGTTACAAACAAACATATGTTTCAGAAGAACAACCTTTCTTAACCTTACTACCTTGTCTGCAAAGTGCAATTTTTGTAACTTTGTGGCTAGTTCTCGTATCCAACATCGAAATAAGAAGTTGAGTTTCTCACGACTTTCCGGCGCCATAAACAATATTATGGCCTTTTTTCCCATTTCGCAAAACTGGTTTAAAAACTATGCTTTTGAAGTTGCTTTTGTGCTTGATTAATAGCATCAAACATCTGAGCGAATGAGCAACTTTCACACAATGCAGCACTACGAAACATGCAAATTGCACAAAAATGTGATGTGATAGAGAAAATCTGAGCTCAGATTCGGATTCAGCACTCCAAAGTTACCCTAACTCCGTTCTCAAAGTCCTTGTACAAAAAAAATTTTTTTTGTTGACCAGTGTTATAAAAACACGTCTTTGTTCCAGAACAACGGTGTAACGTTCTTCATACTTTTGTTGCTTGTCGCTCCCCAAAATGGTATATAGCCACGTCAGCACATACAGCTAGCATCACCGAATAATCAAATCATCGACCGTGGAGCACAGAAACCCGGTCGCAAAGTTTCATGCGATAAACATTATGGGAAGTATAGGACGATTAATAGAATAAAAGTATAGGCCCGAACATAAGGCTAACACGCTGCAACCACGCATTCAGCATACACGAATCACGATAACTACTTACACGGGTAAATATTCTTGTAACGATTTTTGCTGGAGTTACTTTTGCTACTAGCAATTTCATGTTTCGGTTCTTGTTGCAGACTTTCACTGCATATTTTCTAAAACAAAAGTTTCTTTAAACATTGCTTTATTTAATTTCATCAAACAACTTTATCAAAGCAAAATTGGTTATTTGCTTAAAACAAGTTTTATAAATTTGAAAAAAAATGTTATGTATATCAATGTGAGATAAAGCAAAATAAAACCACTAATATTGTTTAGTCACTTTAAATTCTTTTATTATGTTTTCAAAGTTTTTCGTCGATTCTTTCAAGTAAAAAGATTTCAGTTTTTCCATGTAATTATTTTCTTCAAATTTTATTATGGTGTTTACTGAAACAAAAAATTAATATCAATGAAAAAGAAAAATAAATATGATTTTTTATATTTCATTTTTATTGCTCGTTTTAAACAAAATAAAAAGGTTTTAGCTTCTGGATTTTGTGTTTTACTTTAAAAATCTGGTTTTCCTTATTATGATCTTAGTTTATTTACAAACACTTCAAAAGACGAAAATTTTATTTTGATATAATTTTTGCAAATCTTTTAAAACAGATTAAGCGATTTTTCTATTAGTTTATTTGATAATTTTTAAATTCTAAAATAGTGTAATTTATTATTAGTAGCCGGGCTAAATTTGGTTGTTTCTACAATAGAAACAGGACAACATAAAACAACAATGTATATTTCCGTTCCTTTTTATTTCAGCATTATCAAGTCAATACACTAAACTTACAAATTATTCTTACCGTATAAATTTTCATATAAAGTGCTTTCTTTTAGAGTTTCTGATGTTACCTTTAAAAGTGCAATGTTTTAATAAGGTTTTTAATTATATATATTAAATGAACTTTTGCATCCCTATCAAAAAAATCAAGCGAACAAACAATGAAATTAAAAGAATAAAATTTTATTCATCAGTCTTACTGTAGGATCATTTTCCATGGGATTTGAAGGTACTTCTTGATTTTCTATTAGATAAATGTTTGCATTAGCCTTAAAATATATAAGCCAAATCAAAATTTTTATTACAATATATTATCAAATCAAAAGTTTTCTTTTACTTTAGTAAAAATTTTTATTGTTGCAATTGTTTTGTCTTTTTTCTTTTTAGTTTATTGATACGTACTTACCTTGTATTTCCATAAGAATCGCAGGTGCTACGGCTGTGGCTTTTCTCTTTTGGAATTTTCTAAAAAAGTCATGGAAGAAAAAAAATATGTATGAAAGAATTTATAGATGAAAACGACATTATTCCTAAATTAATTTTTTGATGTTTTGACAATACAATACTAGTTCAAAATTATTTATTCCATCTTGCGGGCTCTTAATCTAAAGCTTAACAAAGTTTAAGTTGTTAGCTTATTTTATATATTTTGCGCAAACCTGAAAGTACATCGTTATCATAGTTTCAAAATACAAAACAAATCAAATCGTGATAAAAATTTACAAAATGCACAGCTTAAAACAAAAAAATCAATGACAATAAAAATCTCAAAAACCAGTTTCTGAGATTTCAATCATCGTTACTTTTACAACGTACTACAGTATTTATTTTGTTAAAGAGATAGCAGAAATTTAGGCCAGAACCAGGCCAAAATTTTTAAAAACTAAAATCCAAAACAAACTGGAAAAACTTGGCCTAACCTAAATTTCTAAAACAGACAAGTAATTATCTCAACCTTTTTTTGAGCATGCTAAGATATTGCTGTCGAGTTAAAAATTAATTTCACATTGTATGCGATTAGAAATGAAAATCTCTAGTTAAGATTCCTGAGAATAGTAAAATAACAAAAAGTGCTTAGAAAGAAAAAAACAGCTAGAAAGAGGGTAGGAGTTAACGCTAAAAGGCCCAAGGTAGTCATTGCGATTACCTACCTATTGTAAAATCATAATATCTTTTCTGTTATTGTTTGCAACCTCACGTACGGCTACGGCTTTTAATCAATCATAGCACTTAATCGGATAAGGACGTGAAACTTTACAATTATCAACCTTCCGTGTCGTATGACCCAAATTTTCCTCCAGGCTGTCATTTTAACTACAAGCTTGATTGACACTGTGAGAACTGGATCTTAAGCAAAAATATAAAAAATCGTATATCCGGTTTGTCCTCTATACTTTCATTTCTTCCAAAAGCAAATAGCCATAGATCACAGTTATAGCTATACCGCAAAAAATAATCAAAAAAAGAATAAATTGTATCATATTTGCATTATATTGAGGAGGCTGTGTCCGGGTATGATGACAATATGTTTCAATAGGTGCTAAGACTATTCGGTAACATTACAATTGGTGACCGCTGTACAAGGCAGTTTCCAAAACCTAACTCTAAATCTACGACTTTCAACATGTATGTAAAAAATGTAATAATGAGACAGATTGAATTTATTTGTTACTTTTTACCTTAAGTTGTGACAATAAATAGATGACAAAGCGTGACCCTATTTCTGAGATTAGACAATGTATATGGCAAGAACGTCGAAAAACAGCATTGCATGTACCTAGCGTAAAAATTCATTAAAAATAAATCTTGCAGCATAAGCATCATAGCTTAAATATAACATAAAAATTTTAACAAATATTAACACAATGTTGCGTCTAAATAACTGCTTCCTTTTTTTTTCTTTTTGGCTATAATCCTGCACGCTTCACTGGCTGCGGCGTGGCCGTTTGCTTCGATGGCGGTTTCCATTCATTCAATTCGAAATCGTCGTCGTGGCAAATGGACGTATCGTTGCCAGCGCTGTCGGAAGTTTATTCATAATCTCGTAAAGCAAGTGAGTAGTTGATGTTGGAATGTTTTCATATAGTTACCGTATATTTATTTCTGTCCATTTATAGAAACTGGACTAAACGATTTAAATCGTCGATACGATCCCGTCGTGGCCGGCAAAAATAAAACACAAGCGTGAACACCTAGGTCTTGTTCAATGTATAGTTATTACCGGATCAGTTGACGCATTTAATCAAAGTCTAATTCGATAGTTTGCAGTGGGTCGTCTTACGTCAGACGCCCACTGGTGTAGAGTCGCACGTCGCACGAAGGTGCGCTGTGGCTTCTACACACAACTTTATTCGAGAATCAAAAATGACCAGTTGAACTAGGTAATCCAAAAACCTGCGCTGAAGTAAAGTTTTGTTTATTTTTACTTGTTCTGGCTCTAAAAATAGTTTTCCCTGAAATTAAGTTTTTTTAAACAGTAAACCCTGGCTATGTACGGATTGATTCACTAAAAATTTTCTTTAGAACTTTTTCCCGATGACTAATATTACTTAATACTCAGTTTTAGCCGTACTAATTTTCGTCCCATCATTCAAGCATGCGTCAGAAAACCGATCAAGAGCACATCGGCAGTCTTACGTGCTGTAGAGTATTGCAATCGAAGCTGCTCAAATGACTTGTTTGTTAACCAAGTTCTAAACGGGTTTTCTTTGCACGGATAACTTCTTTAACTTTTTGGTTCCACCAAGCAGTTGTTTTCTGGCTACGAGCTTGACCTCCCACACGTTTGCAACCACAACTAGCAGCTGCAGCTATAATGACTGCACTCGATCTCAGTGTCTTCAGTAAAGTCAGGAAATTTTCTGAAGAGGCAAGGGACTTTGTTTGCAAAAGTATATATTCACCTTTTTGTCTGCTACTAACTCCCAGTTTATTCTGTATGCTCTTCGTGCTTTGAATTTTTTCTTGTTATGGAATTGTTCAGGCCTCTTAAAATGCACACGACTAGTTTTATCTTTATTTAAGTAAAAAGAAAATCTGTCTCTAAATGCATGTTAGTAATAAAAATTGGTAGCGTAGCCCAAGCGGAAATTTTTCTCCGTTTTTGTACGGCGTTGCCGATCGAATGTTGATATATATATATTTATCTTCGAAGGCTCATACATGGCCGTGGATAAAAAAACGTGTATGATCATGCATAAATAGTCATGATTATCATTAGATCAAACCGTTTCAAATTATGTTCCAGTTTAACATTAGATTTAACAAAGTTTCTTTTTAATATTTAAAATTATGCATAATCGTAAATTAAAGCTTTTTTTACAATTTACTTATTTTTTTTCACGTAAATGATACTGAGATAGCCATGTATGATTAAACATTGGCCGTTGCTGATCGAATATTGATATATTTGTATTTATCTTTGATCTCTCAAACACGGCCATAGATAAAAAACGATATATGATCATGATTATCATTGGATTAAACCGTTTCTAATTACGTGTTCCAGTATAAGTTTAGATTAAACAGAACCTATTTAAAACTTTTAAGATTTTAGGTTTAGTTTGGTTCGAGTTCAATAAAACAAACAGTTAATACAGGTTTTAGCTTTGCATTTTTGCATAGGTAAAATCTGTAATTTAAAATAATGAATATTTTTCGGTTTAATATCAATTATTTATTACAAACTTTAAGCAGCATACTAATTGGGTAGAAAAGAAAAAAATATTAAAAATGAAATGAACTTCACTTGACCGCCAGATTTTATTTGTCTTAGTTTTAATCCTTTTTGTATTGACATTTACAGTTTTTCAGAACAATTTTTTCAAACTTTATAGTTCTTTTCAACATAAACAGTAAGTAAAATTAAATGCTTAATATAACAAAACGAAGTACGCATTATATGGCAATTAGTCTGTTATCTAGCGTTAGGGTTAGGCATAAAATTAAAAAAAAAACGACTTCGACTATACAACCCTGTCTACTACTCTTTAACATTATAGAGCCCAGTTAATTTTTCGTTGTGTAAAAACCACAAATAAAAAGTTGTTCAATCTGTTTAAACATTCAACTTGGAATAAGAAAACATTACAAAATTCTAGTAAATAATTAAAAAAACTCTAATTCAGCGGTTTTCAATTGGGGTGCGAGAAGGGACTTCTTGGGGTGCGAACTTTTTTTCCAAACCATAGTTTAATTTATGTTACATCGGACGATAACGCAGATTTTGCCAATAGGAGTATTCGTTTCATGCATGTTTTATAAACGATTGACTGTGATGTAATAGCTAAATAGAAGAAAATTTCGCAGTCATAAAAACTCATTGTCTGCCTGTACCACGTGGAGAGCGTATCCCTGCATTAATATTCTACTATTTTTTGTGATAGTTAGTAATCGAGTAGTTGGGATACTTTCGGCTGTTTGATTATTTTGTGCAAAAGAATTTGGGTTATAATTGAAAGTGTTGATAGAAGCATTATTAAGGTTAAAAGAGTAAAGGATATTGTATTTGTAAAGGGTTATCTTGCGAACTATTAATAACATTTATTTTAGACTTTTAGAGTAATTTTAGTCCTGTTCTTGATAATCTACACTGCACTACAGCATGTCAAAAATCGAAGTAAGGAAGTGGAAAGAGGAATACAGTAAGTTTGGTTTCACAGCCACTACAGTTGATGGAGTTGAAAAGCCGCAGTGCATTCTCTGTGATGTTGTGTTTTGTAATGCTAATCTAAAACCGTCAAAGTTAAGTGAGCATTTTAGAAATAAACATGGGGGAGTTAAAGCTGGACATGATGCTGAAACTTTAAAAACAAAACGAGCTCGTTACGAAAAAATGGGACGCTTCCGAAAATGGGATTTACTAGTGTCAAAAAGCTTCATCTTCTCGCTTCATACAAAGTAGCTGTGCTAACAGACCATGTGCTAACAGCGTGCCCCATACATCGGGCACCACATGGAGCACGAGGTCTGACGGTTTTGGATGACGAAACTCGATGCTGGCTTAATGACATCACTGCCAGCATCTGATTCAGGCAGTGCAACAGTCTGGGGTAGTAAAAGGATAAACCCTCGGCCCCAGTCCTGTTTGTGTCTGACCTGGAGTGGATACCCTTTAAACGACGACGACGACGCTAAAAAGTAGCTTATCGGATTGCGAAAGAAATGAAGCCTCACACGCTTGCCGAAGAAGTTGTTAAACCTTGTGTCATTGACATGGCTGACATAATTTTGGGAGATGGTCCTGCCAGAAAGTTGAAACAAGTTGCGTTGTCAAACGATACTATTGCTAGAAGAATCAAGGATCTCAGTATCGATATTCGCGATCAACTAATTTCGGACTTAAAGGCTTCTCCACTAAACATCTCGATTCAACTGGATAATTCAACAGATGTATCCAACTGCAGTCAATTAATTTGCTTTGTTCGTTATATCTAGGAAAAGAAAGTCGAAGAAGAGTTTTTGTTTTGTCAACCACTACCGAGAACAACAACCACGAAGGATATATTTAAAGTAGTCAAAGAATTTTTCATCAAGCATAATCTTGATATAAAAGTGATTGGTTCTGTTTGCAGTGATGGTGCTCCAGCTATGCTGGGCAACCGTTCTGGTTTTGCCGCTATGCTGAAAGAGGAGATACCCGAGTTAAAAATGACTCATTGCCTACTTCACCGACAGGCTCTTGCTTTCAAAACACTACCTACATGTTTAAAGGATACCCTTAACTCCTGTGTGAAAATCATAAATTACATCAGAGGTCGTGCTTTGAATCACCGTTTGTTTCTATCGCTCTGCCAAGATGTCAATCAAAACGACAAACATGTTCTTCTCTACCACACTGAAGTAAGATGGTTGTCGAGGGGTCGGGTACAGAACAGGTTTCTACATCTACGAAAAGAGATTAAACGCTTTTTGGAAGATCGCAACAGTGACTTGGTTGTTTGTTTTGAATCTGTTGAATTTATTCAAATGACAGCATATCTTGCTGATATTTTTAACCACCTTAATGAGCTGAACTTATCACTACAAGGAAAAGAAATGAATATGATTAAAAGCGTCGGAGAAGTTGAAATTTTTCATTGCCAAACTGCCTCTCTGGAGTCGCCGGGTTCAGAGTGGCAACCTAGCTAACTTTCCTTTTCTTGATGAAATACTTGTGGAAGGTGTTGCTAGCTTGCTAGAAAATGTGCAGTTGGAAATTGTCGCACATATGAAAACTCTCAGCGCATCCTTTAACAATTACTTCTCCCCAGGTAAATTAAACGTAATGGAAACTTGCATGATCAATCCCTTTAAGTTTAATGTGGATACACTTCCTGATGACAAGAGTTACAAAGAGGATCTTATCGATTTGAAAGAAAGTCGAAACATGAAAATGGAGTTTGAATCGATGGTTTTAGATAATTTTTGGAGTATACAACTGGAAACATATCCAAAGTTGACTAAAAAAGCTCTGACAGTTCTTCTTCCTTTTTCGAGTACTTATCTGTGTGAAGCTGGGTTTTCTTCCCTAGTTTATTTAAAGAATAAGTATCGAAATCGATTGGAAACCGTAGAAAATGATTTACGCATCGCTTTGAGTAACAGACAACCACGATACGAAAAACTTGTAGACATGAAAATGCAAGAAAAATTAAATAAATAAACTTTTTTGTACTTGATTGTCTTTTGTTTAAATTTTTACTTACGTTTTGTTTATTTTCATTTATTGAATTCTTTGTTAAGTTCTTCTGGAACTTTTGCACCTATTGATCTCAGCGATGATAATTACAAAAAAATTTAATTCAAATTGTGCAAGGGGTGCGAAAATGATTTTTCTGTTCCGAAGGGGTGCAAGCTTCAAAATGAATTGAGAACCGCTGCTCTAATTGAAGGGCTAAGTTATAAATGTACTTAAGTCACATAATGTCATTTTGAGAAAATGAGGTTTAAAGTTTTCAAAAACCCTACTTCTACAATAGAAATACGCTGAGATTTTAAAGCTCTGTGCTATTCAAAAAGTGATTTCCTAAAAAGATTTTTTGTCAGAATATTTCTGGCGAGTAAACAAACAAATTTTTCAGCTTATCTCATTTTTTTCGAAAATGTGACTTAGGTACTTTTAGCAATAGGGCCTTCAATTACACTTTTTAAATTAATCTTCCCAAAATAAAACAAATAAATCACCGACTGCAAATTGCTTCTGTAATGTAATGTGTCCCTATTTTCTCTGGTGTATTTTTATATCTTTTTCTACGGTTTTTTAAAATCCACTAACCTCATCCTGTTATGTATATGTGTATTTTATAATAAAAGGTTTCAAAAAAAAAAATTAGCGATGCATGAATTTATTAATAAAATCGGTCAAATTTCAATTTAACTTAGAAAATAAAAGTTAAAAATCAAAAATTAACTATATCATTACGAAAAATTGATTTCGACCTAGGTCATCATCAGTTTCTTATTGAAATGAAATCAGTTGATCTATTAAAGGTCGAAATCGATTTTTCGTAATGATATAATTGGTTTTAATTTTTTAACTTTTATATTCTATATTAAATTGAAATTTGACCGATTTTATTAATAAATTCATGCATAGCAATTTGATCAGTTAATAAAATTGTCAATGTGACTTTACTGAAAAAAGGGTAATAGATTTATAATAAAAGACTTTTAACATTGTTAGAATTAGTTAGCACTGTATGTTAAAAAACCCGTCATTGGTTCATGATGATTGTTGTATGCCATGTAAGTGTTAGATTCTGGTAGTGTCTCTAACGCCGGACACAGTTCTTTGGGGAAAGACCGGTAAGACATACTTGTTAACGCTTTTGAGTGGCGGAAATATAACAATCTAATACTACAATACAAGGGTAGTAATATGCAGTAATCATAAAATATATCTGTTTATCTACAAAGAGCAATCAATAGCCATCTATGGTTTTCTTTAATTATCTATGATCTGCTCAGGGGATTCACCTCTGATCATTTCTATTCGGATACAAACATCTCTAATTATATCTTTTTATCTCCCAAAGAGGTATTAACGTCAATCTATAATTATCTATGATCTGCTATAGGGATCATTTCCGATCATATATGTTCGTATGTAACATTTATATACTGTAGATAATCAAAGATGTATGTACGATTATCTATTGATAGCAATCTCCTGTCATCGATGATCAAATATAATTTCGGAGAAAAACAATGAAAATTATATATGGTCGGAGATAAATTTTCCGATTGGGAGCCAATTAGTTAATCTATTTGTATCCTTAATCCATTTGTAAACATGTTTACAAATTTTAAAATTAATAAAAAGATAGTTTTATCTTCATTTAAGTAAAAAGAAAATGTGTCTCTAAATGCATGTTAGTAATAAAAATTGTCAGCGCGGCCAAATAATTAAGAGCGCCATATTGTTGAAAAACATGATCTTTACGGTTGCGGTTCATGCCTTTTTTGCATTATTCTGCTGCGTCCTTAAAAAAATACTTTTAACCACTTCCCTTTGCTTATAAATTAGTAGCAAGCAAATCATATATTTTTATCATTTCTTTAAATATCAAGCTAAACACAAATTTAAACTAACAGTAATTTCTTGCTTTTCTAAAACCAATTTAGAGAATCTTTGGTTTTATGGCAAGCAAGAAATTTACTATAAAAAGATGAGTATAGGGAATCACTCCTAACTCTGCCACTCTTTTGGAAATTTGGAAATTGCAACTCTTTTGGAAATTTTTTTCGCCAAATTAGCTAGCTTGATTATTGTTTGCACTTTACCAAGTCAATTTTCACCAGTAATTGTCCTGGCTGTTGAAAATTAGCGCAATGCGGTCGTAAACAGCGAAGTACCAATGTGATATTGGTCAAAATCGAATGAGTCTTTGTACTTTTGCACAGTAATGTGTCATTTGCCTCGATGGTAAGAGGTCAAATTACCCCTGTGTGTGCATTTTCTCGATCAATTGAATATATTGCAGGCCAAAAGTGATTTTGGTTATATTCATTAAAGCAGTGGCAGAGTTAGGAGTGATTCCCTATACTCATCTTTTTATAGTCAATTTAGAGAAATCATTTAAAAATTACCCACAGTATTGTGGCTCCAACAATTTCCAGCATATCAAGAAGATAAATAGACTACAGGGTGTACAAAAAGTTCCCGGACAAGTTTAAAATAAAATATATATAATATTAAATGCATTTTTTGAATGACTTTTTGTGTGAGCAAAGATAAGATATAAGTTTAATCAAGGAATCTATTTTTACTTGATTTGGCCACCATTTCCATCAATTACCTTCTCCAGTCTTGATTTGAACGCTTCTACGGCAGCACGTATCTTTTTCTGGGGAATATCAGCCCAAGCCTTTTGTAAAGATTTCTTCAAGTGGTCGACAGAAAGTTTTTCTGAGCGGCGTGCGGCTTTTTTGAGCATTGAAATGATGCTGGAGTCGAGTGGGTTTAGGTCAGGAGAGGAAGGAGGCCACATTTCTTTGCCCAAAAATAGAGGGGAGTTTTTTCTGCACCATGATTGAGTTTTTTTCGAGGTGTGCGATGGTGCACCATCGTGTTGAAAGGTAAACACTTTGTTTTTTCATTTCGATTTCATTTCGATCAGTGCCGGAGACAGAATTTCCAAGATATTTATAGGGTCTTTTCTGACTATGGAAAGCATAAAATATGGAGATATTCCTAGGGTTTCTGCCATCCCCTTTATTGTTCTTCGTGCGTTTCTCCTGATCCTCTCCCGTACGGCTTTAATTTTTTTCGGAGTACACGCTGTTCTTGGTCGACCAGTTCTGGGATGGTCTTGTGTTATTTCCCAGTTCTTTGTATCTTTTAATTGTATCATAGACCGCCGATTGAGCAACTTTCAGTTGTCTTATACAGTAATAAGAGGAGCTGATACTCTCGCGAGATGTAATTCAATGATTGCATTTCTTTTCTCCATTTTTAATGATTAATTTTTAAAAATTGTGAATTTTAATGCGTAAAATACAAACAATTGTCTAGAACATTAATTTTATCATTTAATAAAAAAAAATATTATTATTCATTTATTTATTAAATAGAGCAGAAAAAGAGGAGGAAAGCGAGTGAGGAAGCACAGGGCTTATGAAGGAACACAGAACACAGAGGAAAGTGAGTGAAGGAGCACAGTGGCAAAGGGACGTGCCTATGACAATTTGTATGCTAGATTGAAAACAAAAGAAGGTGAAAAGGAGTTGTACAGATTGGCTAGGCATAGAGACAGAGCAGGGAAAGATGTACAGCACGTGAGGGTTATAAAGGATGAAAATGGTAATGTGATGGTAAATTCGGAAGCAGTGTTAAAGAGATGGGAGGAGTACTTTGAGAAACTGATGAACGAGGAAAATAACAGAGACTCTAGGACAGTTTGCTGAAGATATTGTGATTTGTGAAGAGACCAGGGAAGAAGTGGAGCGAAGATTAGAATTTTGGAAGTATGCATTGAAAAGAAGAGAGATGAAAGTAAGTAGGTCAAAGACCGAATATCTGTGCATAAATGGAGGAAGTGATGACGAAACAGTAAAGATGGAGGATGCAAAAGTCCCAAGAGTAAAGGAATTCAAGTATTTGGGATCAACGGTGCAAGAAAGTGGTGGTTGTGAGAGGGAGGTAAAGAAGAGTGTACAGGCAGGATGGAACGGATGGAGAAGAGTATCTGGAGTAATCTGCTACAGGAGGCTACCAGCTAGAGTAAAAGGAAAAGTGTACAGTGCAGTGGTAAGACCAGCAATGGTGTATGGACTTGAGACAGTGGCAGTCACAAAAAAACAAGTAGAAGAGATGGAAGTCGCAGAGATAAAAATTTTGAGGTTTGCTATGGGAGTGACGAGAAAAGACAAGATTAGAAACGAGCACATCAGGAGTACCGTTGAGGTAGAACAGTTAGGAATGAAGATGAGAGAGGGCAAGCTGACGTGATATGAACATGTCATGAGGAGAGACCAAGAGTGTGTAGGAAGAAAGATGATGGAAATGGAGTTACTGGGAAAGAGTAGAAGAGGGAGACCAAAGAGAAGATTTTTAGATGTAGTGAAATAAGATATGGGGGAAGTTGGTGCGAAGGAGACAGATATTGAAGACAGAAAGATGTGGAGAATGATGATACGCTGTGGTCACCCCTGACTAAAGGGAAAGGCCGAAAGGAGAAGAAGAAGATTTATTTATTAAATCAATAAAAGGTAGTCCGGGAACTTTTTGCACACCCTGTAGATAAAAAAACGACAATAAAAAACATTTTGCCTACATAAAATTTTCTATTGTTGATACATAAAATTATTTTTCTGAATGCACGTTAAAATTTTTAAACAGTACTAATTACTGTTAGGCCGAAAAACTCAATTCAGTAATATCCTTTATTATGGGTCACTGATGTATTGAGATAAACAGAGTTTTTTATTTTAATGTCGAGCAAAAAAGAAATCTTTTTTTTAAAACAGATGTATATTTGCATTTTTGCAAGTATCTAACAAAATTTTGTCCTCAAAAACTTCTATAACAGGCCAAAATTATTAATTCTAATTAAAGTAAAAAAAAAGTTTAAGTCTTACCACTAAAACTAAAGCTAGCAGATGATTAAATTTTAAAAAATATTTAAAAACTAAAATCTGCCTTATCTGTAGTATAATCTATTTTTAAAATTGTTGAACAAACAAGACTTTTATTCCGAAATTAAGTTTTTGTAATTGATTTTCTTCATTTTACCTGGCAAAAAAGACGACTCCTACAACTATCACCACAACAAGAACAATAGCAATTATCAAAATAAGAATAAGATTGTTTGATTCGATTTGAGGATTTAATGTGGAAGGAACAACACAAAATCCTGAAACATTTCTAACATCACTTCCTCCTTGGCACGAAAAGACTTGAATCTATAATAATTTGTTTATTCTATAAATTTTATTTTAGTTTTTTGCCGTATTCCCACAAACGAAAAAAAGATAAAGACTGATACTAGCCATATTAGTTATGGTTTTAGTAAGTAGGTTAGATGAAAGCAATTAAAAGGATATGAAGTATCTTTATTTGATTTCAGTTATTACAAAAAAAAAAGCAGAACAAATTGCAAAACTCAATATGAGTTGATCTACTTCGTGATATGCATATAAATCAGGGGTAATTAAACTGGGGAAGCGCCCCCTTTTGGGGCGTGAATGATTTTAAGGGGAACGCGAGCAAATGGCTGCAAACGAATAAATAACTGCATTGATATAAAATAAATTAAAAAAGAAAGAAAAGGCACGACAGTGATTATTTAAAATATGGTTTTATAGATTCCATGGTCAAGTGCAGCCTTCTTGTTAACACCCTTCTTATTAACATAATATAGTTATTGTTGTTCTGTTTAATTCTGTTAGATTTTGTAATATAGAATGGCTTGAGATTTGTTGGTATGATCACAAGGGGGGGGGGTGTGATTTTTGGTTTCGTGATGAAAGGGAGCGTGTCTCAAAAAGTTTAACAACCACTGATATAAAAAAATGCAAAAAAATATGAAGAAAAACTTTTCATAGCATCAAAATAGTTTCAATTCCTTCAAAGTTGGAAAATACGCAATTTATCTTGAATTTCTCATGCGCAAATTTTAAGAGCTTTTGTAACAGTTTTATTATCTTGTATTGCAATGCAATTTGTTTGTATTGCAATTCAAAACTTACTTGAAAATATAGTGTCACGCTAGGTCGAAAACCAGATAAACTAATCGTATGACGTATGAATTGATCCTTTGTTTGTTGCAAGGAATGTGGAATAAGATTGTATTCCACTTTTGGCTGGCTTAAAGCAGTTATCTAAGAACAATGCTTTTTATTAAGTCTTTGGTTATTGTTTTTGTTTTTTCTAATTAAATTTCATTGTATTAGGAAGGGATAGTAGTTACTTAATACAAACATAATGATACATTTTTACTTTAATTTACGTTTTGGTGTCAAATAATACTTTTCTTATCAAAATTTGTTGCGCATCTATTGCATTTCGTGACAAAATAAAATGTTTAAAATTTATTTAACCAAAAAGTTAAATTAAAATTTTCCAATAAATTACGTTGCTTTAAAAATAACTCATTATGCTTAATATTTATTAAGTTGCTGTTGTACAAATGTGTTATATTTTAACTTGGAAGATTGAGTCCCATATAGACCTATATGGAGTGAATTAGATTAGCGTAAATTAGAAATTTATAAAATAGTTGCTCTTGTCAATGAGCTCTTCAAAGAAAAAATTGTAAAATTTCATATTGAGTGCAAATATTGCCGTTATCCTACTAATTTCTAAGTGATCATCAACGTACAGGTATTTACTGCGATTTCATTTGAGTAAATGTCAACAAGTCTTTTTAAAGCAACTTTTTTTGAATAATTTTGTCTAAGCTTTTCAATTAGTCTTATTTAAAAGTAAAATGATAAAAACAATATAAAAAAACGTTTAAGATTTATAATTCTTGACGTAATTTTAATTCAAAAAGAAAAGATTTAAATTAAAAAGATTCAAATTATTGCAGTCAGATCAAACAATCACATCATTTATTTACATAAACGAAGAACTTTCTGATTGAATTTTTGAAATGCAGTAATCTTAACCCATTTATATCAAAGGTTCCAAATTAAAATTTTTTTTGCTCTATTTTATAAATTGATGCATATTTAGGTCCAAGCAACACATTAACAATATTTTTTCAATTTTCACTTTTTAATTTTAAAAATACAAGCCATTTTACACGTAGGACCGCAGGCACATGCAATAGCGTTTATTGCGTAAATTCCCTCTTTTGCTAGTTGTATTTTTTTCCATTCTTAGCTTAAGATAAACTGTTTGATATACGTACATACAATGAGTTTGCATTTGTTTGTACTGTATGTTTATTAAATGAAACATATTATTTTGGAGTTTTAATGGAGCAGGCGGGGAAACGAAGATTGTCTTACTGTATGTGAGACCGTTAGAAATAGTTGATCTAAAGCAGTGTTTCTCAAAGTGAGCCACTTGGCTCCTTAAGGAGGAATTTGGAATCTCCAAGAAAAAAAATCACTAGGGGAGAAATCGGGGAGGAATTTGAAAATTTCATTACAATGCAAGCGAGGCAAAAAATTGGTACTTCAAAATGAAAATTTTTTTGAATTACTACTTTTTAGAGACGAAAATATTGGCAGAGTGGTCGAGTGGTTAGAGCACTGTGATTGTGATCAACATGGTCTCGGTTTAAAACCTACTTGAGCCATTCTGTTGTGTTCTTGTGAAAGACACTTTATGGCATTTTTCTTTGCTTGGCAGTCTTGGCAAGCAATTCCAAATTTCACTCATATCTCTGTATAACTAAAAAACCAAAATAAAAAAATTTCAACCAGACAGCAATATCTGGGCATTTCAGAAATAGGTTGGGTTAATTGCTTGCCCTATCTATTGTTTTTATGCTTTCTGCGAGTCAGAAAATTAAATATAGAGATGAAATAAAATAAATAAAAATTGAGAAATCTGAGAAAGATTCAAAATTGAATGTTAATTATTGAACTTTCAGGAATAACTGGAATTTAAGACACAAATTTGGATAAAGAAAAAAAAATTCTTTAATTTGATCATTGAGGTATTTTTTTAGAAAGGGGAAATGATTGTACCCAAGTCCTAAAAGAGAGGAATGTAACAAAAACTTTTGAGAACCACGGATCTAAAGACTATGGGTTAGTGCATTTTTCAAACTTTGTCGTTGTTTTTGCATGGAAATGTGCACAGTAAGTCTACTTGACTTGCAGAGAAATCCAGTGCAAAAGAAAGTTAAAGCGTATGTCTTGGTAAAGTAGAATCATTTGTGCAAGGTCAAGTATGTCCTCGATATATACTGTATCTGATACAACAAAGTCATAGGGTTTTTCTGAATTCCTTTTTCATCCCAAGAGTCTTCGTCTGTAACGTTGATAAAAGGAATTTTAACAATGATAAAAGAAATTATAGTAAATTTATCATATTCATCTGTTTGTGACAAAGCATAGTTCTCATCCGAAATCTTGTTTAAAATTTCAAAGGTTTTATTTTTACTTTTATTTCCGTAGAAACGAAGTTTTTATTTTTTCTAAAGTATTCAAAGCATTATACTAACAGAATCGAAACCTTTATAATTTTTTCAACAAAATTTCTGGGCTTAAATTTGTTTATAGTTTTAAAACAAATATTACACGCCTATAAGACAGCAATTATTACATAACAATGGCTCTGGTTGCAATAGTCAAGAAGCAAAACCTAATACCTGTAATTAATAAACTTTCAAAGTCTGTCCTGTGTCAAGCAAAAGCTCAAAATCAACTTCAACATTGCACTACTATTACACTGTTTCCAAAGTCACAATGCAGGGTGTTTTGATTAAACTATATAAAGCAATAGGTCACTCAAAGAATAGCTTTCGCATAAACAATCGCATAAACAAACGCTTTTCTCTGCTCTTTTACTACCGTTGGTGCCTACAGGTAGGATGCCTAAACTTGAAAGAAAATTGCCGAAGCGCTTGAAATTGCAATAGTTTGAAACTTTTTAATACGAATGGTAGATACAAAATGATTCCAATAAAAACATAGCCGTTGGAATATATCCAGTTTAGCAAAAAAATACTGGTCATTGTTTCAAAACACTCTTAACAAAATGTAAATTCAAAAATTAGTCATGTTCAGTTCGATATATTATGCAGTAAAACCAAAAAATATGTTTAAAATATATATAAATCTTAAAGTAAATTTACTTTACAGTTATATTAGATTGAGAAAAATTTGTTATATTAAACCAAAAAATTTTAATTCCATTTAAATTGCTGTCCAAAATAGAAGACACTGAACGTAAATGAGCTAAAACTGCAAATTTTTTTTTAACCCATTATGTCCCACTGTCCTATATATAGGACGATTAAAAAACTCTAAATTCTTTAAAACTATGTTGTTTTTTTAATTTTGAAATTATATACATGGATTTCAGGTTCTACTCTTGTGACAAATAGAAAAAAACAAATGAAAAAATAGTTATAAATCTGTCAAAATCAATCGACAATCTGGCATAAAATTTGACATCATACTCCTCACTACTTTATGATCTACTGAGTAAAATTGCAACTACCTGTACTACAGCTAATATTATCAGTTGATTGGGAAAGATACATTTTTCAATAATAACATGAGTTTATTTCAAAATACGCATTCTATTTTGTTTAGGTAAAGTTTAAAAACTGATGTCCTATGCATATGACAGTTGGTCAATGTGTGTCACATAGGGGGTGTGTTTCTTGGAGGACAGGGTGAAACATGTTAGGAGGCGCATGATTGCCTGAGCTCATAATGAGGGTCGCTCTAACATGTTAATACTTGTATAGCTAATATGCATCTCAAACACTCTGTTGTAACAAGTTAAAACCTGTACAGTATTTAGCTATATATAACAATGGCACTGGGTAAAATTGCATCAGTTCAACTTCAACAGTTATCGTGTGTAGTTGGGAGCAACCATAAAATATTGACAGTAATTATTGAGGGTTTATTGCTGTTTTTTGTATTTTAGTTATTATTGACACTTTTATCACTATCAAAATATATTGATACATACTTATGTAAATTAGTTTTCCCACAGATGACAAACAATTAAAAATATATTTATCTATATTTATGCAAATAATTCGTATCCAAAAAGTGTCAAGAAAACGAATAAAAGGAATGACAATGCTCGAAATTGAGCAATCTCCGAAACTGAGGATATTGAGGCATCTGTTGTAGTAATCCTACCACCTGATGTAAATAATTTGTCTAATGAAGATGAAATCGATGATGATGAAACAGGTGAATGCATGGTAAACGAAGTCCCTGGTCCTCTGGAGTTACATGTCGAAATATATGATAAAGTAGCAGAAACTGAAAATAACATTGATAGTGAAAACATCGATACTGCTACTGATACTGCTAATTCTTCACGTGCTGTTGGAAATAGAAAAAAGCCCGCAAATGCTAAGAAGAGGAAATTATGCAATTCAGAACCAGTATGGGAAAAGAAAACTCCCGAATATACAAAAAAGATTACTAAAAGTGATTCACATTCTGATTGTTTGAGAAAAATGAGAGAATCTCTGGAGGATTTTACTTTAGTAACAATCTTTGAAGAAATAATGTCGCCAAAAATACTTGAACATATTGTGAAAGAAACTGTACGCTACTCTGCAGTTAGTAAGAATAAATCTGAAATACGTAGTTACTGTTGAAGAACTGAAAACATTCATAGGGATTCTAATGTTTTCAAGTTATCACAAATTGTCATCTACAAAAAATTATTGGTCAAATGATGATGACTTAGGAATACTTCTCGTGAAAACTGCAATGGCAAGAAATAGGTTTCAAATTTTGAAAAGTATCATACATTTTTACGACAACAGTGATTGCGGAAAGAATAATGAAGATAGAGGGTTAAAATTAGACCTCTGATGAGCATGATTCAAGAATCTTTCATAAAATTTGGTGTGTTCGAAAAATTTTTAGCTGTGGATGAAATGATTGTTTGATATTATGGTCACAATAGCTTAAAACAATACATAAGAAGTAAACCCATTAGGTTTGGCTATAAATTATGGGCGCTATGCGGGGCATCAGGCTACTGTTATAATTTTGATTTATATTCTGGAAAGAGTGTTCAAGAGGGTCCTCACGAAGATCTTGTACTGGAAAGTAAGGTAGTTTTGAAGATGGTTGATGTTGTAAAAACACCTCAGTCACACTGCCTGTTTTTTGACAATTTATTTACAGGTTATGATTTATTAGTGCACCTCATGAATATTGGGTACAGAGCCACTGGTACCATGAGAGAAAACAGGATTAAAAATTGCCCTTTGAAAACAACATCATTGATGAAAAAAGAAGAAAGAGGGTCGTACGACTATAGATTTGATACAAAAAATGAAATTCTCATTGTTAAATGGTTAGACAATAAATGTGTCATAGTCGGTACAAATTACAATACAGTGCAACCAGTGGGGCGAGTTTTGCGATGGAAGAAAAATATGAAGGAAAAGGGATATGTTCCACAACCTCATACACTGAATACATATAGTAAAAATATGGGTGATGTAGACAAACGCGATTGGTTAGTTTCCAAATATCCTATCTCAATAAGAGGGAAAAAATGGTACTGGCCTCCATTCATTAGAATGATAGATATGGCTGTTGTTAAGGTGAAAAATACTCTCGCCGCGTAGATGATGCCACGTGTGCTTGTGTTCGTTGCCTTTTTTCTTTTTTTGTGCTGCTTTGGTTCTGTCTGGTCGCTTTCTTTGTTCGGCTGTCACGTGCAGTTATTCAGGACAGTTTTACCGTTGGTCGTGCATTCTAAATTCTCGTGGTTAATAGTTGGTTAATTTATATTATCTGAAATTTCGTAATGTGCTGTTAATTCTGTTTGAATAAGTAATATTCTATTTACAGGCAGGTCTAAAGCAGTTTTCAATTTTTTCTCTTTATTCGCATAAATTCTTAAAACGTTTGTTAGTTTGTCTGTGGTTATTTAAATACACTCTCCTCGGCTAACGTTCGTGTTGAGAACGCGTGTGAGGATTGGAAGACTAGGCCTTCCAGCCAAAAATTCTTAGAATCATCCTAATCGAAGTGTTCACCGTAACAGCTGTTGTAAATGAATGGGTCATTTACAAATTTTTGAATGAAGGGAAGAAAGGTATTTTGAGTTTGCTAGATTTCAAAAGAAGTATATGTGTAGCATATTTGAAGAGATCAAGTGCCAAGCCATCAATGGGAAGGAAGCGTAAAGCATCTGGTCCACCATGCAACACCAAAGACGATATTAGATTTGATATGAAAGGCCATATTATTGTAAAACGTGAACAGCAACGTCGATGCCGGAACAAACCATGCACTGCTAAACCAACTACATATTGTCAAAAGTGTAACATAACATTATGTTTGAAGTGTTTCGCTCCATTTCACCAAAAAATGACTTAATTGTATATTATAGGAATTTAGTTTTGTATTTTGAAAGAGTTATTAATTGTATTTTGAGAGGAATTGAATGTTATTATGAAATCCCAGTGTCATATATATAGGACAGCTTATAATTCGATAGCAGATAATGCATAATCCCAGTGTCCTATTTATAGGACGGCCTGTATTTTCGTTTTTGTTACAAATAAAGGATATGTAAGCTAAAAAATATGTTTTCTAACCTTTTTTGAAGCACCTATATAAGCTTTACCAAAATATTTAAAAATAGAAAACTTGGGACATAATGGGTTAATGTAAAATGGAGGCCATCTGAATTTTTTGTCAAAAGTTGTATAAATAATGAAAAAGTTTTTATCAAATTTTTATCAAAAAAGTTTCAAATAATTAAATCAACAAAATGTTAATAAAATTTAAATATTAAAATTCATTGTGAAAGCAATTTTATTCAAAAATTATTTTTTTTTACGTAGAGACTTAATATTTTGATCATTTAGCTTCTAACAAAAGGGGTTCAAAAAATGGGTTGACATTGTTTCCATTAAAAAATAACAGACAAATTACAAACTAGTTTCATAAACCAATTAACAAAGTAAAATTTTGATTTAACAAATCAAATAAGCATTACTTCATAACTGAAATAGTATAATAATGCGACAACACTACTTTATAGGACGAAATATTGTTGAATGGTTTTGCTATATTCGACCACACGATAGTGCAATCATTTGGTCTTTTGGCTGCATTTGTAACTCGCGCATCATTGACAGGTCGGGGAATCCCAAAGGAAGTTGTAGCAAAGGCAGTTGATGAAAACCAGGATATAGTTGAACAACCTGATGGTCGAACAACTGCCTGAAATTGTAATGTTTTTAACATATCAACGAATAAGTAAATAAAAAATAATTATACGCAAGCATCGCGCCAGAGAACGTACACCGAATTGAAAGTAGAAACAAGTTTAGATTGGTGGTTCTTCTAAAAAAACTAGGAAAAGAAATACATTTGATGGAGTAGTATTTTGCTAAAAGGTGACTGATAGATTCCACCCGGTTAATTCTACTACCATAATTTTCACCCGATATCCATTCGCATGAACGCTATGCAATCTTACAAAAAACACTAAACTGAAAAAATTTTTCTCGTGCAATTTCAGTCTGAATCCATCTGAAATGTTGCAATGCCGCAGCACAAAAAATACTTCCGTGCTTAAGAATGATATAAGTTTAATAAAAAAAAATTAGAATTAACTAAAAAGAAATATTACTTTGTTAAATACTCGTATTATCTGACACTCACTTTTATCTTGTATAAAGTCTGTTGTTTTAATCCATTAAGAATAAACAATCTTTTTTCCCAAGGCACTTTATCTTTTCTGGTGCCATTCACAAAAATCTATCATAAAATTGAATAATTGTTTTTCAGAAATATTAATTAATATAACTTTGATTATTCGCAGTTTAAAATAAAGATTTTAAAAGACAGCATACTACAGTACAGTAAAAACCATTTACAAAATCTAGAAACTAGTTATTGTTTTCAAGAAGACGATAAAATAGTTTTATTTATAAGCAATTGGACTATTGTTCTTTTTCACCTTTAATAACCCAATTATATGAATTAAAAGGGTGTTTGTGAAATTTTTAAATTTTTCAAAAAAGTATTGAATTGCCTAATATTAGTAAGTCACCAATCGTAGGCAAAGATTGATCTATCTAACCTTAAGATCATTTGAAAGTAAAAAAAATACAACAATCTGTCTTTTAGTAAAACACTATACAGTAGATTGTAAGCTTCACCCAGTGATGATCAAAATATAAAAGGACACTTGTTAAACTTTAGCCTCCAGGTTTGGAGGTAGGCCTCAATAAAACAAAAACACAAATAAAAATATTAATCGAACCGCAATATTTAAAAAACTACGAAAGATGCTCAGGGTACTAATTGATTGCTTGATGGTAAACATTTCCACTACTGTTTAGCCATTCAAGAAAACAAAGTTGATGTAATATGACGCTTTTATTGGTAATTGGCGACAACAAAGGCAGCAGCTGAAATATTATAAAATTGTAAATCCTTACTAGCAGGTTTCTTAATGACTACATGTAATCAAATTATACTATATGGAATGTATTAAACCCAAAGTAAAATTAAGCATGAAAGTATAATTTTTGTTTTTTGAGATAATTTATTTGCAAATAATGAAAGAATTCAAGTTTTTATCTTTTTTTTAAACTGCTTTTGCTTATCTATCTGTACAAAAAATTCATAAACTTAGCAACCCCACCTATAATTGCTATGCAGGCCCGGCAGGGGCCGTGGGAAGGCAGTCTATACAGAACTTGTAGGACTACGGACTTGGCCGCAAAAACTGCAGAAACCAAAAATGGGATGACTGCACCGGTTTCTTGTATTTTTTATCTTTTATGCCAATTTTTAATTTTCAAAACTTTTAGCAAAATAAACTTAATGGCAGCTTTCTCTTTTAGATTACAACTCACTTTTATTTTTTGTATTTGTCTTGGTTTTTAGAATACCTTGTTTCAAATCTTACTTCGGGATGTTGATTTCTGTATTGTACTTAGATGTAAAAACAATGTGGGTTATTCTAAGTAACAAAAAGGTAGAAAAAATAAAAAGTGAGTTGTAATCGTAAAGAGAAACATTCTAACAAGTTTACCTTGTTAAATTTTTTTGAAAATAAAGCACTGGAATTAAAGGGTGAAACCTCAATTAACCCAAATTGCAATTGTTTTCTCGCAGCCTGGGCCGTGTGCATGTTTGATCTTATTACTATACATGACAGACAGAAACCAAAACGGCAGAAACAAAAGGGTATTTACTTATTCAAATGTTCAATGATGGTCTGCTAATCGGAAATCGTCCTTTTCAGGACGGGGCATGTCTGATAAAAAATGCTCTATTCCGGGCACATTAGCAACAAGTTACAAAGGCGCATTATTCTCTAGCTGAACTTCATAGACCTTACTAAAGATCAGATGAATGTTTTTCATTATTTTGCTCTACAGTTTGAGGCACTCGTATTCCTACTACAGGACACTTACTGCACTAATGCGGAGAAGCTAGTACTTTCAAGCTTCCAACTAGCTCGGTCTTTCTTAAGCAGGAAGCATAGCCTTGCCAAGTTTGTTCACAAACGATTAAGGTATACACTTTTAGACCAATGTTCACCAACATTAAATATTAAGTAATTGTGATTGGATGTTGATAGTTATTAAACAGTCAACGTCTACAAACCTCTACCAACACAAACGCAATCCTTATATCTCTTAGTGTTACCTTGCCCCTGTCTTTATGCCGGCAATTTCAACTGTCGTTACGTTGATTGGGGCTACAATAACAACACTCAAAGTAGTGTGTGCTTAGCTGGCTAAGCAATTCTTTTCCTTTTTTACAAACCAAAGTGCCGCCAGTTTTTCCTGCGACCGCTGAAACACTGGTTCTAATTTAGATCTAGCTTTTGCTAGCGTAGGTCCTCACAATTGCTTACCAGATAGACGTATTCTTGAAAAGTTTCTCAGGCCACAACATCGACTTTTGTTTATCACACCAACAAGTTTTGTTTTGTCAGTGCCAAGCATGCCTGTTAAGTGATGAAACTTCCGCAAGACCAAATGGAGTCATGAAATTGCTTCAACAAACAAATTTGCAAAGACTTTGTTGCCGCCTGATTTACTTGATGTAAATGCGGCTGACCAGGACTTTTGCAACATCATCAGGAAAGCAACCAAAAAGTGATCCCACGCGGTCATCCAAGCAATTACCATGTTGGGATGCAAAGTGTGAATCCTTCTATACAACGTTCCAGCAGTCTTCTCAGTAAAACGACTCAAGTTTTGCTGCAACAGCTTTACTTGCCAAACTTTGACTGAAAGCATGTAAATCGATGGTCCAAAATTGTTCTGAGCATCAACTTTTCACAAACTAGTCGTAAAGCGTGGAGTATGTAGAACAATCTTACTGGTAGGTCACGACATTCTCGTCGTCACGTCTTATTTCGACTGATGCTATTTCATCTTTGCTAGTCAAAAAAGGGAGAGATGAGGCTGTTGACCGCAAGTCATCCTAACTTGTTTCTCAAGAAGTGTCTGATTATTAAGGTCATAACACCAGACCCAGTAAATATCTATGACACTTTCTCAAGAAAATATTCACTGTTTCCCTCCAACAATAAGTAAAGTTCTGGGCCCTGATTTTATCTACCAGAACCTGTAATTCATGCTGGATCTGCTTTGAAGTTCTGGTTACGTGTTCTTTTCTTCCTGCTTGTGCCGGCTCAAAATTTTCAAAATTTGGAGAAGAGCGTTTATAGCTTCGGTTCAAAAGCTGATGAAGCCTGTGAGGGACCCAAAAAGTTGTTAACGCTCCTTGGAATGAGCTTTCCCCAAAGAGCTTTGTTAAGCACAATCGCCTGCGGAATGGTGTTAGACGATTCCATTCATCCATGCACAAATGGAGTCTTGGTCCTTCACTAAATTTCGATTCCAGTGCCCCTAAACAAATTGTAGACCACGTCCTGATAGCATGCTCGATATATCAAGCTCCACAAAGGGCACAAGGTCTGACGAGTTTGGATGACGAAACTCGATATTGGCTTAATACCATCATTGCACCATTACAAAAATTTTTCACTTCACATCTATCAGAACAGATCGCACTCACAAACAAGGAGGAGGTCTTTTAATTTACATTAAAAACAACATCAGTTTTTTATCTCGTAATACATTAAACACCTTTCCCATCGAACTGAAAATCATCAACATTTTGCTTTCTACATTTCAGCAATTACTTATTGTAAACATGTTCATTCCAACCAGCTTTCACAAAATAGAAGAAAACTCAATTATAATCAACACATTTACAACCATAACAAATCATCCTAACACAATCATTACAGCAGATGTTGACACTCACTCAGCGTTATGGTACTCACCAAATAAAGACCATAGAGAAAAGCTGATTAAAGACATTCTGCTCAACTCCAATCAAATGACACTAAACACAAACACGCCAACACGTCAATCAAACACAACAATCTACTTCACCAGACATTACCACTGATTTAGCAGACTTGTATGATTACACTAGCTGGAAGACCATCTACTCCCTCACATCCAATCACTTACCTTTAATACCACCCTTACTGTACATCATAAGACCAAAACAACTACGAGTAGCTTTCACTTTACTAAAACAATAACAGACCACTAAAAGTCTGATTTGACCACAATAACAGAGCACCATAGCAAAGCTATCTAACAAAATACCAGCTACGCAACAGAACAAAAGCATTCGCTTTGGAACTAAAACAGCCATCACTGACATAGATAAAGCAAAAGCTTTTAAAAAGCAATTCACAAACCTCACTCCATATAGCGCAAAATACCAATGAGCATATAGACCATACATTCAAGACTCTTCCAACCGAGGAAATACGACTTATCACTGCACAAGTGTATTTAGTCATCTCAAACAGCACTAACAGCATTCCCACTGGACCCGATGGCATAAACATCAGACACCAAAAACACCTAAGACCAGCTGCCATCTGATATCTTACAATCATATACAATATTGCCCTCAACAATAACACATTACTCGCTCTTTTGAAACGTGCCACAATTATTCCCATTCCAAAACCCAAAAAAAAACACAACATTGGCACAAACTACCAACCCACATCGCTTCTAGCACCATTGACAAAACACTAGAGTAAACACTGTTACTATAGATAACAGAAAACATTTCAATCATTTTTTATCAACTTGGATTCAAGCATAAACACACACCGTTTTGCACAGCACCTGTCACCAAATCATAAAAGGTTTTAACAATCCAAGGCCTCCTCAACGCACTGTAGCTGTAGCTTTGGATATGAACAAGGCGTATGATACAGTAAACATACACAAAATTATACACAAACTTACCCTAAAAAGCATTCTATACTTCATCATTACGTTCACAGCAAACTACATAAAAGGACAACAAGCATGCAATCAACAAAATGGCACATCCTGAAAACTTAAACAAATCAACACTGGACGTTTTTTCTGCAAAGTTAGTCAAAATTTACACTTCTGACGTTCTACTGCCCTCAAATGACATACAAACCATAACATCTGCGATGACATGGTCATTACTGCATCTCACACCAAACACCGTACGGCCCAACAACTCATTTAAACATAATTTTTCAAAATATATGAATGAGGCACCACTAATAATCTTCATATAAACACAGAAAAAACTGTCACCACAATTTTTACACAAGATCCAGCTGAATATGGCACAACTATATCATTTAAATTAAACAACCAAACATCACTCACAACAAAACATTCAAAATTCTTGGAATCACTTTAGACCCAAACTAATATTTTCACAACATGTAAACATCACCATCACTAAAGCAAAACAAACGCTTAACATTCAAAAAGCACTCACTTTTATCAAATAGGGTAAGTTAAAGAGATTAATTGTTTCTTCATTAATTTGTTTCTACATTACATTTCTACATTAATTGTTTCTACATTTAAAGCTGTCACTCGCGCGATTGGAATATAAAAACACCGTATGGAGCCTTATCATAACAAACGCCAACATAAAAAAATTGCAACCATTTAGAACCCAGCTTTGCAAATTGCTGCTGGCTGCTCACGGGATAAAAACATTCAAAACCTACACAAAAGAACTAAAGTCCTTTTAATGGACATTCATCTTAAACTTCATGCTACTCAACTTAAACAACTGACTCAAACACCAGCACACCGTTTACGTGTTCTTAATGCATACTCAAATCCACCCAAAAACACGAAAGCCACAATTTTTCATAACAATGCGCACACTAACATTATCATCGCAGAACCAAACTTAGCAAATGAGGAATGTAGAGAAAACCTCAAACACAATTACACTACCATTACCTCACAATGGCTCATATTTAGAAAAAACATCAAAGTTACTAAAACCACACCTTATGACATTCATTCATCAGAACAAATATTACCACGTCATATGGGTACCAAATTGGCACAGCTCAGAGCCAACAAATCACCTCTCTTGCAAAGGTACCTACATACTGTGAACTCTGATACTTACAACCCATAATACCCACTATGCTAGTTACACACATGACACTAATTACCTCTTTGACTGTATTGAAGTACCAACACAACGCATCACAATACCACTAGTCTATGAAAAACGCCTTTAGAAGCAGCAGAGGTAATTTCAAAGTGGGAATCTAGATTGGCTTTTTTAAACGATTAAGAGATGGCTACTCCAAGAGATACTTGGAGGAGAGGCGCAACAACAACAACACCGTCACTGCCAGCATCTGATCAGGGAAGAACAGTAACCTGAGAAAGTAAGTGGATAAATCTTCGGCCCATTCCTGTTTGTATCTGAACCGGAGAAAATGGCCTTCCAAATAACAACGACGACGATAACGAAGGATTAAAGCAAATAAAACCCGTGCTGTAAACCTATTTCGAGCCACTGCAGTGCTTGCAGCCAAATCAGTACAGCTGCCTTCTCAAAATGCATGCTGTTTTCACAGCGGCCTTGCGCGCGGAAAATAGGTTTGATTTTTTTGCTCAAGACAATAAAAGTTTTTCATAAATTAAAAAAATATTTGCATGTTTTCGATTGCGCCTGCAATCCCGTATAGATTTTAAATTTTCGTAATGATATTTTATTTTAAAGTTAATGAAAGTATAGCTTAAAACAGTACATTTGTATTTTTTTTTGAGTTTATGTGCCGGCACCTCAAAAGATCCGCGACAATTTTTAAGTTTTAAATTCCTGGAGTCATGACAAACTTTCCAGGAAAAACCCGTTTAGTGCATTTGAGTTAATAGAATGATTTGAACCAGGGGTGATTTACGTCAGTCGATCGTGATCTACGTATTGAGAAAAGGCTTAGAAATATAGATGAAGATTTTTTTTTAATATTCAGGAAATTTCTCCGACAAAATTGTGTAATAATTTACCATCTCCGTTGTACATTTTGCAATCCTGTAATCCTGGGATTACCCAAAAGTTTTTTTTTTTCTCGGAAAAGTCTAAGATAATAAAAAGTCCGGGAAATCATAAACACTAATTCTGTTGTACTCGTAATATTCAATTAATTTATTACTTAAATCAACAGAATAGAATTTAAATAAACAAAAAAATCTTTTAAACCAAGGATTTTCAACTGGCGACCCACAACGAATTTTTTTGGTGGGCCACACACAGATGGTGCAAAAAAGTGTTGAAGTTATATAATCGGAGGTTATTTTTGGTCTTTAAGAAACGATTGGTTGAATTGAGTATAGAATGAAAGTAAAAACCGTATTTTTAGTACTCACTATATTTTCGCGCGGAAAACGGTCGAGATATAAAATGACAACTCTGTTCAAGCACTTCTGTAAAATCTTTTTTTGTCTTGAAATGTTGAATTTTGCTACCCTGATAAAGTTGTCTGTTGGCCTGTTGAAGACCAAGCACATTGGGCCGCAAAAATAGCGTTTTAAATTTTTTGGCTTACAGTGTTAAAAAGGTTGGAAACCACTGTTTTAAAGGCTGTAAAATGTTTTACGGAAATTAAATTGCAAAAAGCGGTTGTTTGTTTTTCCGAATGACGACTGTTAAGAGTAGTTGTCGAAAAACAACTGCTGCAACAATTGCCTCTAAAAGTAAATAATTTCTAAAGGTTACCTCAATTTCTCCAGTTTCACTTAGGTTTGTGATAGACTGAAAATTGAATTGATTCCATGAAACACGGAGACGAGATCCATTACATTTATCAAAAGATACCGTGATGCTGAATATGACTTAAAAAATAAAAATAAATCTAAAGCAACCTGAGCCTAAACTGCTACTCAAAATATAAAACAAAATTTTTTTTTTACTAAAGGAAAATATTTGTCAAAATTTTAACTTTTTGTTGTCAAAAAAAAGAAAAAAAAAAAAAAAACTGGAAATAAAACAAAATAATTCCAAATATTTAACAGAACACCAAATACATAATGTACTATAAAAATACAGAAACTAAGTAAAGAAAAAAGTAAAAGCTTCCAAATATTTTTTACAGACGGCCAATTAAGTTTGAATATTTGTACAAAAGTAGATTTTGGAAAATTAATATTAAATTGCTAACAGCTGTTTTTAAATTTGTCTATGGGTTAATTTAGATATTTTCAAAATCTGTGTTTATGATCTTCTTGTAAAAATAGAATCTAAACTGCTCTTAAATATTTATTCAAAGATAAAAAAGATAATAAAAACTTGACATTTCGGTATACCACAAAATTGGTAAACCTTCTTCAGGAGATTAAATGATGCATAAACATCATATGCATTGAAATCAAAGCGGTGCAAAAAAAAATAAAATAAAATAAAAGTATATTTGTAATCTGTAACGACATGTAACGAATTTCAAATATTTAAAAATTTTTAATTATGATAAGCAGTTGGATGAAACCAATTGGTTTTGTCATTAAATGTATGATTATTTGAATGAATGAAAATAGACTCGAAAAATCTTTTGCTTGTATAATCTGTCTCTTTTGCCTTCCGTATTTACATCGTGATGGCATTTACATAGGTGAAACTATTGGGGCATTTTGTACAAGATGTAAAGGACATATGCGTGATGTGAATCTAAAAAACCTAGCATGATTAGAAAGTAATGAAATGAACAACAAATCTGCTCTAGTGAAACATGTACGTATATTCATAAAATCATCATATGGATTGGAATAACTCAAAATTTTTGGTAAAAGAAACAGATTTGACAAGATTTTTAGAGTCCTTTTTTATTCATTCAAATAATCATACATTTCATGAAACAACCAATCGCTTTTATCCAACTGCTTATCATAATTGAAAATTTTAAAATAATTGAAATCCGTTATATGTCGTTACAGATTACAAATGTACTTTTATTTTTTATTTTTTTGCACCGCTGTGATTTTATTGGATATGATGTTATGTTTAATTTAATCTCCTGAAGATGGTTTACATAAACGTCGAGTTTTTATTATTGTTTAATCTTTGAATAAAGATTTAACAGCAGTTTAGATTCTATTTTTACCAGAAGATCATGAACAAAGAGTTTAATAATATACCGTGTATCAACAACAACAAAATTCAGTTACTTTTGTTCTTTTTGTATTTTTGAAGTAGTGCAAATTTTTTTGTGCGAAACTTACATTTAAATCGACACAAAAAATAAGCTTCCTCATTGCAAGTTTTTTCATGTAAATTTATTCCATCATCGTATGTTAACGGCCAAGTCATTTGTTGGCAATTAGATTCATGAGCAGTTGGAAACATCAAATTATTTACTACTGATCCATTTTTCCAGAACCATTTGGATTGATTTAAACTAGATTCAGCACCAATAAATATACTGATGTCTAAAAAATTTATGTTATCATTATTCTTCTCAACTTTTTTGAACTATGTTGACTCTTCAATGTTGGTTCAGAAGCTACCCAAAATTGGAAAATATGAACAAAACTCTGACGTAAAGCAACAAATTGGTGAGCAGTATAATATGAAAAAGTTCAAAACATTTAAGATTTTGTCATCAAGTCAATTTGTTCAGCGCTTCAACTTACACAAATGTTGGTTTTGGTTGCTCAAGAGTATTTGTGACAAATTTGGCAATTTAAAATGAAGTCCAAAATTTGAATAAAGTCAAAATTGGTCAAAAATTTATCAAATAAAAAATTTTATTTAAAAAACTAATTTCTGGTGTAGTTTTGTGGTATATTTGGGCAGCAATATTCACTTAAAACTATTTTTTTTCAACGAGATTTGTAAGCTTTTTCTCAGACACTATAAATAATTTTTAGGCCTCTTTCTCTGTTTAAATTCTGAAGCAGGAAATAAATTTTAGTTTTTTTGAGCTGTATTGACTTTTCAAAGTTAGCTTCAAAAACAATTCAACAATTTTAATGTCTATTTTGTTGACTTTTTAAGCCATCTGATCTATAGAGTTTTTAGGAAGTCTTCACATTAAAATTTTTGTAGTTTTCTCATAACAAATTTGGATGGTGAAGTAAGTAAACAGAATTTTTATGTGAGGAATTTTTTTATTTTTGCAACCACACCCGATTGATACCCAGTTATTCTCGCAGCTCCATCGGTACACACAATTTTCTATCACGTTTTTTTCTCGCTGAAATATTTATTAACAAGTCTAAAAATTTTCGATCCGGTACAACTTGATAAGTAAATACAATAAAGAATTTTTTTCTTAAATCTGTTTTTTTTTTTTTTATACCGTACGAAAGAAAAATAATGTTTTGTCTATCTGGATAAACGCTGACTGAGATAATTTAGCTATCTTGACAAATATTAACTGAGGTGCCGACAAGATAACACTCCCGTTTGCTAGCGTGCTATTTTACAAATGAAAAAGGCTGTTTGCTTGAGCAGTAATCGAGTAATCAGAGCGCTTGTGACGCAAATTAACAGTGCGGCAAAAAACGCGTTGCTACACAGCTCTCCCCCAAAAAGCGTACTTGAGGAAAGATGACTACGGACAAATAAAACAAATACAAAAAAAAAACAAACAAGCAAATGCAATATTATGATTTTGGTGGTCTTTCGCGTCTCTTGGGATGACCCAATTGGACCGGAAGTGTCGTGTCGACAAAAGCAGGCTTGAGACGATCCACAGAAATAGCTTCTTCCCGGCCGCCAACATCAATCTGAAAAGATTGATTCCGCATTGCAAGATTTTATACGGTCCCTCATAGGGTGGTGTTAGTGGTGGTCTGTGCGAATTACGTCGAATAAACATATATGGGCTATTGAAAAGTTCACAAGGCATGTGTTGTGGTGCTATACCGTGTTGCGACATAGGTGTAAAATTGAACTTACTGATAGCCTGTCGGAGCCAGGGAAGCAGTGAAAAAGGGTTCAGAGGCTCGTTTGTACCGCGAATAAAGTCTCCCATAACTGTGAGACGGCTGCCGTAGACAAGTTCTGCTATAGAGCACTGTCTACTGCTGTTTATATTTTCTTGGGGGTGGTGCGAATACCGAGCAAAACCCACGGAAGTTCGTCAACCCAATTTGTACCCGTTAGACGTGTCATCAAAGCTGTTTTTCGTTGCCGGTGAAATCTTTCCACAAGTCCATTGGCTTGTGGGTGATAAGCTGCCTGAGTTGATGAATGGAGGATTGGTGAGGACAGATGGAGAATCATATTTGAGAAATAAACTGTGGGCCGCCTCTGTCACTGAAAAGTTGAGTGAGCACTGCGAAATGGGAAGCCTAAGTGGCAACAAAAGCTTTTGCGCAGGTCAGGATTGTTACCTCCTTAAGAAGAATTGCCTCGGGCCACCTGGTGAAACGATCCACCATGGTGAAAAGGAAACGGTTTCCTTTCAACGGTGCTAAGGCGACAAAGTCTATATTTACATAATCGAAATGTCTGTCAGGAGTCAGATAAGAAATGATTGGTGCTTTGACATAACGTTGAATTTTTGCTTTTTGCAAAGCTAGGCATTGTTTGGTCCATAGCCCGACTTGTTTTTTAAATTGTGCCAAACGAACTTGGAAGCGACCAGTTTGCGAGTGGCTCAAATGGACGGGTGAAACAAACCATGAATTGCATCAAAAACTTGCCTCCTCCAAGAAATTGGAACGATTGGCCGAGGTCTTCTAGTGGATACGTCGCACAGTAAAAAAACGTTAGAATTTCCAAAAATCTTCTAACCGAAGATTTGTTATTGCTGTGCGGTAGCCCTGCAGTTCTGAGGGCACCTGATCTGCTGCAATGTCTTGGTAGTTCAAATTAATTTGAGGGATATGAAGAAAAGTGATAGTTAGACCATACAGTGTATCTGCCACAAAGTTCTGCTTTCCGGCAATATGGCGAATATCTGTGGTATATTTTGATATAGCTGAAAGATGGCGCTGCTGTCTAGTGGACCAAGGATCAGAAATTTTAGAAAAAGCAAACGTGAGTGGCTTGTGATCGGTAAAAATTGCAAAACATTGGCCATTTAAAAAATAAAAGAAATGGCAAATGGCAAGATGAGTAGCGAGCAATTCACAATCGAAAGCGCTGTATTTGACTTCCTGTTTACCAAACATACGGCTAAAGAACGCCAATGGTTGCCATGCACCATTGGTGAATTGCTCAAGTACAGCGCCAATAGCGACGTCCGAGGCATCCACAGTAAAAGCCGGGGGGGTTACTTTTTGGATAATGTAACTATGTTGCATTGCCAAAGACTTGTTTTGCTTGTGTGAATGAGGTTTGTAGAGAGTCACTCCATTGCAGAATTTTATTATTGTTTGCAATGGCACGATATAGTGAAGCCATTAATTTAGCTGCAGAAGGGGTAAAGCGATGATAAAAATTAATCAGCCGATAAACCTTTATATATCTTTTGTACTTTTGGGAGGGGAAAAATTGCAAATATCATCAACTTTAGTTGCAAGTGGGCGCGCGCCAGTTTTGTCAATGCGATGGCCAAGAAAATCTATATGCGTACGCCCGATTTTACATTTTTCAACGTTGATTAATAGACCATGACTAAGAAGTTTTTTAAATGAGATTTTGATGTGCTTTTGATGCTCATGATGCAAGGAACTAGCAATAAGGATAACGTCAAGATAAACAAAGACATAATCAAGCAATTGACAAACCGTGTTCATTAATCGTTGAAATGCTTGGGCAGCGTTTTTAAGCCCAAAAACTCAATAGACCAAATGGGGTTATAACTGCGGTTTTGCAAATTTCAGCTTCTGCTACTCGAACCTGATGGTAGCCACGAATTAGGTCAACTTTGGAAAATATTTTGGCGCCGTCTAAATGTGCTGCGAAATCTTCAACGTGTGGGAGAGAATAACAGTCTGGTAATGAGGCTGCATTAAGGCGACGATAACCGCCGCATGGTTGCCAGCCACCTGAAGGTTTGTGTACTAAGTGAAGTGGCGAGGCCCAACGGCTAGTGGAATAACGGATTATGCCCATATCTAGCATTTTATTAAATTCTTGCTTAGCGAGTGCAAACTATTTAGGTAAAAGTCGTCGAGCGCGAGAATGGACTGGGGGTCCTTGAGTCACAATAAAGTGTTGAACATTATGTTTGAGTTGAATTTGTAAAAATTGTGGGGTAGAAATCTGGGAAAATTCAGCAAGAAGTTGAGCATAAGCATTAGTTAAGTTGAAGATGGCATTTAGACAAGGGGCTAAGATATTTGTTTTGCAAAGAGAGGTACTAGTAAATAACCGAGCATTAACCAAGCGATAGTGCTGCATGTCAGCTAACAAGGAATTTGCTCTCAAAAAAACCCGCCTCTAAAAGAGGCTTGCTTACGTTAGCCACAACAAAAGTCCATCGAAACCGTCCTACGGGTAATTCAATTGTTACGGTCCGTTTACCGTAAGTTTTAATAAAGCTACCGTTAGCTTCCACTAGGGCTGGGCCTGGATTATTAAAAAAACGCTTATGGCTGGACGGGGGAAGGACACTCACCCCAGCGCCTGTATTCACTAAAAAAGAACGATTGGGTATGCGATCGTGGATAAAATACAAGATGAGATTAGCGTTGGTCACCGCGGCTACTAACGACGACCGGTCAGGGCATTTCCCTGAAATTAACAGGTTGGAACACAGAGCAGGGCCTTATTATTAAAGCGTTTATGATAATGACATTGTCCTACTTTGTCGGAATTTATCGAAGCTTCAGAATCGGATCCGGATTTTGGCTGGTTAAAGCGCTGAGATGGTTTCTTGCTAATTCTGGAAATGTTTGGGTCTCTTGATTTGGCCAGTCATAATATGTCTGCTTTTTAAGCTAATTGACAAGGATTGTTGATGTCTTGGATGTTAGAGCGACTTCTGATATCTTGGAGACGTTGAACAAAAATGTAGTTAAAAAGAAAACATGTTGGTGGCTGCCTAAGAGAGCGAGCATATTATCCATCAAAGCTGTCGTTTTTTTATCTCCTAGCTCAGGAAGACTTAGTAGTCGGGCTGCACGTTCTTGCTGGGAAAGATCAAAATTTCTAAGAAATTTTTTCTTAATACTGCCATACCTATCTTGTTCAGGAGGGTTTTCTAGAAAATCCATAAGACAAGTGTCGGTTTCCTGGTCTAAAGCAGCAACAACATAGAAGTATTTAGTATCATCTGCAGTAATATTCCGCAAAGAAAATCGTGCTTCAGCTTGTTGAAACCACACTCGTGGTTGAGAAATCCAAAAAAACGGAAATTTAAGCGCAACAGCATTTTCGTTTGCTCTTTCTCAAAATAGTCGATTTTGAGTGTCGGGGTCACAAATTTGGCTATTTAGATAAACGCTGACTGAGATAATTTAGTTATTTTGACAAACACTGACTGAGGTGCCGACAAGATAATACTCCCGTTTGCTAGCTTGCTATTTTACTAATGAAAAGGACTGTTTGCAAGAGCAGTAATCGAGTAATCAGAGCGCGTGTGACGCAAATTAACAGTGCGGCAAAAAACGTGTTGCTACAATGTGAAAATTACTCACATCACTTGATTCCTTGAGTTAAGTCGAAAAACATATTTCTAATTCTGAATATTCCTTATAATATGTTGTTCGATATCTATTCCAATGTCTTCAAACTTTTGCTAAACTACGTAGTCGGAAAGTGGTATGCCGTCAAATTTTTGAGTTGCTTCTGCATTTATACTTTTTTCAGCTGCTAATAAAATTTGCGGCTTCACTAACTTTCCCTTTATCGTTTACAGTTTTATTGTTTTACTTATTTGAAGAGACTTTAAATAGGATTTTTTTACGAGTACTCATCGTTTTGAATTGCATGTTTTGTGGTTTATCTCAGGAAGTAGTTGTTTAAAATAGTTACTTGTTTTTACTTTAGCTGTGTTTCGAAGGGGTTTCATAGCGCCATTGAAAGAACTTGAAAGTACACCAAACATAATGGCCGTTAAGATTGTTTGCTACATGGAACTACATTAAATTAAACTTAGCATTTTTATTATTTTTCCTGACAAGTTCTGCTTTTCTTTTCCAGTTATTGTCAACAAATCTCTTTTCTTAGTTTGCTCTTTCCGGTACTGGTATTGCGATTCGAGAATTTTTTAGTTTCAAAAGTCTTATTTATATCCTTGTTAATTTATTTAAAAAAAAAGATTTTCTGTCGGACTTGAGTTTCGACCTCATGCGTGTTCGTTTTGTTAATTTGCCAACTGTGCGTTTTTTGGCTTGTTGTCCACGTTGAATAACAGCGCAGTGATTGAGAAGCGTTTTTTCTTTGTTTTTGAGTTTTTTCTGTTCTGGCAAAAAATTTTCTTTTTGGAAAAGTTTAAGTTGCGCATGGGGGTAACTTTGAAATTGAATTGTTTGCCACGGTATTGAAAAAAACGTCTTGTTGCTTACGTTTTATCATTTTGCTTTTTCGGCTTTCATCTCGTCGTTATCCGATTTATATATTCGTTATCACCTCCAATTATCATTTAACTATTTAAATGCTTTTAACCAAATTATCATTTAACTATTTAATTTAAGTATTAACTATTCATTTAACAATTCTATTTAAATAAGTAATAAGTGTAGTGTAGTAGTGTAGTAGAATATTTTTGTTTTTTGTTGATTTCTGTGTTTACATGTAACGGCTGAGAAAAAATGCCTAAACTTCCACATAATTGTGGGATATACAACGAAGAAGTACATGAAAAAGGTTTTAAAATGTGCTTTTGTGAGTATTGTCTCTCTTGGTTTTATGCTAAATGTGTTTTTCCAAATGCAAGTGAAGTTAAATTAAAAGTTCTTATGGAATTTAATTTATGCTATACTGTAAAATGTACAGATTGCAAAGTAAAAGGAAAGCCTGAAATTTATGCTTCCATGGTTGATCTAAATAAAAAGTAAACAAATTGACTCAATCTTTTGAATATTTTCAACAGCAAAATGATAAAATACCAGATAAAATTGCAGAAAATGTTAAAAAAAATCTTTCCGATTTGTTTCAGAAATATATGGCTAAAAACTAAAACAGTTAAAAAAAAGAGGATTATTATCCATCGCCTAAAGAGCATGTGGTCATAATAGTAGACGAAGAAAGCAAATACTGTCAAGAAACTTGGGCGCAAGTGGCAAGTAAACAAGTTACTACAAAAATTAAAACAGTACCAGTACATAGAGCATTTCTTAACAAAAAAGGTCAAGGATTTATTGTTCTTATAACTGAAAAAAACATAAAAGCTGCAGTTGCAGCTCTAGAAGCAGACTTTAAGGTAACTACAAACATTAAAATCACTGAAAAGAAAATACTACCTAAAATTAAGATTCATAATCTTAATCAGCATAATTTTAATGACATAAAGATTTAAAAAAAGCAATTCTTGAAAAAAATGATGAATTAAGAAAATGTCTTGAAAATAGCAAAAAAAGTATTTTTGATGTTCTGTTTTTGGCTAAAAACAAAGATGAAAAACCAATTTATGCTATTTTTAAAGTTTTTACCAGATATAAAAACTATTGTTTCAAAAAATGCAAGATTTTATATCAATATGAGCTCCCATAGAGTAACTGATTACCGTCACGTACTGCAGTGCTATAGATGTCAAAGCTTTGGTCATAAATCCAGCTCATATCCCTTGGCCAACACTGGTGATTCTATATGCTTATCGTATACTGTGCCAGAAAACATATTTCCAAAACTTGCAATCTAAAAACCATGCCACATGAACGCAAATGCTCAAATCGCCTGAAGAACACTTCTCTAGATATTAGAAAGCAAGCAAAACGTCATACCTTATCAAGTCCACAATGCCCTTTGTTAATCAGAGAACAAAAAAAGATTATGCTCAAGACTAAGATTTTTACAAAACACTAGTTAAAAATTCAAAGCCTCTTAAATTCCTCAGCTTTAATTGTTGCTCGATTCGATCAAAAGTACAACAAATATGTAATTTTTTAACCAACCAAAATATAGATATAGCCCTACTACAAGAAACTTGGTTAAAAAAATCTGACTCTGCTATTGTTGCTGAAATGCTTAAGTATAATATTAATATCATACAAGTTAGAAAGTCAAGAATTTTTGACCTTGGTGGTGGTGCGGCTATTTCGTCTAAAAATAAACTTAAACTCAATTTAGTCAAGACAGAGACTTTTGCCTCGTTTGAACGCGCTACCTGTTCAATTTCATCAAATTTAGGCAGGCTTAATATTAAAACTGTGTACTATACCGGTTACTCTAGCAAACACAATTATACTAAATCTCAATTCTTGTCTGATTTTGATGATTTTTCTTACTTCTTGTACTAATCAAATTCACTTTGTTACTGGTGATTTCAATATTCACTTTGAGGATAAAAACAGGAAAGAAACCAAAAAACTGTTATATCCCATGGACAAAAATGGTTTTACTCAACTTATTAAAGGTTTTACTCATTCTACAGGTGGCACCCTCGACTAAGTTCTAATAAATAGCAGATGAATTAAACTCATTCTCAACTTGAACATTGGCAAAGTTTTTTTATATGAAATATTTAATAATTATCCTGTTTGCTTTTATCTTGATGTTGACCAAATAGGCAAAAACCAATATGGCAAATTGATGATTAAAATCAGAAATCTTGGATTATTAGATACAAACATGTGTGAATCGCTTTTACCTAATTCTTCTTTTAGCGAAAATTTTGATACTCTGTCACTGCACCAGAGTGATGAAACGTATAATTTTGCATTACTTGTTTTTCTAGACCAAGCATCTCCTGCAGAAATAAAAATAATCAAGCATAGGTCAGAGCAACCATGGTTTACTTTAGAGCTCAGGACTTTAAAGAGAAAGAAACAAATTTTAGAGAGAAAGTATAAAAAACAAAAAGTGAAATTAACTTAAAAGAATATACAAATTATAAATTAAAATGTTCCGACCCTAATAAGCGTTTAAAGTTTTAAGTTTTTTCAGTTTTTTCAATTGTTTTCAATTCTTTCTGGCAGTTTTATGTTAACTTTATTTTATTTTATTTTACTTTTTAGAAACCCCTGATGATCCCTTTTATGGGTAAAACAGTCTGTTGGGTTTTAGCTTTGTTTTTATTTCCGTGATTTCGCCAGTGTTAATTTTAATTCAAACTCTAAGTTTGTTATTGAGCACTTTAGAAGAACTGATTTTCTAACATTGCAAATTATAAATTATATATATTACAAAAATATATTTTTCTGCTATAATACAAACTGGATGTAACTATTATGCCAGAGTTTTAAACCTTTATGAAAATAATCCAAAGTTTTTCTTTAGCACAATTCAGAGATTATCTTGAGATATAAAACCAAAAGTTTTACCATCTGGTTTCACAGATAAAGCCTTAGCAGAAACATTTTCAAAATTTTTTGATAAAAAAATTACTTCAAATCATTCTACATTCAATTTTTAAAAACCACTCAATTCAATCATCTACACCAGATGAAAAAATGGATATCTCAAGCAATGCTCTTTTACACTCCTTTACCAATTTCTCTCTTTTATCAACCAAAGTATCATATGTTATGTCAAGCATAAATAAAAAAAAACTGCTTGCTTGATCCGGTTCCTGTTGGTTTGTTAAGTATATTTTCCAATATAATTTTTCCAGTTGTGCAATCCATTGTAAATAAATCATTTGAAGAGGCATATTTTTCTGAACAATTGAAGCATGCTGTTATTACTCCAATCATAAAAAACTATGCACTTCATTCAGAAATCATCAAGAATTACCCACCAAGCAGTAATACTCCATTTTTGGCCAAAGTTCTTAAAAAAGCTGCTTATCAAAAACTCTATGACTACCTCAATTCAAACTGCCTACTTAGTCCAAATAAATCAGGTTATAAACAAAACCACTCTTGTGAAACTGCACTTTTTGCTATAAATAATGACTTACAAGTTGTGATTCATAATGATAATCTCGCAGCTGTTGTAATGCTGGATCTGTCTGCTGCCTTTGACACAGTTGACCATCAAATATTATTGTTCAAAGTAAAACACTATTTTGGTAATAATGGCAATGTTTTAAAATGGCTCACCTCATATCTCAATAATCAAACTTCAGCTGTTGTCATAAACAATATTTGTAGCACCAAGAGGTCCTTACTTTTTGGTGTTCCATAAGGTTCTATTTTAGGTCCATTATTGTTTATAATGTATATTAATGAATTAACAAATTTAGGTTCTGAATTTTATATAACAATTCATTCATATGCTGATGACACAACCTTGTACATAGGTTTTAGTCCTGAAGATGGCCTTCAAAATGCTATGGAAAATATAAAATGCTGCTTAAGTAAAATTAATAAGTGGATGTCTTGCAATTTTTTGAAACTTAGCTTGAATAAAACGCGACTTTTAGTTTGTGGTAAGGCAAGATTTCTTACAGCGTTTCAGCAATGTATCCAATCTTTGAAAAGCATTATTCATTTAAACTCTGACCCTGCTTCTTATGTAACACTGCTAGGTGTGTTTATTGACGAAAATTATCTTTTGATCGCATGATTAATGAAACTTAAAAAATCTGCTTTTATAAACTGATTAATCTTCGAAATTTACGTTTATTTTTAGAAGCTGAGAATAAGATTATAGTGGTAAAAAGTTTTATACTCTCACGTCTTGATTATAGCAATTCTGTTTATGCAAATATACCATTGTATCGTGTTTATAAACTAGAAAGAGTACTTAATGCATTATCAGATTTATTTGTAACATTCCCATGAATAATTGCAACTTAATTCCGTACTGTAAAGAGTGTCATATATTATCAATCCAGCATCCTATAAAGTATAAATTGTGTTTGATTGCTTTTAAAATAGTTAATAACTTAGCACCTCAGTACCTCACAAATATTATCTACTTCTATAGACCCTTGCGATAAAATATCAGAATTGGAAATGACCGTTTTATTTTAAACTTTAGACATTATATTCCAAATAATATATCTCATAAAATGTATATTTTTTGGAATGCGTTACCATATGTATTGCTTACTGAAACCTTTCTTACAAAGTTTTAAAAAGATTTTAAAACCACCTACTTTAAAGATGTGTTTTGCAATATGCCTCAATAATCCTCTCTTTCATATTTTTAATAATTGATTTTTTTATATTGCTGTATGTATTGCTTTTCAATTAATTTTTTTACACTCGTAAAGGTTTTCTGCCCTTGTGTATTTGTTTTCATCGTTTAGAAAAACCGCTTTGAGACCATACCAATTCCTTTCAAGGATTTGGGTGTAAGAGCGGTATATAATTGTTATTATTATTATTATTATTATTATTATTATTAACTGTGATATTATCAAACTTGCTGTATTATCTGTTCTGGACGCTTCATACTATATAGCAAATTTGTAATTATCCAATTTCAACTTTCAATAAATTATAATTTAACTGCATCAATTGTTACAAATAAAGATCAAGGCGGGGGACGCGTATTCTTTAATTTGCAAAGTCCCAGTCGATTGATCCAATTCTTTTTTGAAATCAACAATCTTTTTTGTTATATTAATAAAATTTCTCCCTTATTTTCTGATTTCTTATTGATTTTTTTACAGTATTTCAAGCCAAGCTATTACTTTATGTCTACATCAAAAATTACGAGTCACTTCATATAACAAAATTTCTTAATATCTGGACTTGATGTAGGCAAACTACGGCGCACCAAGCATTCAATATGAACGGTGTGAAAAGGTAAAAAAAATTTCGTTTGGTTTTTACCTCCATGAATGGTGAAACCATAGGCGTACTAGCCAAAAAATCGTTTGGGGAAAATACAGTTTTTCCCAAAATTTTATCATGATCTTCGGGTACTTTTTAGGAATAAGAAGAAATTTTGTCTCAAATTTAGGGTAAAGACCAAAATACAAAAAAAAGAAGTTCACTTTTAATCTGTCTCGGATTTTTAATTTTCGAACCAAAATAGTTGTGACCTCTAAAATAAAAAATCTTCATCACAAACGGCTAGGATGAAACAAATCAATCAAAAAAAAAGAAGACCTTTTTTGTCTTTACCTGAAGAAAGGAGCCACAAACCAGAATAAAGATCTTTCTTTTTTTTGATCTTTAAATAATTTTGATGCACTGGTTCAAATTGTTTTTGCGGCCCGCAATCAAATTCAACTTTTGAATGCAGCTCTAAAGCTAAAAAGTTTGCCCACTTCTGATCTAGACTCAACTTAAAACTAAACTATTATAAACAATACAAATTTATTGATCATCAGAAAATTAACCTTTATTATCCAAAAAATTTACTGTATTAAACGAAGTCAAGTAAAACTTGTTTTGCTGTCGGGAATCGGCCAAGCGCAAAATGAGTTGTAAAGAAAATAGAAACTTCGCGATGAATTGCGGCAAGCAACATATTTTGCGGAGTTGCAAAATACTCATGCGAACCGGCGGTTAGGAACCATTGCTTTTTTACATTTTTACATTTTATATAATTTGCTAGATTTTTACATAAATTGCTAGCAATATCTTTTTGGAATTACAGCTTTACTTTTTTATAAACAGTTTAACTGTAAAAAAGTTTTGGGATTAAGTGATAGGAAAATTTTTTTGTAGTGAAATAAATTTCTAGAATGTGTGTATAAACCAATAATCATATCAAAGAAAAAAACGCAAAAAAATTATTTAAATTGTAAGAAAACAAATTTTAAACTTACCAGGAATATATAGATTTGGATGATACTCAGTTGATCCCCAAAACTCAAGTGATGGAATGTTGACGTCACGTCTAAGAAAAAAATTCGTCGAACGTGATCTAGCGCCCACGTGAAGAAAGTGATACAACACAATGGTGGCGGGTGTATTGCTTGTTCCTCCATATATGGTGAAATCAAGTATTGTATATCTTTGCAAATCTGTATCACATGGTACTCGAATAGCAGTTCTTACAAATTCAAAGCTGAAGCAAAATGGAAGTTCTTGAGTGTATTGAATGCTTGGCTTTGTTTTACTACAAAAGAGAAACGTTCTTAAATACGATTTTTAGTTTAATAAGAGAATAGCAATTGATATTTAGCTTTAGGTTAAACAATCATAAGTTGTTGCTTATTTACCCTTAAGTTTTATTTGAAAAAAGACCTGAAGACAATATTAAGAATTACAAATTTATGGCTTGCAAAAAAATTAATATCCTAATTTATGAAAATAATGAAATAAAACAAACTTTACAACAATAAAAATAAGTTGAAACTCACTTGTACGCGTAAAAACTTTGAATTCTTCCTTGATTTGGTGTTTTCCAAGATTGGGTGTTTTCACTTTGGTTTATTGCAAACCTATTGTACCGTTTTACATTCACACTGGGTGTGTATATGAAGATGTTATTGATAGAGGTATTTTCACGGACCGTTACTAAAGCCAAATCTGCAACTATGATATTATATTAAGCAGTTTGAAAAAATTTTTCTATTTAATTAAGTCTATAAAATATAAAAATGATATCTCTAACTTTATGAAAATAAATTGATGTTATGTAAAAAGAAGGCTAAAATTAGAGTTACGTTTTTGTTATTTGCTAACAGTGCTGGCTTTAGTATGGAGCAAGGGAGCGGCCGCTCCAGGGCCCTAAAATTATTAAAATAGTGCACCCCTAAACAATGCCCTTTCTCTTCTTAGTAGCACCATGAATACTTAAAAACAATTAAAATAAAATGAGACCCCTTAAATTTGAAACAATAATAGCCTGCAATATAATTTATTGTTTTTAAATATTTCACTCTAGTTGCAAATGGAGATTTTGATTACTTGTTTGTAGGGCAACCTGGTAAAAACAACTGCTAATCAAAGTTAAAGTATTAGCCGATATATTGTAATCCCAAAAAAATTGTATTAAAAAATAAAAAAAATAATTGATTTTAATTGTCAATTATGGAAAATAGCCCGAATTTAAGTAAGCTATATGGCTTTTTAAAATAAATTTTAATTATTAGGATAGTGTATTTTGCACAAAGTAACTCAAAATATAAACTGTTTATACAATAATTCAACAAACGTTTGGTTTTCACAATTTTATTTTAAAGTTTTATTTCTATGTTATGTGTTTTTGACTTAAAATATTCTTTTATTTGAACTTAAAGATTTATTTAACTTTATTCCATCGTTGTATTGTATATTTAAATTTGTTTGTGGTAATAATCATTGAACTGTTCAATTACAGCAACATTGGCTGAAAAAATTGTTTAGATAGCCTAATTTGTTTCATAAAATGCATAAACAGCACTTCTCCTGCAGTATTGGGTTATTATCTTTAGACTCTGTTGCCTAAACAAACTTTATTTTCTTTTTTGAGAAACATTATATCCGATGCTTTCACAAAATTTTTAAAAAACTACAAGGTTTTGTTACAAAGCACAAGTTTAACAAAATTTAACTTTTTTCCACTTTATGCCAATTTGAAGACTAATTTCAGACCTGTAGTTAAAGGTTAAAAGTTCGTTTGTAAATGCCTTTCATGTTTGCGAAACTATTCTCCTTCGTCACGTAATAACTACTTTTACGCATCGATAAAGTTAACACAATTTCGCGTGATGTTCGTTTTTGCTATTTAAAAAAACCAGAATTATTCTATGGTAAGCTCAGTCAGTCTATTTTTTAGGTATTAAAAGATTTACAATATAAAGAATTTATTGTTTAATCAATATTTTTTAAGACTATTAAAACTTTTGGCTTGAATTTTATTAGTGAAATTGTGGCAAATTTTAAAAATATAATTTTAATAGATAGTGTACACAATGACATTTACGGTCAAATTAAATATTACCTTCAAGTCCAAGTCCATTAAAAAATGAGTCTTTGTAGTCTAAACTCATCAAAGCTTACGTCAAAGCTGACAAAATATCAAATTTACGGTTCAAAACTACAGGTCCAATTGTTTTTATGCATTGCATAGTATGTCTATTAAAGGTTAAAGCACACAAAAATAACTCTCAAGCAGTTAGTTAATTTGAGGATTCGAATTGAGTCTTTGTTGTTTATTCTAAATTTGTTCTAAGTTTAAGCCTTTTCATGATTTTTACAAGTAAAAAATGGATTTAATTTATTTCAAATAAGGTGTTTGCATTAAATGTTTTAAATATTTGCTATTTTTAAAACAACTTTATTAAAGTGGTAGTCTAAGTTTTGCTAGGTCATATTTAGGGGTCCTTGATTAGAACCTTGCATCATATCCAAAATTTTGAATATCTTTGTACTGCCTACCCCACTAAAACAAAAAATAAATTAAAAAAGTGAATTAAAAAGGTTTTTACTTTTGTTTGAACTAGGCTACATTTTTCAACATAGCCTAATTGCTAAATAAATTTTAAAAAGTGGCCGTTTTTTTTCTTGCACAAGTGTCCATCTTTTTTTTTGTAAAGCTATCAATTGAATTTTTAATCTCTATAAATTTTTCTTTTATAGAAATTATTTTGCTTGAAAAAAATTTTTGAAATTGCTAAAAAAAACGAAAAATTACGGCGAAGCATCTTTGCTAAAAATAAGTAATCGTAAAAAATTAGTTTTTGGAAACCAAAGATTTTTTTCAAACTCATTTGTAAAGTCACGCTAAAATGTTCTAAAACAGTTAAACTTGGATTGTAGCCTAGTATTTGTAAAATTTGAATGCTGGTTTTAATTTGCTGAAAATTTATAGACATTCAAGGTGGTCGTAATATCTGAAAAAAATTAATTAATCCAATAAATCCCAAGTATAATAAAACACAATATTTTCGCAGTACGGTATATTCAATTCGGCAAGATGCCAATACACTTAATAGCACATCTATGCCGATAAAGCAATAAACTTATGTTTTTTTAAGTATTTTTTATTGATTCAAAAATGAAACATTAAGAAGTGGAGACTAAACTTTTTTGGGCAATTTATGAGTTCGCAATTGACCGCATTTAAAAATTCAGCGTTAGCATTGGCGAATAATTTTTGTTCTTTTGCTCTTTGTAAGCTATTTTTTTGCATTGTTTGCAACGTCCTTGTTATTCAGCAGGTTCACAAATGTGAAAAACTCTAAATTTTTTCCATCAAACGGCATTCTGCTGGGATCAAGTCTAATCGTTTTATCAGGTGCTTTGCCAAATAATGTTCAAACTTTTTCTTGACAAAACTGTAAATGGCTCATATTCTATTTCAACTCTTTTTGCAATTACCAAGCAGCTACAACAGTCATGTTGAGAGAGTTAGCGAAAAGACATCACCATTAATTTTTACTAAGAAATCGTGGCCTGTTTTACTCAAAAAACAATCCAAAAGATCTACGCCGCGTCTATGCTAGTTGTAGCTTGCGATCATTCGAGGTTGTGTAATGCTAACTTCATTTTTTATTGCGAGCTCCATCTTCGCACAGACGTTTTTAGGCTAGCACCTTCATGATTATTGATTACACAGACTGGTTGGTTATCATTCCATTGGTAGACGGTTAATTTGCCGTCATCGAATGCTTTAAACGCTCCGCGGTCTTGATTTTTTATGGTGAACGGATTAGAGAAGGGACAATTTTCGTTTTTATTTTGTCCAACTTCGTTTTTATTTGTCAGTGCAACGAAGTCTTTTTTTAGCCAAGTCTCCGCAAAACGTTATGGAGCTAAAAACTTTGTTAAAATAAAAGATGTGGTTTGAATTTTCTTTTAACACCTTAGTTAGCTCATTTTGCGACTCGTTTTCCTAGTGCTCCTTTTTGAATCACTCTTTTTAGTATAAACTTGAAGAACAAAAAGAGATTTTTTTTAAACGTACATTTTAGCTTTACATTAGCACATTGTGATACTGGAAAGTGATATTTGAATAATTTAAGATTAAAAGATTAAGTTTATTTTACATAATTTTCCCCATTAATGCCCAATGTTTCAAAATTTAGAAAAATTTTAAAATGAGATTTAATGTAACTTGTAATTGGAATTTTTATCCAAATAAAATATATTTTGGAAATACTTTAGTTGCTTTTTTTAATAACATCATTTAATTTGCAGTGGACGAAAAAGTGCCCAAGAGTCAAAGTTGAAACACGACACTTTTGCGACTAATTAGGGATATTTATGTTTAACTCTACTGCACAAAAGTGTAACATTTTTTGAACCAAATGTTTTGTTTACAGTACATTCCTTATTATACTCCATTCCAACATTACTGTAAGTTTGAAATCATAACTTGATGTATTAACAGTTGTTTTTGGCAATTTTTACTGATGGTTTAATAATAGAACATTATGTTGTCCAGATTAGACTCATTTGTGTAATTCAAGCTAGCAAATGTCAGAAACAGATTTCAGGAAATAAAAGGCTACTTGCATCTAGCTGACAATGACAATTTTACAAAAAGCAACAAGTTAACAAAACTCAGACCGTATCTAAAGCTAATGCAGAGAAATTTTCCTTCTATTTGGAGTTTTTTTAATGCCTTTCTGTTGACAAACAAATGGTACCCTATTAGGAACACTTTTTTACCAAAATGTACGTTTAAAATAAAAATCTGGTTTTTAGCATTTTCTCAAGAATATCTCAAGAATAGACTAATTTCGAAAACATCAAAAATGCCGATTCAAATGATCAGAGTTGTGTCACAACTTTACTCGGGAATCTAAAAGAACTAGTTGAACTAGGTAACCCGATTACCTGCCCTGAAGTAAATTATACAATCACTTCCAAAAAATGTATAAGATCATGTCATAATACTACTCTTGAACTTCAAATCAACTATAAAACTATAAAGTTTAAAATTACATTGTAAATGAAATGTGACAAGCCCCTGTAATTTTTTTTCAGTATATGCTTTGACTAGATATGTCAATCTAGGACTGAAAAATATTAACACTTGAGTTAGCTGTCTACGACTATTTAATAAGATTTAATTAAAATATTTAAGAATTTTCCAAAATTTTCTAAACATCAAAAGCACCAACTCAAATGATCAAAAACTCCCTGCAACTTTTTTTGCAGAGGGTTTTTTGCATTGTATCTATTGACTTGCTATGTACTTTAACTGAAAAAAATATTAAAACTTAAGCTATTTGTCCTCAACTGTTCATAATATCTATATAGAATATTAAGATTATAGGAGATAGTTCAATGGGTCAGATTCAAAAATTTGGACAGATCTAATCTACATTATTTCTGGTTAGATCATACAATATTTCCAAAGAGAAAAGAAACCAAAATCACTGTTTTGAGGAGATGGTTGAAATTATTAAAATTAATTTTTTAATCAACCATTCATGAAAAAAATTAACTAAGCACTATGATCATAAAAAGTACATCTTAACAGCTCGTTATCTTTTTGATTAGCACACAAATGTATAACAATCTTATTGACTTGTATTATGGTTATTATCTAAACTAGAAGAAAAAAAAAATTTTTTAAACTTTTATCATAACTTAAATATAAAGTTTAATTTGTTATATGTGATAAAAAAATTTTTATACCTGGTTCAATGAGAAGGTTTTTTAGAAAAGATGTCAGTTTTGATGTTCTTTCTTCACTAGTAATTTGAACCAAATCTCCTCCTGATGCTGAACATATGTTTCTTGCAGTGGTTATATCAGTTTTGTAGTTAAAAAGAACCAAGAAACTGTTCTTTTCGCCAAATAAGCGCAATTTGCAATCTGAATACAAAATTTTGTTTTTAGTTTTATTGATGTACAAGTATAACAACATCCGTTAAACAATTAAAAAACTTACCTGGTTTGGAAATAGCAGCTTTAAAACATTGAAAAAATAAAAGCAAAATTAGTATAGTTGTTCTTAACTTCATTGTGGTAAGTCATTTAAAAAATTTTATTTTTGTATATTTCCTTTATACATAAAAAAAAACTTGTTAAACTGAAAAAAATTATATGGTAAGTCAATTGAGATATGGTCATTTGATGTTACAGAATTTAAGGATAGCCTGAAAGAGTAAAAACATTTATCCCAGCATTTTTCCTGATATTTAACTAAAAAAGATTTTAACCAGTAAAATATATATAGTTTTTTTTTGTTTTTTTAGTATTCAAGTTGGTTTTTCCAGGATGTGGTCCAAATAAGTGTAACTTTGATAATTGTTTTTATTTCGGTCATCATCAGTTTCTTATTCAAATTTATAGGTCGAAATCGATTTTTCATAATGATACAGTTGGTTTTAAATTTTTAACTTTTATTTCCTGTAATAAATTGGAAGTTGACCGATTTTATTAATAAATTCATGCATCGCAATTTGATCAGTTAAATAAAATCGTCAATGTAACTTTACTGGAAGAAGGGTAATAGATTTCTGATAAAAAACTTTAACAATTTTATTTTATTTGTAATAGTTTTAAATAAAATGTGTTTTATTCAGTTAAAAAGATTTAATGCTCAAGTTTTTTTTTAAAACTAAAAAATACAGTATTTTGCAATAATCACTATATAACAAAAAAAACTTGCTAAGTTAAGGTTTAATAAGAAAATTTAAAGTGTAACGAGCGTAGATCAAACGAAACGCATACTTAATTTCATATCTTATTTTAATATAATCAAAATCTTTTTGATCGACCCATGATGACTTAAAATAGGCAACACAGAATGTTGAAACTAATTGGCCAAAGTTCTTTACCCCCAGATTTCATTCCAGTATCTTGTAAGCCTAAAACCATCCCCAAAAAATTTGAACCCACGAAACGTTTTCTCCATCATGTTAGGTTTAGGGCTAAGATCAACAATTACTTAAATTATAATGAAAAATTTTCATTTGTGAGGAGGAAGTTTTGGGGACTATTACTGAGATGGAACTTACTTTAAACCAATAAATGAGTGTTAAAATAAAAATTTTATGTCTAAGATTTTAATTGATTCTAACCCTTATAAGTTAATGTCATTGAGTTTATTTATCACCGAGAATCTTAAACTGGGGGACGTGAAAAGTTTTTCAGGGGGCGTTTATAGCCGTCTTATCAACAGTATTTTTAATGACGTTTTGCGCCTTGTAACTGGATGCTTGCATTCACTCCAATAGACAGCCTGCTCATCCTTGCCGGTATTCAACCAGCTAAACTCCTTGCCTGGGAGCCATTTTTCTCTTGGCCAACTGCAGGATTTTAGACTCCAAACATCTCTTGCTCGATCACAATCATTAAATACATCACTGCCATCATCTGATGAAACCAAAACAACCGGATGATCCTAAACCAGGAAAAGGACGACAAATGCGTTATATGCTATGAAAATCTCAGCAATCAAGCACTGAATCCAAGTCGTTTCACCTTCATCTTTAGACAAAACTCCTTCGTCATAAATATAAGCCATTATCTTTTTTTTTGAAGCAAGAGAGACGGTCTTAAAAAGTTAAAATTTACAAGTAAGTAGGTGCTTTTTCTAATCTTCGTCTGCACAAATAGTAGAAACGTCATTTGAAATTGCATACATGATTACTGTATAGAAGGAATTTTACAACATTATTGAAACATTGAATAAACCGTGCATGTTAACAAAATTTAGTTATTGTTATTCTGTTCAATGTTGTTAGATTTTGTAATATGATAGGGCTTGGCCTTTGATAGTATCATCAAGGGTGGGGGTCGCGAGTTTTATTTTTATAATGAAAAGAGGGAGCATCTCAAAAGGTTTAAGAACTCCTGAGTTATCAGATGAGCACCGACTAGAAAAAATTTAAAAAAGCTTCTATATGTACAGGTTATAAATAAACCAACATAAACCATTTTAACACTTTTTTTTATTAAGTTTTCAGTGCATCTCACAAATAACTTGAAATATTCGGCTAAAACTGCTTGAGCACTTATGCTTAAAATAAGAAGTATAAAAAATACTTTAAACGTTTTTGTTTTTTGCTTTGGATTGGATAGTTAGATTCGGGTTAACTAAAATCAAAAAATTTTTTACAGGCTACTGCTACCAGGAGGCTTATAATATTATATTCTTATGAAGTATTTCAAATGAAAGTATTTATTTAAACACTTTCATTTAAAATACGTACTTTTTTATAAAATTTTTTGTAGTAAAAAATTATTTAACGCTTTTACTTTAATGTAAATATAAGGTGCAATTAATAACAAAATAATAATAACAGGTATTTTTTTTTATTAATTTTTTGTTGGCTTAAATACGGTTTTTCTTTAAATTTCTCAATTCGCAGTAAATGCTGTATTTCTGTGTAAAAATTGGCAATATCGGAAAGGAAAATCAATGAAGATTACAGAGCCTTTCAGGTATTAAATTTCATTTTAGAATAAATAAAGTGCCTTCCAAATTTATACATTTAAAATAATTTACAGGCTAATGTCACACTTTATTCTTAATTATAATTGTAACTTTATAAATCTACATTTGATTTTTAGCCCTTTGGAGTAATTTTTAAACTTTCGATTATGGCGTCATCTTTTCGTTGTTAGGTAATGATTGCTGAAACAGTACGCCATAACCTTACTTAATTTATCTTTTCTACAAATTGCTTATTATCGCCTTCATCTCCAGGGAAAACACTAAATTAATTTAGTGTATTTTCCTTTGCCCGCTTGTCCTTTAGAAATTGCGAGGCAACAGCTCGAGTTGGGATCTCAACTATCCTGATCCCCTGTAACTAGCAGCTATTCTGCTGGTGGAATTCCAAAACGCAACTAGGCCAGGTCTTTAACATAGTTCCGCCAGGGAGTTTGGGGTTGTCCTCTTGGTCTTTTGCCACTCAAAACAGCATCCATTAGTTGCTTTGCTGTTTGTTTGTCGGACATTCTTGTCACATGACCATAATAGTGCAGTTGTGGTTGTTATATACGAAGAGGCAGCGGTTCGATGTTGGGGGATTGACAAATGTCAGTGGTTTTAACATGGTCAATTAGAGAAAAACCTCTTATTTTTGGCAAGAAATCTATTTCGGCCGCCTGTAATCGGGATCTTACTATTTCGGTCATTAGCCAATACTCATGATCGATTCCACGACAATTAACCGGGCGCAATTGACCGTGAACAAGTTAACCGGGACCAACTGACCCGAATCAAAATTGACCGGCAGGTAAATTAACCGTGCCAAATTGACCGTGCGTGGAATTAATATAAATTAAAAACGTTTATTCAAATAAACAAAAAGACTTCAAAAAAACACATATAGCACTACATGATTAAGGGCACTAAAATTTACATTAACTGTTATTTGACAAATAAGGAAGTTTATTGCACAAATTGTAGGTTGTGGGCGATGCCTCTGAGAAAATCTAATATGTCACGGTTTGCAAAATCTTCAACGATGGTTTTAAGTCGCGCATCCAGATCCTTATATTTTCTCCTTTTGGCAGACGGCCCTTGGGCACAGAGTGCCTCAATCTTGTTTTTGTTTATGTTCTGCAATTTCCTCAAAGCTTCTATAAATTTCCAAATGGTTGGGTGTTGCATTGATAACATTTTGTTTATTAGATTGTGGTGACCTTCAACTTTGTTGTTGGTTCTTGCGTCGCCATTTGACACCCGAACATGAACGTTCCAGAAGTCATGTGAATATGGCGGGTCTCGTCGGCGGGCACGCAAGCGACGTCCTATGTAAGTACGCTCAAAGTAGTCCAGAAGCGGAAGCATTTCATCAGGCATGACTTCCTCTAATGTTTCAAAAGCTTCAATCAGATGCTGTATTGGAACAAATGCCAAAGCCGGTATGTGACGCAAAAGTACTGCAAATTCTGGATCATTTTGATACCTTCTTTGAAGTCCGATTTGCTGCATGTACTTCCTGGCATTTTCATTTAGATGAAAAAAGCAACCACTTATTGTGAGGTCAGCATACTCAAACACCATCCGAATTGCATTTATTGAAGACCTTTCAAAATCAACCAAAAAACTTGTTGGATGTGCATTTGGTATCAGTTGCCGCACTGCGCGAAATAGCCGCTCATATGTTTCTTGTGCTTTGTTCGGTAGTAAACAGTAAAACGCAGGGGCAAGGTCGCTATGTCGTGAAGCGTGAATAGAGTAAACCTGTGCAAATATTGGGGGAATAACCTTGAACGTCCCATCAGCTTGCCAATTTTCTGATAATTCTAGTACTCTTTTGCTTTCTTCAGTGCCAAAAATTAATATCCTATTTTCTTCAGCTCCCGAGTCATACTGCAAAAAAAGTTCTGGCCCCCTAGCATCATCTAAAAGGATATGTTTGTACGAGTCAGGTATTTCTAAATCTGCGCAGTTCTGTGGATTTACAGGTGCTGCTGCGGTCCTAAGTCGTGTTCGCTGTATTGTTCTTTTCACATTTTTTTCCACAATGTGCGCTCTGACGGCGCCTGGCAATCCCACTGTCGCGTCGGATATGATATTTGCTGGTGTGGACATATCGTTAGCGTTTGCAGGGCGTTCCTTGACGACCGTAAGTACTTTGGCTATTTGAACATGTCTCTCTTCTTGCAGGTGACTGTATTCGTGCAACTCTTTCGTAACTAACCCATCTACAGTATGGAGACGTGCCTTACAAAAACTCTTGTAGCGATTGCTGCATCTCCAGAATGTAATTTTCCCGTCTGAACTTTGTCCATCTCTCCAGAAAATGTAATGGTTGTAAACTAAATTTTTCTTCCCTCTCTCAGAGATAACATCTGCCATTTTCAGACTTTTTTCTAAAAAAATGGAAATGCCTGTAAATGCTTGTAAATACCTACAGATACAATGCGGAGTTGTCAAAGCTGAGAAAGCTGATTTGTGCCGCCGGCCAATTTGTTGCCGATTGGTTTGTGTTGCCGGCCAATTTGTTGCAGGTCAGTTGATCAAAACCAATTGTGGCCGGTTAATTTGTTCACGGTTAATTGACAGGATACCCTCATGATCATAGGTAAGGATAGGAACAAAAATCGTTCTAAAAAGAGAAAGCTTTGCTCTTGTACACAGCTCTCGTTTCAATACAACCGATCGGAAATGCTGGCGCATTGCTGCACTTGCTTTTGCAATACTTGTGTCCAGATTGTTGTGCTGTCTACCATCAATCGGAAATGTGTCCAAGATATTTAAACTTCTCCATCTGCTCGAGTGTTACTCCATTTGTTTAGAAAGAACACTCAACAGGGTGCCTTGACTTGCACATAATCTCAGTTTTGACCATACTAATTTTCATCTCAGCATCCAAGCATGCGTCATAAAACCGATTAAGTGCACATTGGAAATCACATTTGTTTGAGCTTAACCATGCTAAGTTATGTGCAAACAGCAGGTGACAAAAATTACACTTTTCAAATGTGACGCCACTACTGGAAGAACTGTCTCTGTTTATCTTGTATGTACAGTATATAATGAACAGGAGAAGAGAAAAAACACAGCCCTGTCGTAGTCCAACACTGACCCCATGTTTTGACGTTATTGACACGAAAACAGATTTTTGATTGTATTTACAACAATTGGTAGCAGCTAATAGCTAACCTCTCACGTCATGCTCCAACAGTAGCTTGTATTTTAAAAGACGATTATATGCTTTTTCAAGGTTTACAAATATGTATACACCTCTTTGGCATATTCCCACAATTTCTCAAAAATTGCTGAAAGGCAAAAATCTGTTCAATGGTGGATTTGCCAGGACAAAATTCTCATTGTGCATTTTGAAGTTGAGTTTTAACTATTTCACGGCATCTCTTTTCAAGACACTTTGCATGGAACTTTCCTGGAAGACTTAACAAAGAAATAAATGCTTTTGTAGTTACTGCACTTTTTCTTGTCTTCTTTTTTGTTTGTTACCTCACCAGTTTTCCAGCTACTTAGAACACACGAGTCAGCGAACAAACCGTAAAACTGTTCATGGCCTTTAACATTTCGAATCGAATATCATCTTTACCAGGGGCGTTCCCAACTTTCAAAGATTTGATTGTTATACTCACCACTGTTTTGGTTAGATAAATTTTGTCATCAATTGGTTTCTCGGTTGTTTCCAAATGTTGGACTTTTATTGGATTTAAGAACTTACAAAAGTATTCTCTCCGACAATTTAGGATGTCCTTTTAATGCTCAAGAAGCACACTATTAACATCCTTGATGAAAGTGACAACTAATGTTTGTTGCACACGCAAGCTGATTTGCCAAAATACTTTTTTGCCGATCTGTGCTCTGTATCCAACTTTTGTCCAAATTTTTTTCATAACTTTTCTGTTGTTTATTTGACAATAATGGCGGCAGTCTGACGTGCTGCGGAATACCCCAATCGAAGCCGCTTAGATGACTTGTGACATCTTACAAGTTAATCTTATTAGTGATTATAGAGAGTCGCTTTACTGTTTAATTCCCAGCACATTGATGGATTTTTTTAAACTCTTTGCGACAACAATGCCGCAGCGATGACGTAATATTTTTCTAGTATTATCTACTAGCTTGAAGAAAAATTAATTTTAACAAGTTTTCTGCTTCGTTATATGATTTTTATGTGACGTCATAAACGCTTTAGCTGACATAATAAGTAATTAAGAATTCATACATGTTCCAGTTTATTCGCTTTCTAACTAGCAATTTTTGCTAATTCATGTAGGGTAAGGCGGGGCAAATCGGTCATGTGGGGCAAAACGAACATCTGCTCTATTTCTCAATTTCAAACTTTTCATTTATTTTTTTATCTTCTTTTACGAGTATTTTCTTATTTTAGTTACAGTTATGAAATTAAAATTCACCGTTTTGTAATTATCCCGGATGTTTACAGGTAATAACCTGTTTGGCAGAGATTTTTTGTATAAATTGATATAAAACTAAGTCGTTCTGTTGATGAATGAATGACTAAATTTAAAAGTTTTTTGTTGTTAAGTGTAGGGTGACAAAATAAAATTTAAACAGCATTTATGGTTTTTGAAAAATATTTTTAATAACCGCGTTGCATATTAATTGCTAAAAGCAGCATGTTTGAGGCAAAACGGTCATAGCCTATGACCGTTTTGCCCCGAGCAACTGAAATTGTACCAGATAAAAGTTATCACAGTTTTTTATGCAGAAAGCTGATAAATTGTGTGTCTGATTTAGACTTTTACAGCCTATATCTTCAAAAGTAGCTGCGACAAACACTTTAAACAAAGAATTAAATTTTACTGTGGATGAGTAAAATGAACTGACTAGCTCTAGTTTTTAAAAAACGTAATAAAGATGAAAGAGTTTTTTATATCCTCTCTTCCTACTGCAGAGTTAACACCTAAAAAGCGTAAAGCAAAACAAGCCACCTATATAACTGGTTCTTGGTTTAAAAAATCTATCACTGCGAATGGGACAGCGTGACAAAAATAAAATAAGCCTACGTTAAAAAACTTCAAGCGATGAATAGAGCAAACAAAAACCATGAAGCAAATAATATTTGTTCGCTTTGCATACAACCTTATGAATACCCACCACCAGTGATGACTTTAGTTGGGTGCGAACAGAGTGGCCGCACCGCCCCCCCTAAAGCACATCAAAAATTGTCTCCCATTATGCAAGATATTGCTTTATTTCTTCATAGTAGCACCAGGACCGTGTCACCTTAAAATAAATACCGGTGCCTTTTATTTTTAGAGATCAGTTTGTTTTGAGACACTAAAAGTGGCCATTCCTAAAACGATAAACTTTTTTTTAGAGATTACTCTTTTGGAACACTAACTTGATTTTAGAAATTTTTAATTTTAAATTACTCTTTTTTAATTTTAATTTAATTTTAATTTTAGAGATTACTCTTTTGGAACACTAACCCAGCCATCGGAAGCACATTTCTGTGTCTCTTGATGCCGGTCCTAAGTCCGGATAAATAAGGACGGTTGCGGCAGGAAGGGAATCCGGTGTAAAATTTTTTTCGCCAAAACAGACAAATGCTTAATCATTATCAATTCGTACCGGATCGGTCGAGGCCCGGGTTAACAACAACCGCCTCAGGTGTTGCACAGCAGGGCACCTGTGGAAATTATGCTACTGCTAAACATAGTGAAAATAAGAGCAGAAAAAGAGGAGGAAAGCGAGTGAAAAAGCAGCGAGAAGCGTGGAAAAAAGACGCTCACTCATAAAGGTGGGTACTTTAAATATTGGAACGATGACTGGAAGGGGAAGAGAACTGCAAGATATGATGAAGCGAAGGAATGCAGACATATTGTGTCGACAGGAAACAAAGTGGAAAGGTAGTAAAGCAAGGAACATTGGCGGTAGATGCAAAATATTCTACAACTGAGATAATCTAAGAAAAAAATGCGACAGGGATAGTGCTGAAGGAGGAGCTGGCTGAAAGTGTCCTGGAGGTGAATAGGGTGTCAGACAGACTAATGGCCATGAAGCTGGAGGTAAAAGGGTCCATCCTAAATATAGTAAGCGCATATGCTCCACAGGTTAACAACAGCATGGACGACAAAAATGATTTTTGGGAAGACCTGGATGGGTTGATAGAAAGTATATCAAAAGAAGAGAGGATAGTTCTTGGTGAAGATCTTAATGGACATGTGGGCGAAGGAAACATTGGGGATGAAGAAATAATGATAAGGTACGGTGCTGGTACAAGAAATAAGGAAGGATTAATGGTTTTGGATTTTGGGAAAAGGATGGATTTGGCGATTGTTAATACTTATTTCAAGAAGAAAGATGAACACAGGGTGACGTATAAGAGTGGAGGAAAAAGTACCCAAGTAGATTATGTGATGTGCAGAAGGAGGAACTTGAAGGAAATGTGTGATTGTAAGGTAATATTGAATGAGTATGTTGCAAAGCAGCACCGCATGGTGGTGTGCAAAATGGTTCTTATGGTAAAAAAGAAAAAAGCAGAGAAAGTAAAGCCAAAGATACGATGGTGGAAACTGAAGGAGACAAGCTATCAAGAAGCGTTTAGACAAGGGATGACCAGGATTCTGGGAGGCAAGGATAGATTACCTAATGAGTGGACAAAATAGAAGAAATGCTAAAAAAAACAGCTGAAACTGTACTGGGAGTGACATTTGGGAAACGAAAAGGAGACAGGGAGACATGGTGGTAAATGAGGAAGTTCAGGAGAGCTTAAAAGAAACGAAAGAGGCAAAGAAAGCATTGGATAAAATAAGAAATAAAAATACTAAAAAGATATACAAAGAAAAGAAGAGTAAGGCAAAGAAGGCAGTTGCAATGGCAAAGGGACGTGCCTATGACGATTTATATGTTAGATTGGAAACAAAAGAAGGTAAAAAGGAGTTGTACAGATTGACTTGGCAGAGAGACAGAGCAAGAAAAGATGTACAGCATGTGAGGTTTACAAAGGATGAAAATGGAAATGTGATGATAAATTCGGAAGCAGTGTTAAAGAGATGGAAGGAGTACTTTGAGAAACTGATGAATGAGTAAAATAACAGAGACCCTAGGACAGAGGAAGCAGAAGTGGTTAATGAAGAGGTAAATTGTGTCAGTAGAGAAGAAGTAAAGAACGCAGTAAGAAGGATGAAAAAAGGTAAAACAGCTGGGCCAGATGAGTTGCCAGTAGAAGTTTGGAAGTGCATGGGAGAGATGCGGATAGAGTTTTTGACCATACTGTTCAACAGACTATTAATGGATAAACGGATGCCAGAAGAATGGAGAAGGAGTGTGCTTATCCCAATCTATAAAAACAAAGGGGACGCACAGTGCTGTGGAAACTACAGAAAAATAAAGCTAATGAGCCACACAATGAAGGCATGGGAAAGAATTATTGAATCCAGGTCAAGAGATAGAGTGGAGATTAGCAAAAAGCAATATAGATTTATGCCAGGAAAGGGAACCACCGATGCCATGTTTGCTTTAAGAATGTTGATGAAAAAGTACAGGGAAGGTCAAAGAGATCTACATTGTATATTCGTGGACCTAGAGAAAGCTTACGGCAGGGTTCCACGGGAAGAGCTGTGGTACTGTATAAGAAAATCCGGAATAGTAGAAAAATATGTACAACTAGTACAGGATATGTATGAGGGAAGCGAAACAGTGGTGAGGTGTGCAGTAGGAACTACAGAAAGTTTCAATGTTAAGGTTGGACTGCACCAGGAATCAGCGTTCTGTCCATTCCTGTTTGCAGTGATAATGGACAGGTTAACGGATAAAGTAAGGAGAGAACCACCATGGACGATGCTGTTTTCTGATGATATTGTGATTTGTGAAGAGACCAGGGAAGAAGTGGAGCGGAGATTAGAATCCTGGAAGTATGCATTGGAAAGAAGAGAGATGAAAGTAAGTAGGTCAAAGACCAAATATCTTTGCATAAATGGAGAAAATACTGACAAAAGAGTAAAGATGGAGGATGCAAAAGTGCCAAGAGTAAAGGAATTTAAGTATTTGGGATAAACGGTGCAAGAAAGTGGTAGTTGTGAGAGGGAGGTAAAGAAGAGAGTACAGGCAGGATGGAACGGATGGAGAAGAGTATCGGGAGTAATCTGCGACAGGAGGTTACGAGCTAGAATAAGAGGAAAAGTGTACAGTTCAATGGTAAGACCAGCAATGGTGTATGGACTTGAGACAGTGGCAGTCACAAAAAAACAAGTAAAAGAGATGGAAGTCGCAGAGATGAAAATTTTGAGGTTTGCTATGGGAGTGACGAGAAAAGACAAGATTAGAAACGAGCACATCAGGAGTACCGTTAAGGTAGAAAGGTTAGAAATGAAGATGAGAGAGGGCAGGCTGAGGTGGTATGGACATGTCATGCGGAGAGACCAAGAGTATGTAGGAAGAAAGATGATGGAAATGGAGTTACCGGGAAAGAGCAGAAGAGGGAGACCAAAGAGAAGATTTTAGATGTAGTAAAAGAAGATATGGAGGAAGTTGGTGCGAAGGAGACGGATGTTGAAGACAGAAGGATTTGGAAAATGATGATATGCTATGGCCACACCTGACTAAAGGGAAAGGCCGAAAGGAGAAAAAGAAGACTCTTTTCAAACACTAAATAGCGGGCCCCTCTTAAACAATGAACTTCTTCTAGAGGTCGCTTTGTTTCGGAACACTAAAAAGTGTCTCCTCCACTTTTTTTGCACCGAACCCCCTTTTTTGTAAGGCCATCACTTGGCACTACCCTCTAAATGTTTGCAGTGGCGTCACGATAGATGTACGTATTATAGGCTACTGCGCAAGAATCTTTTCGTGCAATTTTGCGTGCAATCAGTCGTGTTTAATCTGTTTAACAATACTATGTCTGTACAAAAAATGTTTCTATTTCATTTTTTAGCTGTCACAATGCAGAAATATTAATAGGCTACTTGAAATTTAAAACAAAGATAATAACTATTTTTAGTTTTACTGGGGGCAACACGGAGATTATGACCGTTATGCATTGAGCTCGGGGCAAAACGGGCATATAATATATACATTTTTCTAAAATAAAATTTTTGTGCATTTGTCACGGGTTTTAAATTATATTGATAAGATAGTATATTGTCAGAGCAATTACAAAATCTTCTTTCGTTTATTTAAGTCCAGCACCCGATTCTTTACGCCAATTTAAAATGAAAATGACGGTTTTGCCCACCTTCCCCCATGCTTGCTGTTTGCAGTTTGTTTTTCATTCATTTTAGCTAATTGATTCTAGCGGAGTAATTTGGTCGAGTTGAGGTGTTATAATTGCTTTGTGTTACGGTTGCTTTTCAGCAATTTTTAGTTATTAGAGGGTCAAGTGTTGAAGCTTTAGGAGTTAATTTTATAGTGAGATAGAATTGGTTGGGCAAACTATTAAATTTATATAAGGCATCAAAGTGCTAATTATGCCTAAAATTAATCAGCGAAATTGTCGAGTGATTATACAAGTAACTCTTGACGGAGTGAATTGCTTTGAAGTTTTGTGCAGCTGGAGATTTAAGTTTTAGAAGAGTTGGTCAGGTTTTTCGACTTGGTGAATAATATATTCTTTATAGTTAGAAACTGGTTTTTTGCCATTTGTTTAAAAAAGTTTTTGAGCATTCGTGCTTAGCCAGAACTAACTGTATTAAGAACTTAAGTCTCGCGGCAAACTATTTCTTGAGCCGGTATAAAAAATATAAATACAGCTTTACTTCAACGCCGATATTCGGGTTACCTCATTCAACCGCTCCTTTAGGAGTCCCGAGTAAAGTCGTGAGAGCTAAAGATACAAATTTGTTTTGATACCATGACTAAGCATACCATATTTCAGAAGGGGTAAACCGAGACGCTTGTTAATTGAAAAAAAATTCGTCCATAAAAAAATTTATTTCGAATCAGTGTCGGATTTTATGATTTTTCTCACTAAAAAGTATTGTTGTCTAAAAAAAAGTATTCACTTCAAATTTGTATTGGATTTTTGGCAAACCGGCCGGGACAAGGCTTTAAAAATTGGGATTGTCCCACCAAAATTAGGACGTATGGTAAGCCTAATCATGACAAAAGCCGAAAATTAATTTATTTTTTGTAGTAGAGTTACTGATAACTTTAAGATTTACTTAAAAGAAAGAAAGGGCTAAACAATTACTAACTTTTATTTGCGACGATTAGCAAACATAAACTACTTTAATAACAAAACAAAATGATATTTAACAGCAACTTGCATGACTTTAAAATATGAAAGTATTTGCCTACAAAAATTAAAAGTGATGTATTATTAAGAATATTATGTAACTCAAATACAAATTAAATTTTATCTTGAATATTGGCCTGCTTAATCCTTAAGAATGTTTGTTTTTGCATGTAATCCACAGTTATCATCAATAAGCCCAGAATTAAAATCACTTTATCTCCAGGGTTTAAACATTTAACCTATTTAAGTAAAAATTTTTGAGCTGAACCTGTACTTGACGTATTAAATCAGTGCTTCATAATACTAATCACTACTAGTAAAAAGGAGGCATTGCCGATTGTGACTTGTCATTCATTGAACGCAGTTAATCCAACGACATTTTATCAAATCTGCTTACTAACAACATATGGCAAAATAGCTTCTCACAGCTGTCCTGTGATATGTTAATAAATCAAATTTAAACAACAAAAAGATGTTTCAGTCATAAAAGCATGCACAACAAGTGAACTGTGGTTCAAGAAAGGGTCTTTTTCTTAAACTATCGTTCGAAAAATTTCATTCAATGAATTGTCGTTCTATCATTGTTATAAGCATTAAGTCAGCTTGTCAATTTGTCAGAGGTAAGCATTGCGTCCAGAAATTGGTTTTTCATGAGATGTATTTACATTCTAATTGTGGATAATTTTTTCATCACAAAAAGACTAAAAAGACGAATTTCTTCTTACAAAAAGACGAGTTTCTTGTTTAGCATAGAAATTTTTTAACTTTTAAATTTCAAAATGCTGAACAAACGCTCAATAGTCAGGTAAAGATGGCAGACATTTATATCGAAGTTATAAGACCAAAATCATTCAAGTTTGCCAGCTTTATTTAAGGTTTTAACATTAGATTCTGGAACTTGTTAAATCGTTATTATTTTACATATATTGTATTAAATTTTAATATCAGATTATGGAACTAGTTGCCAATACGCTTAGTCTTGCGCATATTTCGCTTCGATTTCATGCTTACAATAAGGAAGAAAAAAAATAAGCTATTCCACTGCGGATTTTAAATCGAAATAGAGCTATTTAAAAAAACTTTTGTAAACAATAAAATGGTTGCCGAATGTGCACGAAAACGCATATAAAATTAACTGAGTGCAGGGCCAACAAATGAATGCAAAATATTTTTTTTATGGCAACAAGATTGGCACTCCACCTTTTTTCCCGGTGCATTAAGATTAGGTTTTCTCGACTTAGAAATTTTACTCCAGTACGTAAAAACCTTTAGCTTGATTAAAATTTAACTTGTCATTTGCGCATTATTAATTAAATACTACCTAAGTGGCTGTGTTATTGATGCCAATGTTACGAGATAGCAAATTCATTCAATGCTTTGCCGAATAAAACAAATGCAATAAAAAATTACTTCTGTTTCTGTTTCAGCAAAATTATTTTGCAACAAATCGATTAAGATTTATAATTTATTGGATCCAAAAAAATAAAACACAACTTTTTAATCAGACGGATATGAGTTAATTGCTCGCATCCAATACAAAAAGAAAAATAATATAAGTAATAGCGTAATGCATATTCCACTAAGGTTTAAATAAGTTTATGAGAATATATTGGTTGACCGAATTAAGAATTAATGTTGGCAATATTGCACAAAAATACTGTTTAAAAAGCGTTCATCAATTTTGCTATAAAATTAAATTTTATCGACGTTTTTTTAAAATTGTGATTTATTCAAAGTAAAAATGTAAATTATTGCAAAGATATAAATTAAAACAGTATGAGTAGAGTATTTAAAATACATATTTTAAAACTACTTCTTCTAATGCTGGCAGCATCAGCATCATAGTTTAAATTTAACTAAAACCTTGTACTTGTAACGATGTTGTCACAATTTTACTGGGGAATTCAAAATGGCTGGTTGAACCAAGCAACTTAAATACCTGAATTGAAATAAAGGTGTGTTTCTTCTTTTTTTATGCTTACTCTAAAAATAGTTTGCCGCAAGATTGAAGTTTTTAATACAGTTAATTCTGGCTAAGTACGTGTAGATTCGTTAGAAAACTTTTTTCTAAAGATAAAAAGAGACCACGGTGTTTGACTATAAAGAATATATACACAAAACAAAAGAGCTTGAACAATTCTCGTAGAACTTGACTCTTAAGCTTCACCTAACTTAAAAGCAATTCACAGCGCCAACAACTCTAAATAATCACACAGCAACTTCATGCTGATTAACTATAGGAATAAATGAGGGTCCTCGATGACTAATATTAAACTTAATAGTTCGTCCTTACGGGGTAAAACAATTTTTTTCAATATAGAATTAATTCTCAAGGCGTCAACATTGATCCTTAAAACAGCTAAAGCCACACAGGCAAAAACAACGCGAAACGACTTTAAACACTTTTAGCAATCGAATAGATGATAAGAAACCATGCACAACTGACGTTGTGAATAGATGATAAGAAACCATGCACAACTGACGTTATGCGTGTACTAACGTATATCGTTCAACGGCTGTTTCCTATTTCGCAATCACTTTGTCAATAAAAACTTCGAAACGTAATATCTTGATTGCAAATAAAATTGAGTTGAATAGAATTGAAAAAAGTCCGAACTATTTATAATAACTCAGGCAATGTTGCTAAACAACTATCAAAGTTACAAACTCGAGCCAGAATTATTAAATCAATTGGCCTATTACATTAAGTTTACAGTCGGTCAAGGAGTTTATGTTATGGCAATTCAACCAATCAGAAGACACGGCAGTAAACGAATTTTATAATTTCTGTTCTTGAATCAACTTTGAAATTGTTGAAGATTCCATACAACATTGCTGAGCATTCGAGATAAAAAAAGAAGAAACAAAGAAGAGATACAGAAAAAAATTCCAAAGGTCGTGATCCTATTAAGCTACTTGTCACACACTCTGAATTAAAAACAGCAAAACAAATATTTTTAATACACTTATAAGAACAACTTTTAGACAAATAAATTAAGTGGAGGTTGGTGTGCCGATTACGCCATCACTACTTAACAATGAAAAAGATTACTGTATAATAAAAAGGTTAAAATTACGCTAAAATACTAAAAATCAAATGTTTTCTATAATAATATTAAAAATAACTCACAATTCTATTCTAAAAACTATTGCTAAATTTTTGTACTTTTCTAAGTTAAAAACAAAATTTGAAGCATGATGGCTGGAACGTTTCAACAATTTCAAAATAAAAGAAAGAAACAAACTGCAATCTTAACAATAAATTAAGTTCCATGTTGTTAAATAAATTTCTTAATATTTAAACAGTCTGTTGTTTTACCAAGCTTCAAACTGTTTAAAGTTCATTTTTTGGACCTCTAATTGTTTACAATACAAGCTCCGGTTACATCATATATAATATACAAGACTAATAAATCAGACTTCCGCGTATCATTAGTGAATCAGTTCGCATAGTGTACTTTGGAGGCGTTCGACCCTTAAGAAAGTTCATTCTTTAAGAGTTTATGTATTTTAAAGTGTTTTGAAAATGAAGTCTTGGTCCATCACTTATGAATAAGATAATTTTTTTTGTGACCTAATAATTTTAAAAAATAGAAACAAATTTGCTAAAATATGAATTAAAATAAAAGCTTACTTTTATGCTTTTAATCATGAAAAATAATCAAATCATTTTTAAATTACAAAGTTGTAGTTCATACCTAAGTAAGAAAATACGTTTTTTTTCAAAGTTTCGTCCAGGCTGTAGCAGCTTTTTCAAAATTGGGAATAAACTTATAAACAAAGTTAAAGTAGACTGCGCCCCTTGAAGCAGTACACCTTGGCAGGAGAATTCTCTGGCCGTTCTGTTAAAGCGTCTGCAGCAATTTGCAGAAAATCGCTCCCAACAGCTAGCCGTTTGTGAATATATTTTTTATTTTACATGGGTCCGTGCTAAAACGTAATATGAAAATGGCTTCTGAAACAGCAGCAAAATAACATAATAAAAATTTTTTTTGTGTTTGTTTTTATTCGTGGTGTTGGTAATCTTATCGATTAAGATCTTAATCTTGTATTGCCTTTAACGTATTGAACGCTTCCGGTGCTGTTATGTCTTCCTTTACTCGTCCTACTAACTTGTTTAATGCTGTAAAGATCGTAGGCGTGGTAGAATGATGATTCCACCCACATTTCCCAACGTGTCAAAATTGCTTGTGAAAGTGTTAAAAAACCGTGAGTTGTAAAATGCAGCATGGAGATTCTTTTAACTTTTGAAGTGTTGTACTGTATTTTTTACTATTTATTGTAAAATCGTTTTTATTTGCAGGAAAAAGGATTGCAGTTTTGGTGTCTGTTGATCTGATGAGAGTAATATTTTATTCTGATGCTTTCCAGTTCGGAGATGTTGTTTATGTAGAGGCGTTTGTCACATAATTTATCATCACAATGATCCCATAGAATTCACAGAATAGCATGTTTGGAGAATTTCATAAAAATTCTCGAGAATATTTCTTGACATATTTTTTTGTTTTCACCACTTTTGACTCTGCTGCTTTGGCCATTGTGTTCTCTGAAATTTTAGTTTTGCTGCTTTAATTTATGTACTTTAACTCTTAAAGTGACAATGTACCAATTTTGCTACCTCGCCACATTGTGCAAATGATGGGCCAAGCAACCAATTTTGGTACATACTTTTTTAGAAGCAGTTTTGAGGCAGATGCGACAAACCCATTTTACTATTTTAAATCGATACGTTATATGATAAGCATTTGCTATGCACATGTTCATGAAATAAAAAAACAATTTTTTGCATCATTTTAAACACTTTTGTAGACTACAATGGTGCCTAACAGTGCCACAGGAACCAGTGATTTTGCCTTATAAGTAATGGGACAGTTCTGGCGAAGTGTAGCAATTATCTGTAAACAAAATGTGACCTTTATCTAAATACAGTTGTAGCATTTTTTTTTACAACTTCTGACACTGCTGTGTTATACAATTATGTTTTTTTAAAAACATAAATCTTAATGTTTTTAAAAACATTAGATTTAAAAAAGAAACTAAATATCCGAGTTGGTCAGTGGACAGACTTTACATGAAGCATATAATACTTGAATAGCCCATGTAAACTTCATAATTTCATCCCAAGGGTTGATTCTAGGCCTCTTGGACTGAGCCTGCTTGGGTAAGACTCAACCGTTTGCGAACTCGCGTTAAGCGTTTTTGTTTATCCTTGTATAAATAGGGCCTTTTTTCCTCTTGCAATTGAGAGTGCGGTGGACATAAACAAACTGCAGACTACATTATTTCTGCATGCTTTACTCACTGGGTACCAAAAGTACGTTGTGTTCTATCAATCCTAGATACCACACGCTGGCTCAAGAACATCACTGCCATCATCTGATGAAACAAAACAACCGGATGATCCCAAACGATGAGGACGACAACAAATGCGTGTGCAATGAAAATCACGGTAATCACGCAATGAGGCCAAGTTGTTTCAGTGTCATCTTTAAACAAAACATTTTGACGCACTCTTTACGTCCTATTTTTAATTAAGTTTACGACTGTTACAACAGCGAAGCCGTTACAATCGCATTTCACGCTAGTTAAATGAGTGTCTAAACGTAAAAATTCAAGTTTTTTTTTTTTTTTTAAGCTTCGCCGCCAAAAACCGTATTGTCTTTAGCTTGCCACGCTCAGAAGCGAGAACACTTCTTATATAAAACGCTCCTATCTCTACTTAGCGGACAGTTGCGGCAACTTAAATCAAGGCATCCATTTGTGCTTGCTGCAAAGAAACTGCTGAGCGACCCCGCCCAGTTAGGCACCATTGTAACACAATGAGCAAAATATAAATGGAGCATGAATGGACGAGGAAACATTTTTAAACTACATACATTTATCAAGAATGTTAGCCCAACGTCAATGGGAGTTAGCTTTTCCAGACATGCATGGGTCAAGCTTGACTACCTCTAAACTGACGTTTGACTGTTTCATTCAGAAACGCACAGATGGGGTAGGCCTTTACGGCGGCTTGTGAGTGTGGTGCAAAGAATCAGACAACTGAGCATGTAATAACAATTTGCCTCATTTGTTACTATCCAAATGGAGCCCGTGCTCTCTCAGATGGCAAATAGAACCTTATGTCCAGGATGATGCAAACATGCCCGGCTATTTAATGGACCACCCAGCTCCCATGCATCTCTCTAAAGTATAAGGGAAGAAGCAGGGCAGTTTTTTGTAATTAAAATTATATTTTTTTACAATATATGCATGGTGTAAGACGCACAGATATTAGGTTATAGCTGGGCTTGTGTGACTATGTAAAAAATTATAGTTATTTTTTATACATCTGGAAAATAAAACTAATTTTAAGTATTAATGTCATAAACTAAAAAATTTTTATGAAATTTAAAGTCATTAACTTAAGGTTTTTGATTACAAATTTATTTCTCTTTTTATGAAAAAGATTGATTGGTGAAAGAAGCATGCTTGTGAGAAGAAAGTTATAGATACTGTGGGGTAACAGACAATGTCCAGAAAAGAGTTTTTCTGAATGTCTAATTGTAATCTAAATTCCAATTTTTTTTCAATTAACTTTTGTATCATCCCTAATTTTTCAACAATTTACTCATAATGTCCATTACTCTATCTAAAATAGTTAAGTTTAATCAGTTATTTTAGACAACTTAGTAATGATAATTTGTTTTTTTTTTTTTAATATCCTTTGAAACTTGACGTTTTCTTAAATAGATGCAAAAAATAGAGAGCTGAAAGACAATAGTTAACCCAATTATAAAGTTTTGAATTTGTCATTTTCGAAAAACATATTCAAAAAAATTGTTTTTGGATGAGATCTGAGTTTTACGGTTTATGAGAGATGGCTATTACATTCTAAGTTACATATTTTAATTGTTAATAATTGGATTTTAGTTTTATTTATTATAATTTTAATATTATAGAACGTTATATTACATAACTAGCTGTAAAAATTGGGTCTTTTTAAAAAGACACCGTTTAATAAAACTAACCCGCTGCTTCTGCGATTAGTATCGCTTCTTGTGAGATCCTTTTTCTCTTGATTTTTTTCTTTATGGCACTCTGGTGTTGAAAGGGGTATTCCGATTACTTTCACCAAAAAGAAAATCGCTTCGGTGACTTCTTGAAGAGACCCTAAAAAATAAACATAATCATTTATGTTTCATGAACATTGGAAATGTGAAATCTTTTATAGATTTGCAGAAAATATGCTGTAGCGTCGCCGAGACACAAACCAAATCTGTCTTCACGCACTAATTAAAGTTTACACATAGCGCCTGATGATTTGTGCGCGCTGCTGTTCCCTGCCCTTTGGCGATCTCTTTTATGATAATAGTTAGGACATGAGCCAGGTTCCTTTTTTGGTTTTGCTTTTGTAGATGAAGATTGCTTGGAGAGCTTGCTGGCCGCCTTCTCTTATATCTTTTTGGAATGGAATAGCCTATTGGCAGAGGTTCGGAAAGGAACAAAATTTGTTATAAACTAATTTAATATACTTAATTTAACTACGTAATTATTGGAATAAACTAATATCCTTTGTTTAAGTTTGAATTATTTTCCATACCAAAACTAGCATATGCAAAAGAGTACATTTGCAATAAACTTGCTGGAAACTATATATTTATGTTGTCTTTTTTATTAGATTTTTAATAAACCCAATCGTTGTACCGTTGCGTATAAGCTTATTGTACAGTACTGTTTTTGAGCATGCAGAGTGACATATAGATGCCAGCCTAGAGTTAATTCATTTGATGATGAGAAGTGCGGTGCGAGTTTTTAATTTTTTGAAATAGCTTTTTACACCAAAAATTGCAAGTCATTCTACTAATGATGATGCTGGTCCATCTAGGTCCTAGGTTCTTAATCTGGGGGCGTGAAAGTTTTTTCAGGGGGGCGCGAGCAACTGGCTACAAGCTAATTTGATAACTGTATTGACATAAAATGAATGTAAAACAGAGAAATTTTGGCAGTGGTTTTATAGATTTTAAGGTGAATATTCAAGTGGTTGCACAATACGTGATATAGATGATTTTCCATTATAGCAATATCGGCTTTGACTACTCATGATTACTGACGACGTGGACGACGTAAACGCTCGTAACTTACGGGCCCGCCCAGGTTCGCGCGTAACACTGCTAAGAAGTTCGAGATAGAGGTCTGGTGCTTAAAAACTGCCCATAGCCGCTTTATCTCTAGTCTACTTTACAGCGGGATATGTGCAACAGTTTAGTGCTGCTGTTTACACACACGCTTTATTGACAGTGTTCTTAATGATTTTAACTGGATGCCTGCGTCCCAGACCAACAGTCAACTTTCCCATCCTAGTCGTGTCCAACCAGCTAAACTCTGTCGTCTGGAAGCCACTTTTCCCCTGGTCAACCGCATCATCTTATACCTCGAACACTTCTTGTATGATCATTTGATCAGGCCATTGGAAACCGATTAAATCGAGATGCCCATTTGTACTTGGCACACAAAAACTATTAGATTATGCATCTAAACTAGATATCCGTGTTGGTCAGTGGACAGATTTTATATGAAACTTATAGTACATGAATAGCCCATGTAAAGTTCATAATTTTATCCGAAGAATTGATTTCAGGCCTCTTGGTGTGAGCCTGCTTGGATAAGACTCAACCGCTTGCGAACTGGCGTTGGGCGTTTTCGATTATTCTTGTGTAAAATAGGGTCTTGCTTCCTTTTGTAATTGTGAGTGTGGCGCTCATAAACACATTGCAGACTACATCATTTCTGCATGTTTTACTCACTGGGTACCAAAAGTACGTTGTGTTCTGTCAATCCTAGATACCACACGCTGGCTTAAGAACATCATTGCCATTATCTGATGAAACAAAACAACCGGATGATCCCAAACAATGAGGACGACAACAAACGCGTGTATGCAATAAAAATCACCGCAATTACGCAATGAGACTAAGCTGTTGCTTCAGTGTCATCTTTAAACAAAACACCCTGGCTATAGAGATAAACCTTTAGCTTTTTTTCAAAACAAGAAAAACGGTCTGAAAAAATTTGCAAGTGAGTGCTTTTCTTAACCTTTGTCTGCAGAAAATGTGGAAGCGTCATTCGAAATTGCGTACATGATTGCTACGGAGAAGAAATCTCACAACAATGGTGAAACATTAATTAAACCATGCATGCTAAAAGTAGTTGGTCTTGCATTGGAAAAAACATACAGCAAGAAGATAGCAAAAATTTCACTCTCAGATTTTATGATCAAAACACACATTGATAAGGTTGCAAAAGAAATCGAGTGTCAAGTTTTCAAAAAGTTAGCAGCTTTTTTCAATTTAATCTGATGAAACAACTGATGTTTTCCAATTTTTGCTGTGATTAGTCTAACTTTGTTTCAATTGAAAAGGAAATGCTGTTTTGCAGACCTCTAGAGAACACATGTAGAGCATAAGATGAATTTAAAATGATCTTTACGTTTGTTGCAACAAAAATATACCTTAAAAGAAATTTGTAGATGTCTGCACAAATGGTCGTCCGACAATGCTTGGATCTTGAAGTTAATTCATTGCGAAGATACAGGAGGAACCCCAATGCGGGTAGATCTCATTCCGTGATTCGCCGAGATGCTCTAGTTCTAAAACTTTACCTATTCCCATGAAAGGCAGATTTGCAACAATCATACAAGCTGCCAACTACATTAAAGCAAGTGCTGTCATTACAAAACTGGTTAGTGTTTACCACGTTTTTTATTTTTTTACTTAACCGGTTAGCCCGCATGTATGGAATAAAAAATAAACTTATTCTGTTTTTGTTGGTATTATCAAAAGAAGCGTGAGTTATATTTCCATGACAAAAGGGAGCGCGTCTTAAAAAGCCTAAGAAACCTTGATCTACTGTAGATCAAGAAAACGTGCCAGACAAAGTGCTTTGCGAGATGAGCAAGTGCATAATAGGATATTTGAAATTAACAGCAATTATTCAGTTGTATCCTCGAATATTCAACATTAACAAAAGTGATTTTGCTACTGATTTTGAATGGAAAAACAAAATTTTGAGTTTTAAACCTGTAAAATACAGTTTCAATGAAAGCAAATAGGTTGTTAGTGAAGATTTTACTGTAAAAAATGATAGCAAATTTTATGGTTATTTCAAAAATTTTTTTACCAAAATGGTGACTAAACTAGTACAATACACGAATGCCTTCCATGCAAAGTCAGTTGAATAAACAGTTGAACAAACAAAAAGTTGAAAACAAAAAGATATGTCAAGGAATATTCTCGAGAATTTTTATAAAGTTCTCCAAACAAGCTATTCTGTCAATTCTGTGGAATCATTCCGATGATAAATCATGTGACAAACGTCTCCACATAAACAACATCTCCAAACTGGATAGCATCAGAATAAAATATTACTCTCATCAGATCAACAGACACCAAAAATGCATTTCTTTTTGCCTGCAAATCAAAAAGATTTTATAATAAATAATAAGAAATACAGTGTAATACATCAAAAGTTGAAGGAACCTCCATGCTGCCTTTTGCAACTCCTGGTTTTTTAACACCTCCACAAAAAATTTTGACACGCCTACGATCTTCACAGCATCAAACAAGTTAGTAGGACGAGTAAAACAAGCCATAGCAGCACCGGAAGCGTTCAATAAGTTAAAGGCAAGCAAGATTGAGATCTTAATCGATAAGATTACCAACGCTACGAATACAAAAAAATACAAAAAATTTTTTATTCATTTATTTTGCTGCTGTTTCAGAAGACATTTATATATTACGTTTTGGCACGGACCCATGCCAAATAAAAAATTATATTCACAAACGGCTAGCTGTTGGGAGCGATCTTCTGCAAATTGCTGCAGACAATTTAACAAAACTGCCAGAGCATTCTCCTGCCAAGGTGGATTGCTTCAAAGGCACAGTCTACCTTAGCTTTTTTTAACAAGTTCATTCCTAATTCTGAAAAAGGTGCTACAGCCTGGACGAAGCTACTTTCTAATTTAAAAATTATTTGATTATTTTTCATGAATAAAAGCATAAAAATAAGCTTTTATTTTAATTCATAGTTTAGCAAATTTGTTTCTATTTTTTTAAATTATTAGGTCACAAAAAAATTATCTTATTTGTAAGTGATGGGCCAAGACTTCATTTTTAAAACACTATAAAATTCATAAAATCTAAAAGGATGAACTCCCTTAAGGGTCGAACACCTCAGAAGTACACTATGCGGACTGATTCACCAATAAATTCACTAATGCAGGGGTGGCCAACCTTTTTTACCTCAAGCGCCAATTTCATTCAAGTCCAGTTCAATGCGCCGCACAAACAAAACATTTTAAAACATCAACTCAGAATCGATCTCTGATTCCCCTAGTTTTCGTCCCAAAATTATGATGTTCTCCAAAAAAAAAAAAAAAAGGTCTTCGCTCAGAATCGATCTCTGATTTCCCTATTTTTTGTCCCAAAATTATAATGTTAAAAAAAGGTCTTTACTCAGAATTGATCTCTGATTTTACTATTTTTCGTCCGAAAATTAGGTGGTCGTCTGATATAGCTAGATATAACTTGTGGAACGTTTTTCATTTGAAATATTTTCCCCGACTTCAATGCGCCACCACTAACCCTCCAATGCGCCGCATGTTGGCCACCCCTGGTTTAGATGCACTATCTAATAGTTTCCGTGCGGCAAGTACAAATGGGCATCTCTTGCCACGCATCCAATGGCCTGACCAAATGATCGTGCAAGAGCTGCTTGGAGTCTAAAATCCTGCGGTTGGCCGAGAGAAAAGTGGCTTCTAAGCAACGAGTTTAGCTGGTTGAATATCTGCAAGGATGAGCAGGTTGTCCATTGGAGTGGGACGCAGGCATCCAGTTACAAGGCACAAAACGTCATTAAGAACGCTGTCAATAAGACGTGTGCGTACAATGCGACAACAAACCGGCGCACAGTACTCCGCTGTGGAGTTGACAAGAGATAAGGCGGCTATGCGCAGAGTTTTAGCACCAGCCCCCCATCCCGAACCGCAAGTCGTCTTAGCAGTGTTACGCGCGAATTCGGGTGGGCCCAAAAGTGTTCACGTCGCCCGGGTTGTCAGTAGACAATTCAATTCATGAGTAGCCGAAGCCAATCTTACCAAAATGAAAAATCATTCATATCACGCATTGTGATACCACTTGACTATTCACAGTGAAATCTATAAAATTATACTGTCAAATTTTCTTTTTTATCCGTTTATTTCATATCAATAAAGTTATCTATTCAGTTTGTAGCCAGTTGTTCGTGCACCCCTGAAAAACCTTTCACTCCCCCAGTTTAAGATTCTAGGTGATAAGTGAGCTCAATGAGATTAACTTACAGGGGTTAGAATTAATTAAAATTTTAGATACAAAATATTTATCTTAATATTAATTTATTGGTTCAAAGCAAGTTTCATCTCCGTAATAGCTACCCCAAAACTTCCACCACAAAAATGAAATTTGTCGTTATAATTTAGCTAATTGCTAATCCTAGCCCTAACCCAAACATGATGGAGAAAACGTTTCGTGGGTTTAATATTTTTTTAGGGACGTTTCTATGAGTACAAAATACTGAAATGAAATTTAGGGGTCAAGAATTTAGGCTGATTAATTTCAACATTTTGTTTTGCCTATTTTGAGTCATCATGGGTTGATCAAAATGATTTTGATTATATTAAAATAAAATTTGAAATGAACTATGCGTTTCGTTTGATCTTGCTCGTTACATTTTGAATTTTCTTATCAAACTTTAACTTAGCAAATTTTTTTGTCATATAGTGATTATTGCAAAATATTGTATTTCTTAGTTTTAAAAAAAAACTTAAACATCAAACCTTTTTAACTGAATAAAAAAAGTTTTTATTTAAAATTATTTCGAATGAAAAAAACAATTATCGAAGTTACACTTATTTAGACCACGTCCAGGAAAAACCAACTTGAATATTAAAAAAACAAAAAAACAGCAAAGGGATTTCACTGTTAAAATCTTTTTGAGTTAAATATTAGGAAAAATTCTGGAATAAATGTTTTTACTCTTTAAGGCAATCTTTAAAATTTTAACAAATATTTTCCTTTAGTAAAAAAAATTTTAGTTTTATATTTTAAGTAGCATATTAGGCTCAGATTGTTTTAGATTTAACTTTATTTTTTAAGTCATATTCAGCACTCGGTATCTTCCAATAAATGCAATGGATCTCGTCTCCGTGTTTCATGGAATCAATTCAAATTTCAGTCTATCACAAATTTAAATGCAACTGGAGAAATTGAGGTAACTTTTAAAAGTATAGTAATTTACTTTTAGAGGCAATTGTTGCAGCTACTCTTAACAATCTTATTCAGAAAAATAAACGATCGATTTTTGTAATTTAGTTTCCGTAAACCGTTTTACAGCCTTTTTGTAATTTTTGTACAATTTTTGTAATTTAAACAGGGGTTCTTAACTTTTTTAACACCGTGGCCCAAAAAGCTTAAAACGCTATTGTTGCGGCATAATGTGTTTGGTCTTCAATAAACAACTTTGTCAGGGGCGCAAATTTCAACATTTCAAGACAAAAAAGATTTTACAGAATTGCGTGATCAAAGTTGTCATTTCATAACACGACCATTTGCATCGTGAAAATCTAGTGATTACTAAAAAAAGTTCTTTACTTTCATTCTATACTCAATTCAACCAAATCGTTTCTTAAAGACCAAAAATAATCTCCGATTATATGATTTCAAGACTTTTTTTCACCATCTCGGTGTGGCCCACCTAAAAAAACTCGTTGTGAGCCGCCAGTCAAAAATCTTCGCTTTAAAAGATTTTGCTTTTTGGTCTAAATTCAAGTCTGTTGATTTAAGTAATTGATTAATTGAATATTACAACAGAATTAGTGTTTATGATTTCCCGGACTTTTTATTACTCCTGACTTTTCCGAGAAAAAAAAAAGACTTTTGAGGAAATTCCGGGACCACGAGATTGCAAAATGTACTCTGGAGATGGCAAATTGTTACACAAGTTTGTCGAAAAAATTTACTAACAATTAAAAAAAGGTCTTCATTTACATTTCCAAGCGTTTTCTCAATAGGTAGATCACGATTGACTGATAACTAAATCACCCCTGCTTTAAGTTATTCTATTAACTCAAATGCGCTAAATGGTTATTTCCTGGTAAGTTTGTCACAACTTCGGGAGTTTAAAGCTTAAACATTGTCGCGGATCTTTCGGGGTCCCGGCACACAAACTCAAAAAAAAAATACAACTTTACTGTTTTAAGCTATACTTTCACTAACTTTAAAATGAAATATCATAATGGAAATTTATAATCTTTGCGGGATTGTATGCGAAATTGAGAATTATTTTTTTAAATTTTATTTTAGGAAAACCTTTTATTGTCTTGCGCAAAAAAATCAAACCAATTTTATGTCAAGCAAAGCTTGGGGTTGTCACGTCATTAGGATCAGAAATGAGTGTTTTGAAAGCAATCCTATTTTTCTAAATTTTTTTGAAAACTTTTCACTTTATCACAAAAAAAAGTTTCTAGTCTATTGTGTTTTCTGCTGCTTGCTTTGTTATTTGTGCCCCGAGCATCAAGCAATGATTATTTTTTTTCTCTCGCCGTTTTAGGTTGAGCGTCTTCAGTTGCTTATCAAAATTTTAAAGAATATGTTGGTATGCATAACTTTGTCTTTTTCTTTGTATTTTATAGATATTTTATAGATTTGTATTTTATAGATTTAAATGCGGCGTTTTAAATAACAGTACTGGCCAAAAGTTTAGGGTCAGATTTCACATAGTTTGTTGCATATTCAAGTTAAACTAAATAATGTCACTTGTCCTAATATTATTGGTGTAATCTTCTTTGTTTTGTAATCACTTCCAATAGACGCTGTGGCATAAAATTGAAAAAGTTTTTGCATATGTTTTCATCAGTATCTCTGGTGCAAGTTCTTTTTAGGACAATTTTTAGTTTTTCTAGACCAACTGGATTCGTTTCAGAGATCTTTTTCTTCAATATAACTTATAAATTTTTTATTAGATTGCGGTATGGCGAGTTGCCAGGCCAATCCTGGCAATTTAGGTGTTTGCCATGGAGCAACTTTGTGACTATTTTGGTCTTAAGACAAGGTACAGAATCATGTTGGAAGACTGTAACATCTGGAATCTGCATAAGATTTTCTACATGGCTTCCTAAAACTTTAATTTATCATACTGCGCAGATTGTTTTGCCTTTGGGCATGAAATACAGGCACGCAGGCATGCAGTTATTATGAGCAAGGCGTCATTTAGGACACTGTCTATGAGGCAAGTGTGATTGTTGCAACTCCAAACTGGAGCACAGTACTCAGCTGTTAAGTAGACCAGAGATAAGACAGCTGTGCCCAGTGTTTTGGCACCAGCATCCCATCCTGAGCTCCCAAGTTTTCCAGATCACTGAGCACTTCTTCCGATATCCCAACTCGACTGTACAAATCCAAAGTGCCTCTGCCACTGTTTCGATATCGATATTCTTGAGAGGGACGGCCTCCGGATAACGTGTTGCATAGTCCACCAAAGTAAGCACATATTGGTGCCCTTTGTCTCTTGCTGGCGTAATCGGGCCAACTAAATCCACTGCCACACGTTTCAAAGGCAAATCCATCAACGGCATTTTCCCCAGCGGAACTTTTGTTACACTCCTTTTTGATACAATCCTCTGGCACACATCACACGACCTGCAGAAACTCACTACATCTTGGTGACCAATAAAAATTGTTTAGTATTCGATCTTCTGTCTTTTTGACCCTCAATTGTCCAGCCAACATTATATCATGCGCAACCTTCATCACCTTTTTTCTCAAGTCCTTCGGCAATAAAATTTGCCTGAGCTCCTCCTTTTGTGTATCAGCCTTCTTGGTAAAGCGGTACAAAACTCCTTTTCTCTTCATGTGACTAATTTCTGTTCCATTCCTGGTCAAGAGCGCTTCTTTCTTCATATATTTCGACAGGAACAATTTTTCCTCTTGAAGCTGAATAAGTCTATTCTTTGAAATAGCCAATTGATCCTTTATCTCCGCAACTTTTAGAGGCTTTGTTTCAGTGCTCATTCTAGCCTGTGACCGGGTAATTGCTGCCGCCTTCACGCACCAAGTTTCATCTGGATCATCGGGTACTCTAGCTCCAGGAATATTCCCTATGATTAGTTCATACAGTGGGTCCTTTAAACATAACGCTTCCACCAATTCCACTGTAGTCGAGCGTGCTTACTTTCACATTCGCAAATGGGGCCTTCAGCAAAGTGCGTGCGACCGTCATTACATATTCGATATTGCTTGTGAGTTGTCCTTCTGCAACCAACTCCCTCTTAACAATCCCTCCAAAACAACCAGTATCCCTTAAAACAGTAACCGATTTATTTCCAATCAATCTATTTGTCGTGAGCGTTTCATTATTTAGGCTTTCTTCTAAACAAGCACCATTTAAAATTCCAATTTTTCTTCCATCTTTTAATTCCAAATATTCCTGTAATTTCTGATTGACATCTTTCTTTTCTTCGCTTGTACCTCTGCAATTTTCTCCCCTCAGTTTTTCGTTTTCGGTTGCACCAAATTTTCTTATAGGCACGGCGCATGCAACCTTATATGCTTTTTCACGTGCACTAGCGCCACCATGCGCTAACCGATTTCTTCTTTCGCATTGCATAAACGTGTGACCGAATTCTCCGCATCTGCAGCAGGGATTTCTTCTAGAGTTTTTTCCTAAACCCTCGAGAAGCATTCCCTCGCCTTGTGTCCCAATTTTCCGCAATTGAAACATTTTATTCCTCTGGTTTTTGCAGGAGACACATCCGGAGACCTTCCTTCTTGTCTTGGAGCGCTAACATTTTTTTTGGAATTGAAATCTCAATTGGACAGCTTTTTGTTGTGCGTCGTTAAGTATTGTTCTACAATTGCTGCCAACTCTCAAAAGCTCTGAGGTTTCCTCTCTATTAAATGCACTGATAGTTCCTTTGACAACAAGTTTATAAGTTGTTCCTTTACCATCAGCTCGACCACACCTTCAAAACTGCTTTCCACCTCAAATAGTTTCACCCATTGCGTGAAATAATTCCTAAGTCGCACATGTGATCAGGGTTTTCAGCCCCCTTTAGTTTGGCCTCTCTGAAACGTTGCCGGTATCCTTACTCAATATAATTATACTGCTGCAGCAATGCCTCCTTCAAGCGTTCATAATCCAATTCATTCTCCTGCGAGAACCTGGAATATACGTCTAAAGCTTTTCCACCTTATAAAGCACTCACTTGTGTCGCCCAATTAGTTTGGGGCTAGTTTGCAATCGTAGCATACCTCTCGAAACGTAGCAGGTAACTGTATAAGTCATCTTTATCATTAATGAAATGAGGAAGGTCAGGGGATCCTCGAAAGACAGCACGCGCACACCCGCCTGATTTGCTTCTCTTCCTTCTCCAGCAGAGCGATTTGCCTCTCGTTCCAGTCTCAACTTCTTCAGTTCCATCTGCATTTTCCTTTCTTCAAATTCCATTTTTCTTTACTTCAAAGCAAATTTTAATCTTTCGAGTTGTAATTTTCGATTTTTCTCCTTCTCTTTCAACTTTAGTTTAGTTTATTTCTTTATTTTGCCAGTTTGTAACATCAAATCAAAACAAACACACGTTACAAGATCAAATAAATGGTAAACAATTACATAACACGTACCAAAAAAATAAAAAAACCAGCATGGAGACTGCGAAGTGACCAAAAACAATTGGTCTTCAAGCCAAGCAGCCACCAGATGATAAAAGTAGATTGAGTAATCAAGTATCGTAACTATAACAATGACTCAGCGCAAACAAAGATGCAATGAAAATAAGAGATAAAAAAAAGATAAGATAAAAGATAAAATAAAGACCATCATTCATACAATTGTAAAATGTATTGTTTGTATTTCCGAGCAAAATTTTTGAGTGAGCAGCAATTCGTTTTAATGTGAAAAGGAATTTCATTCCACATTTTAACTCTTCGAAATTTAATTGATTTTCCAGACGATTAGTGGAGTAACTAGGCAGATAAAAAAAGTTTTTGTCTGAAAAACAAATTAATCCTGAATGAATTTGAGAAATTTTGAGAAAGTAATTTACAAAAGTAGGAGGCAATTGGCAATTATCATAACTAAACATAAATTTGGCTATTTCGAGTTTAATTAAATCCTGAAACTTTAAAATCTTTAAGCCACTGTACAAAATAGTAGAATTTGTCCATCGTTGTTTATTACTAATTATAAGCAGAGCTTTATTATATTTATTAGCTTTATTACCTATTTATCTGCAACTTGTGTAAGTAACTTGTATAATAACTTGTATAACCTGTTAACAGTAGCACTACAAACCAATAAGCCATAAAGTAATTGAGTGTAAAAATTGCATAATAGAGACGAATTAGAATACGAAGAGGTACAATATGCTTTAATTTACACATAATTCCTACTGCTCGAGATAATTTAGATTTTAACTTTAAAATGTGTTCTTTAAAAAAAGTTTGGAATCAATTATTACTCCTAAATAATTAATATTGTTTGAAACTTGTAAGATACTTGAATTTAATTTAATGGTAATTGCAAAATTTGATTTAGATAGCGAAGGCGATACTATCATAGCTTGAGATTTCATAGGATTAATAGTTAAGTTATTTTTCCTTGTCCATACTACCACATTCTCTAGTTCACGATTAATTTTATTCTCAAGTTCGGTTAAGGTGTTTGCTTGGATCAGAACAGCAGTGTCATCCGCAAAAAGTCGAGGGGTACTTATCATAGTATTTTGAAGGTCATTAATATAGATTAAAAATAAAAGAAGGCTTAAAACCGAACCTTGAGGGACACCCATTTTAACATTTCAAGATTCGAGTTTATATTAACTATGGATACGTACTGAGATCTATTTCATACATAAGATTGTAGGAGATTATATGCAGTCCCTCTTATGCCATAGTGGCCAAGTTTTAATCGTAGTCGTTTATGACATACAGTCTCAAACGCTTTAGTTAAGTCAAGCTTAACCATACCAGTATATTTTTTATTATTTAATATTATCATAAGTAGTCGATTGCATGAGTAGAAGATCTGTTGGGACAGAACCCATATTGGCTTGGAATTAAAACTGAGTGCTTATGTAGGAAATTCGAAAGGCGAGTAAAGATTGCTTTTTCAAAAATTTTTGAAAAACAAGTTAGCAAAGATATTAGACAGTAGTTGTTTATGTCAAGTGTATCACCTTTTTTAAAAAGTTGTATAACTTTTGCTATTTTTAAATCATCGGGGAATATACCCAAACTAAAAGAAGTATTTATCAACGAAACCAGAATAAGAATTAAAATAGAAGATGACAGCTTAATAAAGTAATAAGATATCATATCATAACCACCAGCTTTATTTGTTTTTAGATCATTAATAATGTTGGTAATCTCATCACTAGCAATTGGTTCTAAAAATATTGTAGAGAAAATTCTTTTAGTTAAATAGTCATTAACTGCACAAACAGAAGAGGGTGGTATGTTATTTGCTAATTTAGTTCCAACTTCACTGAAGTGGTGATTAAAGCAATCAGCAAGTTCAACGGGGTTATTTACGACAATATCATTAATACGCAGTTTAGAAGGAGTTGATGGATTATCAGATTTTGTATGAAGTAAAGAATTAATTGTAGACCATATTTTACGCGGGATATTGAGAATGAAACATTCCTTAAATAAATCAACATAAAATAATTTTTTAGCTTTATACTTAATTTTATTCAATTTGTTCAAATACTGTTTATAAACTTGCTGTTTCTCTAAATCATGAGACATGAAATGTGATCTATAAAGTTTTTGTTTACGTTTAATGGACACAAGAAGACCTTTAGTTAACAAGGGTTTTGACTAAATACGTTTTTACCTACGAGAGGCTTGACGTAGTGGTGCATAAAAATCAATTGCTGATCTAACTATTTGCAAAAACTTACTAAATATAAAGTTGTAATTGACCGCAGTAATATCTTTAAGAAAAGGTGCAAAATGGCGCATATCACTATTGAGACGACACAAAAACCTTCGATTTATAAATTGTTAAAATCTCTGACAAGGTATTTAATTTTTTCAGTTGACTGTGGTTTAGTTCTCGAAAAAATCGTATAATATGTCATGAAGTGGTCGCTAATATCATTTAAAATAATTCCACAAATCTACTGTTCTCTTTCGATAAAAATGATCCATTATGAGCGCCGTTATGTAACTGTCCTTAGGAAGCAATATAGAATGCTTAAAATTGTATAATTCCTCGGATCTCTGAAGGCGCCCTCCGATTTGCATGACGCCACTTTTCACGAATGAACAAAACTTGACAACAGATCGCAATTCTTCCTTTAGTGCTTTGCCCAAACGCCCAGAAGCAACTTCGGAATATGGATAAAGCTGGAGCGCCTTTACCAAGCCCGGATATTCTTGACGTTAAGCCAGAGAAATAAGAGCTAGAAGAGCGGAATCGTACTCTTGGGCGGTAATAAAGTCTTCTTGCTGAGATATATTTCCAGCCACTCAATCACGAAGACGATTCTTGAATCTGAGGAGCCAAGTGGCCGCACGCACTGCACGCGGCAGGTCACAAAAGCGTTTGATGATCTTACCGAGTGCACCTTCTTTCAATTCCGAGAAAGTCGGTGCTTTTTTATCCTTTGTCCTATTAAAGCAAGCGTTGACATTAACCACTGAAGTTGTGTCATCTAGAACGTCGTCATTCGGAACCGGTTTTCTGGATGGCCACTTCTCTTCATCTTCGAGCAAACACGCTGGTCCTTTGAGCCATATATTTGCTTTGGAAGGTTGCGTGGGTGAAACTCCGCGGGAAAATACATTCGCTGGATTTCGTTCTGTATCCACCCAACGCCATTGGTCAACTGGAAATATTTCCTAAATTTGCTTAATTCGATTGGAGGTGTCTTTTAAGTAACTCAGTGCAACCGTCAAGTCCGACCACAAAACGGTTTTCTCAATGTTCAAATCAATCTCGCGGTGGATAAATTTGGCCAGGTGGGCAGCAAGCAACGCAGAGCACAATTCGAGTCGGGGAACGGACAACACCTTGACGGGGACAACGCGCAATTTGCCCACAATGAACGACACAACGTAACAATCATCAATGTACATACACAAGAAACAAACTGCGCTCATGCCCGCTACTGACGCGTCCGCAAAAGCATGCAACTGAACACTTCGAAAATCATTACATGACGCGAAACAACGAGAAATCGTAACGTTGTTTAAGCTCGTTAAAGCCTTGAAAAACTTAATGCAAAAGATTTTTTTTTGTCCCGTGACCTCGGCATCCCAAGATAGTGTTCATTGATACTGTTCTGTTTTGTAGGCACTAGTTTTTTTTTGCCGTTAGTTTTCATATCATTTTCATGCAAAATCGCATAAAGTTTTTGATGATCCATATAAATTTTCGCTTAATTTCATTTTGAAATAAAAAATTTGTAAAACAGATGCTTATATAATGGTGCTCAATCTTGAGAAAAATTGGCTATATTTTTAATAAGACAATTGTTTAGTTACAAACTATACTACATTCTTCAAAAACTACAATAAAATGTCACTTTTTGACAAAAAAAATAGTTTTTCAAAGTTACTCCAAAACAAGTGGGTTTTACAAAAAAAACTTCTTTTAAGACAGATATAAACGTAGTGATTCTGCAACTTTTAAGATCAATACCAACTTTCTACCATGTGTAATTTTCAAGATATGTCAATTTTTCAAAATTTGACTTTTTGTGACCTTTGACCTCCGGTAGGCCCAGATGGTAGGTGCTTTCACGCAGCCTGGGCCGTGAGTAAGTCTGCTCATTGATTTTAAAATGACAGACCGAAACCGAACCTACCAAAACGGAAGGGTATGCACCCATTCCGATGTTCAGTGTGGGTCTGCTAATCGGCAAACATCCTTTTCAGGACGGGGCAATGCTAGGATAAAACTGCCCTTTTCAGGGCACATTGCCAACAAGTTCCGAAGACCCACTATTCTTCAGCTGAACATCGAAGGCCTCACTGCAAGCAAGATTAATGTTCTTCATCACCTCGCTATGCAGTCTGAGGCACTCGTCATCCTACTGCAGGAGACCCACTGCACTGATGCAGAGAAGTTGGTGCTACCACACTACCAACTAGCTGGGTCTTCTTTAAGCAGGAAGCATGGCCTTGCCACGTTCGTCCACGAGCGACTGAGATACACGCTTTTGGACCAATCTTCACCGACATCGGAGATCGAGTGGCTGTGTGTGGACGTTGATGGCTATAAAATAGTCAACGTCTACAAGCCACCGCCAACGCGACTGCGAAACCTGGATCTCCCAGTGTTTCCTCACCCCTGTCTGTACGCTGGCGATTTTAACTGTCGTCATGCTGACTGGGGTTATGATGACAACAGTCCGGACGGTGAGTGCTTGGCTGGCTGGGCAAGTATTAATTGTCTTGCCCTGCTATATAATGCCAAGGACGCTGCCAGTTTTTATTCCGGCCGCTGGAACACTGGCACCAATCCAGATCTAGCTTTCGCTAGCGTAGGTCCAAACAGTTGCTTACCGGATAGACGTGTCCTTGAGAAGTTTCCCAGGTCACAACATCGACCCTCGCTTATTACACCGCCAAGGTTTGCTATGGCAGTGCCAAGCATACCTGTTAAGCGATGGAACTTCCGCAAGGCCAAACGGAGTCACTACATTGCTTTGACGAATAAATTCGCAAAGACTTTGTTGCCGCCTGATTCATTTGATGTGAATGCGGCTTACCAGGACTTCTGTAACACCATTAAGAAAGCAGCCAAAAAGACTATCCCACGCGGGTATCGAAATAACTATGTTCCGTGTTGGGATGCAGAGTGTGAATCCCTCTATAAAACCTTTCTGCAGTCTCCTCAGGGAGACAACTCAAGTTTGGCTGCTACAGCTCTGCTTGCCAAGCTTGACAGAAAGCGGAGGGATTGATGGTCCGAAGCAGTTCGGAGCATTGAGTTCTCACACTCTAGTCGTAAAGCGTGGAGTATTTTGAACAACCTTACTGGTAGGTCACGACACTCTCCTCGTCACTGTCCCGTTTCAGCCAATTCTATTGCATCTCAGCTGGTTAGAAATGGAAAATACGAGGCTGTTGATTGCAAGTCATCTCGACTTGTCTTTCAAGAAGTGTCTGACCTTTGGAGGGCCACAACACCAGACGCAGTAAATATCTCTGACAGTTTTTCACAGAGAGAATTTGCTGCTGCCCTTCAGCACTTAAAACCAGGTAAAGCTCCGGGTCCTGATTCCATCTGCCCCGAGCTTATACTCCATGCTGGAGCTGCTTTGAAGTCCTGGTTACGTGACTTCATTTCTTCCTGTTTGTGCCGACTCAAAATTCCCAAGATTTGGAGAAGAGCGCTTGTGGTCGCAATCCCAAAACCAGGAAAGCCCGTGGGGGACCCAAAGAGTTATCGACCGATATCTCTGCTCTGTGTCCCCTACAAGATCCTCGAGAAGCTTATCTACGCCCGCGTTGAACCATTAATCGATCCACTGCTCCCTAAAGAGCAGGCTGGGTTCCGACGCGGGAAGTCAACCGTATATCAAGTTGTTCTGCTAACCCAGAACATCGAGGATTCTTTCGAGGCTAAAAAGAAGGCCGGTGCCGTATTTATCAATCTGACAGCTGCTTATGACACTGTCTGGCACCGTGGCCTTACCTGCAAGCTGCTGAAACTACTTCCGGATAAGCACATGGTCAAAATGATCATGGAGCTTGTCCGAAATCGAAGTTTCACCCTTACCACCGGTGACAGCAAGCAAAGCAGGCTACGCCGTCTTAAAAACGGCGTTCCTCAGGGATCGGTCTTGGCTCCCCTCCTATTTAACATCTATACGTACGATCTTCCTTCCATGATTTTCAGAAAGTTTGCTTATGCTGATGATTTAGCATTGTTGCACTCTTCTGGAAACTGGAAGGACTTGGAGGGGACATTAAGCCAAGACATGTCCACACTTTCAGCGTATCTCCAGACTTGGAGGTTGAAGCTCAGTCACACTAAGACGGTGACGGTAGCCTTTCACTTAAATAACCGAGAGGCCAAACGTGAGTAAAGGTCTACAACAATAGTAGACTTTTACCGTTCTGTCCAACCCTTACATACCTTGGGGTAAAACTGGACAGATCGCTCACGTTTCGTCACCATTTAGTGGCATTGCGCAAAAAACTATCCTCGCGCGTCACACTGCTGAGGCGACTCGTGGGCTTGGGATGGGGTGCTGGTGCTAAAACACTACGCATAGCCTGATAGTCTACTAGTCTACTCAACAGCTGAGTACTGTGCGCCAGTCTGGTGTCGCAGTGCTCACACTCGCCTCATTGACAGTGTCTTGAATAACGCCTTGCGCATAGTTACTGGATGCCTGCGTCCCACTCCAACGGACCACCTACCTGTACTTTCAGGCATCCAGCCAGCTGAGCTTCGCCGAATGGGAGCGACACTCTCCTTGGTTTACCGTGGATCTCTGGACCCCGATCATATATTGCATGGTCTTTTAAGTGGGTCCTCAGATACTGGCCAAGTGAGACTAAGATCCAGACGCCCGTTTGTGCCAGGTGCGCGGAATCTTTTGGACAATCTTGCCAGACTTGGCATCCGCGCCTCTGAATGGACGAATCACAAATGGAACGCGAAGTACTGCGAAAGTGCTTCCAGGCTCCGTGCTTTTGTGCCCGGGACCAGTGTCAGGCCTGTTGGGATGGGCTTACCCCGAGCAGCTTGGGTTAAGCTCAACCGCCTGCGGACTGGTGTTGGGCGATTCCATTCGTCCATGCACAAATGGGGTCTCGCTCCTTCACCAAATTGCGAGTGTGGCGCCTCAGAGCAAACCGCAGACCATGTACTAACAATGTGTCCTATACATCGGGCACCACATGGAGCACGCGGTCTGACGGTTTTGGATGACGAAACTCGATGCTGGCTTAATGACATCACTGCCAGCATCTGATCCAGGTAGTGCAGCAGTCTGGGGTAGTAAAAGGATAAACCCTCGGCCCCAGTTCTGTTTGTGTCTGGCCTGGAGTGGATGCTCTTCAAACGACGACAACGACGACCTCCGGTAGGTGGCTGGTTTCAAATGCCAACCCTGCCAAACTTTCCAAAAGTTAGTTTTGGATGATTTGCCAGGTTTCTAGATGGGTAATGTGGTTTTAATAACGAAAAAGGTTTTTTTACTCCACCCTAATCCCAAGTCAGGCCTGCTTTCGTGGACCTTTTAAATAAACCATTTTAAGGGAACCATAAACGGTGCTACCATGTCTAATAGGTCGAATACGCTCATGACAAGAGACAACAACCCTCTACGTGTAAGTGGACCAGAAAACTGCTTAACTTTGACCGAAAATGTATCAGTTTGGCGATGCCAGACGAGCGCAAGGGTCTTGTGGCCTGGCAACGTATCATTAAAGAAATCAAATTCTTTCAAGTGTGGTGCCAAGCGGTCTGGTCGTAACGGCTTAAGTACAGCAGAGCAATAACTAGAAAACTTGGTAAGCTCAAGCCCCTCCCTCTAAAAGGGATACAACATCGTGAAAAAGAGCAACGGCGGACTGGCATTAGGAACCAACTTCAACAAATCGTCAACATAAATGTTACGCTTCACCGCTTGGACCGCGTCTGGGGTCGAACCAGCAAGATTCTCATCGGCAGTGCGACAAAGTGCAAACCCAGCCACCGAAGGCGAACTAGTTAAACCAAAACAGTGTACAGTGAGCTGATAGACTTTGGGTGGTTTTGAAATGCCATCATCTTCCCACCATAGAAGACGCAATGTAGATTGATCTCGGGGATCAACTTTAACCGAATAAAACATTACCCGAATATCGCCGACCAAAGCGATTGGATATCTACGGAAACGTGTCAAACGCCCACTAAGTTATTAGCATTATCAGGTCCTTGCAAAATTTGCTCTTTGAGAGATGTGCCTTTAAATCGTGTAGCACAATCAAACACGATACGAAATTTTCCCTTAGTGCAATAATGTGGAATGAACCACGCATTACGGTCGCAATCGGCCCATTTAGGGAGTTCAACAGCATGGCCGAGAGCAATCAACTCATGGACTTTATCTCTGTATTTAATGAACAACTCTTTATCTCTTACCAATCTCCGTCCTAATAATCTCAAACGGGATAAAGCCATCTGGTAGTTGTTAGGAAGGCAGGAGCATACCTTCTTTCATGGGATTCGTACTTGAAAGCGTCTCTCCACCAACTCGCAAGAGTCCTTCATTTGCTTTTCAGCTTCCTCATCATTCAACAATGGAAGCAGCTCATCCGGATCCCTGCATTGATCACCATAGTCGAAGTGACAAGGACAGACAGAATTCATTGCAGATTCAGCCCGGGCGTCCACTAAAAGATTTACTCTGCAACAAGAATTGTTATGCCCGGCCAAATTTCTATCATGCAGGACCCAACCCAGCGGAGTCTTGCCTGCCCATAGACTAGAATCGCCATCTTGTCGGATTTCTGAAAATACATGCAGAGCAGGAGAGTTAATTCCTATAATCAATTGTACAGTCTTATAATTGGCTACACTGGGGATCTCAAGGCCCGTGAGTTGGGGTTTACTCAAAATATCCTGCTATGAAGGAATGTTTCCACTCAAATCTGGCACCTGTGTCACAACACATACTTCTTCTAGCCGAAATTGCATAGCGCATTTTTAAATCTAATGTTTTTAGATGACTGAGGAAATTTCTCTTGGACGCAGATAGGTAACCTTTTCAATAAAGCTTGCAACATATCGAGAAAATTAACCTCAGCTGATTTTTTAGTCACCTTGAACAAACACTTAGAGTTATTCATTTTGATGTCCAGGACTTTTAATTAAAACGAGTCTGCAGCCTTGACGGGAGAACGTTTTACAAACTTATTCCTAATCTTATCCTTATTTTCAAATTAATGCTATAACGGCTCTTTAGTAGTTTCCACGCTTGGTGATAACCCACTGACTTATTAGAAGAGACCGAACAATTACGTATCAATTTAAAAATGTCCTCATAAAGACACATTTGTAAATATAAAAGCACTGCATTCTACAAATACCTTAACCCTATTCTCCTCAACGGCCGAGCTTCTGAAGCCACGTAAAAATGCCACGTGTACTTATATTTGTTGCCTTTTTCTTTTCTTCGTGGCTGCTTTGGATCTATCTGATCGCTTTTCTTTGTTTGCCTGTCACCTGCAGTTAATCAAAGAAAGTTTTACCGTTTGTCGTGTATTTAAATTCTCGTGGTTAGTTGTTGTTTAATTTATATTATCTGAAATTCGTAATGAGCTGATAATTCTATTTGAATAAGTAATATTCTTTTTTACAGACAGGTCTAAAGCGGTTTTTAATTTTCTTTTTTATTCGCATAAATTCTTATAACGTTTGTTAGTTTGTCTGTGGTTATCAAATATACTCTCCTCGGCTAACGTTCGTGTTGAGAACGCGTGCGAGAATTGAAAAAGGCCTTCCAGCTAAATTCTTAGAGTCTTCCTAGTCAAAGTGTTCACCGTAACATAAACTTAAAAACTGCTTAAAGAAATTTAGCTAAAATTGTATTAATTGGCGTTTGCGTGGTGGCTGAAACATGGTTGATAAGTCGAATTCAAGTAGAAGCGTACCATTGGTGTCCGCCGGAGACGTTTTGGTGCCAGCCAAATCTAGAGCTCGTGTCGAGCAACAGTCGGAAAATGGAACCCAAAGAGTTAGAATGGCCATGAGTTCGGCGTCACTCTAGTCTAAGGCAAAGCGACGCCTTAAGGTCAAGTTGGCAGAGGGTCGCCTTCAACGTGTACGCCAGGAAGAGGAATTGCGTCTGAAACAGTTACAGACCGAAGAGGAATCGCGAATGAAATAGTTACAGCTCGAGTCGGAACGGGCTCTTCTTCAAGCCGAAGCTGTTGTTGCCGAAGCTAGCCTCATTGTGGATGCTTCCTCAACATGTAGTGACTTGTCAGTTCTGGAAAGTGTTGCCCCACGTCCATCTGCCCATGAGAAGGTGATGGAGTACTTGTATAATATTCCAACGAACAAGCGTCAAGGTCAATCAAGAAAAGAGAACGATCTACAGTGTGAATCTCCGGCTGTAACCTATGCGCTGAAGGAAGATAAAACGGAAATTGGTGGTCAGCGATTTTCGGAGCTGCCCTGGAACCAATTCCACATCAGTTGTATCCTCCACCGGTTGTTAAAAATTGCGGCCATTCTCAGGGTGTTGTTGGTGCTGCCAAGACATCTGAAGTTGCTGCGGACAACCCTTCCGGCAACGGAGCTTCCAAATTATCGGGTGAGTTGAGTTGTAACGTAAACGACTTAGCTAAAATATTGGTTTGCTGTAGGGGATCAGAGACTACTTTAGACTTTGATAGGTTTGATGGTAACCCACTAGATTACTATCAATTATAACGGCAAGTTGAAGATCGCATTTTAAATGTGTATGGGCAAAGCGATCCCAGTCATGCGCTACACTTGCTCTTGAATGCCACCTAGTGGCGAGCTCATAAATTAATTTTTAGCTGCGTCATTCTGTCTCCAAATATAGCTTTAAATGAAGCCCTTCGACTTCTACATAAAGCGTTTGGTTAACCACAAGTCGCTGTTTGAGCGTTTATTGATTTCGTTTGTGAGGGTGGTGTGATAAGCCACACAGAGGTCGGGTTTGAAGATTTTTATTCGGATTTAATAAACTGTAAGAATGTGCTAGAAGCTGCAGGGGACGGCAATTTGTTAAGTGCTACTTCCACTGCTGAACAAATTTTTATTTGTCTTCCACGTAATCTGCAGAAAGGTTTTGCTAAGTTAGCTCTTTACCGCGGTTTTGATATGGACGTTGGGTCCTTGGAACTCTTCATTGAGTATATTGATCAGGAGCATAAATTATTGCGTTCTCGTTTTGGTAGATTATTGAAATTATTCGAGTGTAAGATTACTACCATGGAATGTAAAGCGTGGGCAAACGTGGTCCAAACCTCTAAAGATAAGAACCATAGGATTGTAACTAAGAGGCTGAGTAACGTAGAAACCTTGCGCAGGTGTAAGTATTGTAATACATTAGGTCATCAGGTGGGAAGATGCGGAGTCTTCCAGAAACTGTTCTTTGCAAATCGCAAAGAGTTTGTGCAACATAAACGTCTATGTTTTAATTGTTTGGATAAGGGTCATGGCTTAAAATCTTGCTCGAGTAAGATCAGGTCCCGGTAATGCTACGGGAAGCACCACACGCTGATGCATTGCGATGATAAAGAAGGTGCGTCCAAATCCTCCGATTTTGCGGCATCCGTGAGAGATACCTTATTACCTCCAGTAAATGCAACAGCTTTGTCGGCACAGGACACCTCACAAGCAAAGGGGATGAGAACTCGGTTGCAGGTAATACCCGTTTGTGTCATTAATAAAATTACAGGGGGCTCTAAGGATACACTGGCGCTACTGGATAGCGGAGCAGACTGCCACCTAATGGCCAAGGATCTATATACCAGCCCCGGGCTGTCTGGTACATCAACGGTTTCAGGGATTCAATTGGCTAATGAGGTCGTCGAGAAATATGACAGCACTTTAATGGAATGCGCTATACAATTTCGGCTAGAAGAAGTATGTGTTGTGCTACAGATGCCAGATTTGAGTGGAAACATTCCTTCACAGCAGGATATTTTGAGTAAACCCCAACTCACGGGCCTTGAGATCCCCAGTGTAGCCAATTATAAGACTGCACAATTGATTATAGGAATTAACTCTCCTGCTCTGCATGTATTTTCAGAAATCCGACAAGATGGCGATTCTAGTCTATGGGCAGGCAAGACTCCGCTGGGTTGGGTCCTGCATGATAGAAATTTGGCCGGGCATAACAATTCTTGTTGCAGAGTAAATCTTTTAGTGGACGCCCGGGCTGAATCTGCAATGAATTCTGTCTGTCCTTGTCACTTCGACTATGGTGATCAATGCAGGGATCCGGATGAGCTGCTTCCATTGTTGAATGATGAGGAAGCTGAAAAGCAAATGAAGGACTCTTGCGAGTTGGTGGAGAGACGCTTTCAAGTACGAATCCCATGAAAGAAGGTATGCTCCTGCCTTCCTAACAACTACCAGATGGCTTTATCCCGTTTGAGATTATTAGGACGGAGATTGGTAAGAGATAAAGAGTTGTTCATTAAATACAGAGATAAAGTCCATGAGTTGATTGCTCTCGGCCATGCTGTTGAACTCCCTAAATGGGCCGATTGCGACCGTAATGCGTGGTTCATTCCACATTATTGCACTAAGGGAAAATTTCGTATCGTGTTTGATTGTGCTACACGATTTAAAGGCACATCTCTCAAAGAGCAAATTTTGCAAGGACCTGATAATGCTAATAACTTAGTGGGCGTTTGACACGTTTCCGTAGATATCCAATCGCTTTGGTCGGCGATATTCGGGTAATGTTTTATTCGGTTAAAGTTGATCCCCGAGATCAATCTACATTGCGTCTTCTATGGTGGGAAGATGATGGCATTTCAAAACCACCCAAAGTCTATCAGCTCACTGTACACTGTTTTGGTTTAACTAGTTCGCCTTCGGTGGCTGGGTTTGCACTTTGTCGCACTGCCGATGAGAATCTTGCTGGTTCGACCCCAGACGCGGTCCAAGCGGTGAAGCGTAACATTTATGTTGACGATTTGTTGAAGTTGGTTCCTAATGCCAGTCCGCCGTTGCTCTTTTTCACGATGTTGTATCCCTTTTAGAGGGAGGGGCTTGAGCTTACCAAGTTTTCTAGTTATTGCTCTGCTGTACTTAAGCCGTTACGACCAGACCGCTTGGCACCACACTTGAAAGAATTTGATTTCTTTAATGATACGTTGCCAGGCCACAAGACCCTTGCGCTCGTCTGGCATCGCCAAACTGATACATTTTCGGTCAAAGTTAAGCAGTTTTCTGGTCCACTTACACGTAGAGGGTTGTTGTCTCTTGTCATGAGCGTATTCGACCTATTAGACATGGTAGCACCGTTTATGGTTCCCTTAAAATGGTTTATTTAAAAGGTTCACGAAAGCAGGCCTGACTTGGGATTAGGGTGGAGTAAAAAAACCTTTTTCGTTGTAGTGATATGCGCCATTTTGCACCTTTTCTTAAAGATATTACTGCGGTCAATTACAACTTTATATTTAGTAAGTTTTTGCAAATAGTTAGATCAGCAATTGATTTTTATGCACCACTACGTCAAGCCTCTCGTAGGTAAAAACGTATTTAGTCAAAACCCTTGTTAACTAAAGGTCTTCTTGTATCCATTAAACGTAAACAAAAACTTTATAGATCACATTTCATGTCTCATGATTTAGAGAAACAGCAAGTTTATAAACAGTATTTGAACAAATTGAATAAAATTAAGTATAAAGCTAAAAAATTATTTTATGTTGATTTATTTAAGGAATGTTTCATTCTCACTATCCCGCGTAAAATATGGTCTACAATTAATTCTTTACTTCATACAAAATCTGATAATCCATCAACTCCTTCTAAACTGCGTATTAATGATATTGTCGTAAATAACCCCGTTGAACTTGCTGATTGCTTTAATCACCACTTCAGTGAAGTTGGAACTAAATTAGCAAATAACATACCACCCTCTTCTGTTTGTGCAGTTAATGACTATTTAACTAAAAGAATTTTCTCTACAATATTTTTAGAACCAGTTGCTAGTGATGAGATTACCAACATTATTAATGATCTAAAAACAAATAAAGCTGGTGGTTATGATATGATATCTTGTTACTTTATTAAGCTGTCATCTTCTATTTTAATTCTTATTCTGGTTTTGTTGATAAATACTTCTTTTAGTTTGGGTATATTCCCCGATGATTTAAAAATAGCAAAAGTTATACCACTTTTTAAAAAAGGTGATACACTTGACATAAACAACTACTGTCTAATATCTTTGCTAACTTGTTGTAGAATTTAGTAAATAGTTTTTGAAATTTTGTTCCGATGTTAAAAAGTTTTTGGATTTTATTACTTCCACAAATTTTAGTTTTCTAAATTTTGGAAAGTTTTTTGAAATTTTGTAGCAAATTTATTTGGTAACTTAGTACGTTATTTAATCGTCTACCTTTTTTGGCGCCTGTAAAGAAGGCCTCGCCAATAACACAATCTCGGTGTCTACTGAACGATAAAATTCTTAATCTTCTTGCTGGATCTGACCTTCGAACCAGCGACAGCAAAAATATAGTCTAGCTAAATCACAGCTCAGACTACCACAATATCTTCTTTATTAAGAAATATGCTCCAATCCACTTAGGAGCCCGAATAGTATAAATCAAAGCAACAGGTTAAAGCTCAATAGCTTAATTCTTCACAATCACGTAGACCACCAAAGACTTGCGTTCAAAAACTATGACTTCACACAGTTAACAATTTTCCAATTTTAAGTTACCACAACGAAACATTGAATTAATAATGCTGCTTTTCAGCGAACCGTATTTATATCATTGGTAAGGTTACTCGAATGTTCTGACATTATCCAAATCACAACAACAACTATTACGTCATAATCAAAACAGGTCAATCGGATAGTTCTGGAAGTTACTTTTAAGTTCGTGAAATTAAGCAGAGTTGCCATTTTCTTATAAATAAATGTAAAATACTTAAATTACTTACAAAACTGTTATTTCTTCGGCTAATTGAGCCGGACCAACGCGAAATCAAAGATATTTTTTATGAGATTGTGAATCTACATAATTTGGGCAATTTTTAGGAACGGAACACTTGTTTTTCAAAAATTTTTGAAAAAGCAATCTTTACTCGCCTTTCGAATTTCCTACATAAGCACTCAGTTTTAATTCCAAGCCAATATGGGTTCTGTCCCAACAGATCTTCTACTCATGCAATCGACTACTTATGATAATATTAAATAATAAAAAATATACTGGTATGGTTAAGCTTGACTTAACTAAAGCGTTTGAGACTGTATGTCATAAACGACTACGATTAAAACTTGGCCACTATGGCATAAGAGGGACTGCATATAATCTCCTACAATCTTATGTATGAAATAGATCTCAGTACGTATCCATAGTTAATATAAACTCGAATCTTGAAATGTTAAAATGGGTGTCCCTCAAGGTTCGGTTTTAAGCCTTCTTTTATTTTTAATCTATATTAATGACCTTCAAAATACTATGATAAGTACCCCTCGACTTTTTGCGGATGACACTGCTGTTCTGATCCAAGCAAACACCTTAACCGAACTTGAGAATAAAATTAATCGTGAACTAGAGAATGTGGTAGTATGGACAAGGAAAAATAACTTAACTATTAATCCTACAAAATCTCAAGCTATGATAGTATCGCCTTTGCTATCTAAATCAAATTTTGCAATTACCATTAAATTAAATTCAAGTATCTTACAAGTTTCAAACAATATTAATTATTTAGGAGTAATAATTGATTCCAAACTTTTTTTAAAGAACACATTTTAAAGTTAAAATCTAAATTATCTCGAGCAGTAGGAATTATGTGTAAATTAAAGCATATTGTACCTCTTCGTATTCTAATTCGTCTCTATTATGCAATTTTTACACTCAATTACTTTATGGCTTATTGGTTTGTAGTGCTACTGTTAACAGGTTATACAAGTTATTATACAAGTTACTTACACAAGTTGCAGATAAATAGGTAATAAAGCTAATAAATATAATAAAGCTCTGCTTATAATTAGTAATAAACAACGATGGACAAATTCTACTATTTTGTACAGTGGCTTAAAGATTTTAAAGTTTCAGGATTTAATTAAACTCGAAATAGCCAAATTTATGTTTAGTTATGATAATTGCCAATTGCCTCCTACTTTTGTAAATTACTTTCTCAAAATTTCTCAAATTCATTCAGGATTAATTTGTTTTTCAGACAAAAACTTTTTTTATCTGCCTAGTTACTCCACTAATCGTCTGCAAAATCAATTAAATTTCGAAGAGTTAAAATGTGGAATGAAATTCCTTTTCACATTAAAACGAATTGCTGCTCACTCAAAAATTTTGCTCGGAAATACAAACAATACATTTTACAATTGTATGAATGATGGTCTTTATTTTATCTTTTATCTTATCTTTTTTTTATCTCTTATTTTCATTGCATCTTTGTTTGCGCTGAGTCATTGTTATAGTTACGATACTTGATTACTCAATCTACTTTTATCATCTGGTGGCTGCTTGGCTTGAAGACCAATTGTTTTTGGTCACTTCGCAGTCTCCATGCTGGTTTTTTATTTTTTTGGTACGTGTTATGTAATTGTTTACCATTTATTTGATCTTGTAACGTGTGTTTGTTTTGATTTGATGTTACAAACTGGCAAAATAAAGAAATAAACTAAACTAAAGTTGAAAGAGAAGGAGAAAAATCGAAAATTACAACTCGAAAGATTAAAATTTGCTTTGAAGTAAAGAAAAATGGAATTTGAAGAAAGGAAAATGCAGATGGAACTGAAGAAGTTGAGACTGGAACGAGAGGCAAATCGCTCTGCTGGAGAAGGAAGAGAAGCAAATCAGGCGGGTGTGCGCGTGCTGTCTTTCGAGGATCCCCTGACCTTCCTCATTTCATTAATGATAAAGATGACTTATACAGTTACCTGCTACGTTTCGAGAGGTATGCTACGATTGCAAACTAGCCCCAAACTAATTGGGCGACACAAGTGAGTGCTTTATAAGGTGGAAAAGCTTTAGACGTATATTCCAGGTTCTCGCAGGAGAATGAATTGGATTATGAACGCTTGAAGGAGGCATTGCTGCAGCAGTATAATTATATTGAGTAAGGATACCGGCAACGTTTCAGAGAGGCCAAACTAAAGGGGGCTGAAAACCCTGATCACATGTGCGACTTAGGAATTATTTCACGCAATGGGTGAAACTATTTGAGGTGGAAAGCAGTTTTGAAGGTGTGGTCGAGCTGATGGTAAAGGAACAACTTATAAACTTGTTGTCAAAGGAACTATCAGTGCATTTAATAGAGAGGAAACCTCAGAGCTTTTGAGAGTTGGCAGCAATTGTAGAACAATACTTAACGACGCACAACAAAAAGCTGTCCAATTGAGATTTCAATTCCAAAAAAAATGTTAGCGCTCCAAGACAAGAAGGAAGGTCTCCGGATGTGTCTCCTGCAAAAACCAGAGGAATAAAATGTTTCAATTGCGGAAAATTGGGACACAAGGCGAGGGAATGCTTCTCGAGGGTTTAGGAAAAAACTCTAGAAGAAATCCCTGCTGCAGATGCGGAGAATTCGGTCACACGTTTATGCAATGCGAAAGAAGAAATCGGTTAGCGCATGGTGGCGCTAGTGCACGTGAAAAAGCATATAAGGTTGCATGCGCCGTGCCTATAAGAAAATTTGGTGCAACCGAAAACGAAAAACTGAGGGGAGAAAATTGCAGAGGTACAAGCGAAGAAAAGAAAGATGTCAATCAGAAATTACAGGAATATTTGGAATTAAAAGATGGAAGAAAAATTGGAATTTTAAATGGTGCTTGTTTAGAAGAAAGCCTAAATAATGAAACGCTCACGACAAATAGATTGATTGGAAATAAATCGGTTACTGTTTTAAGGGATACTGGTTGTTTTGGAGGGATTGTTAAGAGGGAGTTGGTTGCAGAAGGACAACTCACAAGCAATATCGAATATGTAATGACGGTCGCACGCACTTTGCTGAAGGCCCCATTTGCGAATGTGAAAGTAAGCACGCTCGACTACAGTGGAATTGGTGGAAGCGTTATGTTTAAAGGACCCACTGTATGAACTAATCATAGGGAATATTCCTGGAGCTAGAGTACCCGATGATCCAGATGAAACTTGGTGCGTGAAGGCGGCAGCAATTACCCGGTCACAGGCTAGAATGAGCACTGAAACAAAGCCTCTAAAAGTTGCGGAGATAAAGGATCAATTGGCTATTTCAAAGAATAGACTTATTCAGCTTCAAGAGGAAAAATTGTTCCTGTCGAAATATATGAAGAAAGAAGCGCTCTTGACCAGGAATGGAACAGAAATTAGTCACATGAAGAGAAAAGGAGTTTTGTACCGCTTTACCAAGAAGGCTGATACACAAAAGGAGGAGCTCAGGCAAATTTTATTGCCGAAGGACTTGAGAAAAAAGGTGATGAAGGTTGCGCATGATATAATGTTGGCTGGACAATTGAGGGTCAAAAAGACAGAAGATCGAATACTAAACAATTTTTATTGGTCACCAAGATGTAGTGAGTTTCTGCAGGTCGTGTGATGTGTGCCAGAGGATTGTATCAAAAAGGAGTGTAACAAAAGTTCCGCTGGGGAAAATGCCGTTGATGGATTTGCCTTTGAAACGTGTGGCAGTGGATTTAGTTGGCCCGATTACGCCAGCAAGAGACAAAGGGCACCAATATGTGCTTACTTTGGTGGACTATGCAACACGTTATCCGGAGGCCGTCCCTCTCAAGAATATCGATATCGAAACAGTGGCAGAGGCACTTTGGATTTGTACAGTCGAGTTGGGATATCGGAAGAAGTGCTCAGTGATCTGGAAAACTTGGGAACTCAGAATGGGATGCTGGTGCCAAAACACTGGGCACAGCTGTCTTATCTCTGGTCTGCTTAACAGCTGAGTACTGTGCTCCAGTTTGGAGTTGCAACAATCACACTTGCCTCATAGACAGTGTCCTAAATGACGCCTTGCTCATAATAACTGCATGCCTGCGTGCCTGTATTTCATGCCCAAAGGCAAAACAATCTGCGCAGTATGATAAATTAAAGTTTTAGGAAGCCATGTAGAAAATCTTATGCAGATTCCAGGTGTTACAGTCTTCCAACATGATTCTGTACCTTGTCTTAAGACCAAAATAGTCACAAAGTTGCTCCATGGCAAACACCTAAATTGCCAGGATTGGCCTGGCAACTCGCCATACCGCAATCTAATAAAAAATTTATAAGTTATATTGAAGAAAAAGATCTCTGAAACGAATCCAGTTGGTCTAGAAAAACTAAAAATTGTCCTAAAAAGAACTTGCACCAGAGATACTGATGAAAACATATGCAAAAACTTTTTCAATTTTATGCCACAGCGTCTATTGGAAGTGATTACAAAACAAAGAAGATTACACCAATAATATTAGGACAAGTGACATTATTTAGTTTAACTTGAATATGCAACAAACTATGTGAAATCTGACCCTAAACTTTTGGCCAGTACTGTTATTTAAAACGCCGCATTTAAATCTATAAAATACAAATCTATAAAATATCTATAAAATACAAAGAAAAAGACAAAGTTATGCATAAAAACATATTCTTTAAAATTTTGATAAGCAACTGAAGACGCTCAACCTAAAAAGGCGAGAGAAAAAAAATAATCATTGCTTGATGCTCGGGGCACAAATAACAAAGCAAGCAGCAGAAAACACAATAGACTAGAAACTTTTTTTTTGTGATAAAGTGAAAAGTTTTCAAAAAAATTTAGAAAAATAGGATTGCTTTCAAAACACTCATTTCTGATCCTAATGACGTGACAACCCCAAGCTTTGCTTGACATAAAATTGGTTTGATTTTTTTGCGCAAGACAATAAAAGGTTTTCCTAAAATAAAATTTAAAAAAATAATTCTCAATTTCGCATACAATCCCGCAAAGATTATAAATTTCCATTATGATATTTCATTTTAAAGTTAGTGAAAGTATAGCTTAAAACAGTAAAGTTGTATTTTTTTTTTTGAGTTTGTGTGCCGGGACCCCGAAAGATCCGCGACAATGTTTAAGCTTTAAACTCCCGAAGTTGTGACAAACTTACCAGGAAATAACCATTTAGCGCATTTGAGTTAATAGAATAACTTAAAGCAGGGGTGATTTAGTTATCAGTCAATCGTGATCTACCTATTGAGAAAACGCTTGGAAATGTAAATGAAGACCTTTTTTTAATTGTTAGTAAATTTTTTCGACAAACTTGTGTAACAATTTGCCATCTCCGGAGTACATTTTGCAATCTCGTGGTCCCGGAATTTCCTCAAAAGTCTTTTTTTTTTCTCGGAAAAGTCAGGAGTAATAAAAAGTCCGGGAAATCATAAACACTAATTCTGTTGTAATATTCAATTAATCAATTACTTAAATCAACAGACTTGAATTTAGACCAAAAAGCAAAATCTTTTAAAGCGAAGATTTTTGACTGGCGGCTCACAACGAGTTTTTTTAGGTGGGCCACACCGAGATGGTGAAAAAAAGTCTTGAAATCATATAATCGGAGATTATTTTTGGTCTTTAAGAAACGATTTGGTTGAATTGAGTATAGAATGAAAGTAAAGAACTTTTTTTAGTAATCACTAGATTTTCACGATGCAAATGGTCGTGTTATGAAATGACAACTTTGATCACGCAATTCTGTAAAACCTTTTTTGTCTTGAAATGTTGAATTTTGCGCCCCTGACAAAGTTGTTTATTGAAGACCAAACACATTATGCCGCAACAATAGCGTTTTAAGCTTTTTGGGCCACGGTGTTAAAAAAGTTAAGAACCCCTGTTTTGAAGGCTGTAAAACGGTTTACGGAAACTAAATTACAAAAATCGATTGTTTATTTTTCTGAATAACGATTGTTAAGAGTAGCTGCAACAATTGCCTCTAAAAGTAAATTACTATACTTTTAAAAGTTACCTCAATTTCTCCAGTTGCATTTAAATTTGTGATAGACTGAAATTTGAATTGATTCCATGAAACACGGAGACGAGATCCATTGCATTTATTGGAAGATACCGAGTGCTGAATATGACTTAAAAAATAAAGTTAAATCTAAAACAATCTGAGCCTAATCTGTTACTTAAAATATAAAACTAAAATCTTTTTTTACTAAAGGAAAATATTTGTCAAAATTTTAAGAATTGCCTTAAAAAGTAAAAACATTTATTCCAGAATTTTTCCTAATATTTAACTAAAAAAGATTTTAACAGTGAAATCCCTTTGCTGTTTTTTTGTTTTTTTAATATTCAAGTTGGTTTTTCCTGGACGTGGTCTAAATAAGTGTAACTTCGATAATTGTTTTTTTCATTCGAAATAATTTTAAATAAAAACTTTTTTTATTCAGTTAAAAAGGTTTGATGTTTAAGTTTTTTTTTAAAACTAAGAAATACAATATTTTGCAATAATCACTATATGACAAAAAAATTTGCTAAGTTAAGGTTTGATAAGAAAATTCAAAATGCAACGAGCAAGATCAAACGAAACGCATAGTTCATTTCAAATTTTATTTTAATATAATCAAAACCATTTTGATCGACCAATGATGACTCAAAATAGGCAAAACAAAATGTTGAAATTAATCAGCCTAAATTCTTGACCCCTAAATTTCATTTCAGTATTTTGTACTCATAGAAACGTCCCTAAAAAAATATTAAACCCACGAAACGTTTTCTCCATCATGTTTGGGTTAGGGCTAGGATTAGCAATTAGCTAAATTATAACGACAAATTTCATTTTTGTGGTGGAAGTTTTGGGGTAGCTATTACGGAGATGAAACTTGCTTTGAACCAATAAATTAATATTAAGATAAATATTTTGTATCTAAAATTTTAATTAATTCTAACCCTTGTAAGTTAATCTCATTGAGCTCACTTATCACCTAGAATCTTAAACTGGGGGAGTGAAAGGTTTTTCAGGGGTGCACGAACAACTGGCTACAAACTGAATAGATAACTTTATTGATATGAAATAAACGGATAAAAAAGAAAATTTGACAGTATAATTTTATAGATTTCACTGTGAATAGTCAAGTGGTACCACAATGCGTGATATGAATGATTTTTCATTTTGGTAAGATTGGCTTCGGCTACTCATGAATTGAATTTTCTACTGACGACCCGGGCGACGTGAACACTTTTGGGCCCACCCGAATTCGCGCGTAACACTGCTAAGACGACTTGCGGTTCGGGATGGGGGGCTGGTGCTAAAACTCTGCGCATAGCCGCCTTATCTCTTGTCTACTCCACAGCGGAGTACTATGCGCCAGTTTGTTGTCGCATTGTACGCACACGTCTTATTGACAGTGTTCTATTTGCCATCTGAAAGAGCATGGGCTCCATTTGAATAGTAACAAATGAGGCAAATTGTTATTAAATGCTCAGTTGTCTGATTTTTTGCACCACACTCACAAGCCGCCGTAAAGGCCTACCCCATCTGTGCATTTCTGAATGAAACAGTCAAACGTCAGTTTAGAGGTAGTCAAGCTTGACCCATGCATGTCTGGAAAAGCTAACTCCCATTGACGTTGGGCTAACATTCTTGATAAATGTATGTAGTTTAAAAATGTTTCCTCGTCCATCCATGCTCCATTTATATTTTGCTCATCGTGTTACACTGGTGCCTAACTGGGCGGGATCACCCAGCAGTTTCTTTGCAGCAAGCACGAATGGATGCCTTGATTTAAGTTGCCGCAACTGTCTGCTAAGTAGAGATAGGAGCGTTTTATATAGGAAGTGTTCTCGCTCCTGAGCGTGGCAAGCTAGAGACAATACGGTTTTTGGCGGCGAAGCTTAATCGGTCGGATGCATGGTAAGATAAAAAGGTTTTTCTTGGTGATGCACGCTGGCACCTAGTCACTATGCACCACGCATCGTTAATGGTCTTATAAGTAAGACTCGTATGGGCACTGCGACACAAAACAGGTTTAAAGTAATCAGCCGTGGAATAGACCAAAGCAAGGGCGGCTGTGCAAAGTATTGTGGCATCCGCATCTTAGCTTGATTCAGCTAATTGCCTTAAAGAGAATTGATTCCTTAGAAAACTCCGCAGATAGCAGAAACCACTGTCTTTAAACTTTAAAGAATATACAGTATTTACAGAATCCACAAATTTGATTGATTTACAAAAACTTGGCTCCCAAACTTCACTAAATTTCCAAATAATTTCAGCCAAAAACCTGCGAATAGTTATTTATAACAACTTTGCACAATGGATCAATAAAAATGAATTAACGCTGCGATTGCTAAAATCAGTGTTAATAGTTTGTCTGTCACAAAAGCTTAACAATTCTATCTCTCTGTAGAATTAATAGAGGTCACGCAGGTGCAAAAAAATTCGATACTTCTCAGTCGACTGGAATAACTCAACTGAGCATAGGGCGTCAGGCTCGGAGTTTTTCCAGACTAAAACAGATAAAGGGCATTGGTAAATTTGTTCGAAGAAAAAAGTTGATGTTTGAAAGGTTTTTGACACTAACCTGTTATCAGTAAACTTTTTTAAATTTTGTAGTTCTTTCTATACTATTTAATTTTTGAGCCTTAAACGATTGCAGGACATTCAGTTTCAGCCAACTTACCTGAGTAAGAAACTAAATTGGTTAAATCCGAAAACTTAGTAGACATACCAGTTATTTCTCTTGCATGCAGATAGGTAATCTTTTCAATAGAGCCAGCAACATATCAAAAAAATTAAGCTCAGCTAATTTTTTGGTCGCCTTGAACAAACACTTACAGCTATTTATTTTGATGGCCAGGTCTTTTAATTAAAACAAGTCTGCAGCCTTGATAGGAGGAAATTTTACAAACTCATCTCTAATCTTATTCTTAATCGAAAACTAATACCATAATCGCTCTGTAGTAGTTCCCACGCTTGGTGATAACACATTAACGTATTGGAATAGACTGAACTATTCTGTACTATTTTAAAAGAGCCGCCACAAAAATAAATTTGTAAATGTAAAAGCACTACAATTCTACAAAAGCCTTGAAGTCTTTCGCAATCATGGTATAATGTTCTATGTCTCCTATAAACTTTTGCAACTGCAGTGCGACAAGTACAAATCTGGTGCAGACAGAAACCAAGGAGTTTGGTGTAAAATAATTCTTTAAGCATTGTACATATATGGTGGTCACGCATGCTACAAGGAAGCATTAATGATTATTAACACGTACTGTGGCTGGTAGCTACGGTATTCGTCCTTACGACTTGGGACTGAAGCACACTGCAGATTTTCTTTCACTAGGAAGTTTATGGTTCTTAGTTTGTAGTCCCTGGTAGATGTTTGAGCTGCCTCGTGATGATAAGGTTCACTACTCGCACAAGTGGTAGTTTCAATTCCGTTACACTCATCTACAACTATGTATTTCTGTTGATTAGTTTGATTGTAGGAGCTAAAGTAATGAAAACCCGCTGGGTCACTGGCGCTAACAACGCTACTTATTTGAAAGGGACATTTTGGACTCTTTCCTATTTCTTGATGACGCCAGTTCTTCTTGCATTTGTCGCATTAAGGCATACAAGTCCAGCTTGTTTCTTTATTAGCATTAATATTTTCATTAGCATACATGCTTGCAAAGGTTAAACAAGCTTTATTTATAACGTTTCTCTTTCCACACAACAAGTATGTTGATCAAACTGCTTGCAGCAACTTAAAAACTGCAATTCATTTACAAAATTTAAAATTAAAGCATCAATCTGAAGGTAGTGTCCTGGTTCAGATTTTGGTTAGGCAAGTTTTATTTTTTATTGTTCAGCACGGATCAGGTCCAAAAATTTTTTTAAATTTAAAATCAAATTTCGGTTTGGCTTCTGAGAATGTGTTAGGATTAGAGGATTTGTTTTTAAATTAATCCTAACACAATATCATGAAAACTTATTCATGTAGAATTTATTAATTGTATAACATAAACACGTCTCAGTCCCAGAGTAGCGCTGTCACATTATGCATTATTTCATCGTCTGTCTCCTAAATGGTACAGCCACGTCACTATATATAGTGAGCATGACCGAATACCCAAATCATTAATCGTGGGACACAGAAACGCCCTCGCACAAAATTTCACACAACAAATATTACGAGAAGCGGGGCACACTTGATGAAAAAAAAATATAAGCCGAGCATGCTATAGCCACGCATTCGGCGTACAGGAATCACGAAAATGTAAATGGTTAATATAAGTTTTCAATTTGGGATTGGGTTTGACTTAACGTCTTGTTTTATTCTTAAAAAATAAATTGATTATTTTTGTTTACAGATTTTGTATACAGAGTTATATTTACAGTATATGCAAAAAAAAACGTTGTAATTAATTTTAGTAAATATTGAAGGGAGGTATAACTGAATAACAATCTGAAATTGACAAACTACATTTGTTTTTAAAACTTTGTACAAACAAGAAAGCTTTTTTAAATAAAAATAGAATTCTGAAAAATATTGCTTGGCAGAAATATGGATATTTCTCTTTAACTTGATCCACAGAAAAAATTTTAAAGAAAATAAAATACAATAGACTATAATTTTCTTCCTGAAAATGTTTTTACAATTTTTTTTATAAAAGAATCAAAATAGAAAAAATGCTTATTGAAGTTCAATGTTTTGGCAGCTTTTTAAAAATGATGCAGTAGCAATATTAACGAGGTGTTGGTGTCAAAAGAACAATTACAAAATGTCAACGACCAAAATATCAGCGCTAACAAAATATCAACGGGTATAATATCAACTTTTGATATTATACGTAAAACATCGAATTACTTAAAACTTGAAAATTGAAAATTAAGTCGTAAGCTTTCATTTCTCATGCAGTCCCGAAAATGCTCAAAATTTACAACGTACTATAAAATTTATGCAGAGTCAAATAGCATCGTAAATAATGAATTCATATTTTTAATAATAGTAACAAACGGATCAATCATGATGATAGCATTTATTGGACCTAACATTTGATTGTTACAATCATAGATAGGGATTAAAAATTAAATTTTGCTGCCGCTATCAGCAATGACAGTATTAAGTGGCTACGAACTCTCCTCAAGGAAAAGTAGGCATACTCATTGACGTCTCTTCATTGGAGCACGCAATGAGTATGACTGCATATGCGTCACATATGGCTGAATATCCTGCTGATAGTACCCAAAAAAATTTACTTTAATCAAGTGTAATTTTCAATAATTTTTATCAAAATAATTGATTCATTCATACCATTACTAAACGTTGAACTCATTAAAGTAATTTTGTAAGGTATCAAAAAAAATGCAATGTTTACTCAGATGCTATCACTGCAAAGTCAATTTTGTTTTTTTATATTGTGAGTTTCATTCAAATGCATTCATTTTACTACAGTATATTCATGCATTTATTACTTACAGTAGGCTGCTATTTATTGGTCTCTAAGAAAACTTAATTTTTTTGCATCCTTAAGTTTTAACTCATTCAATATATTTTGTGTAACATCAAAAGTTGAGAGTTTGGCCGTTAATATTTTGGTTGTTAATATTTTGACTAGGCACTATATAAACGAGCGAGATAACATTTATGCAAACCAAGCGGTCAGATACGTAAAAAATTTTAAAAGTGTTGCAGGTAGGTTAACTTTTTTGAATAGTGCCTAAAGTTAAATTTAGGAAGAAAAAAAAGAATGAGATCTCACAAACAAAAAAACTCCAGATTGATTTTAAACATGATTTTTTATTTTAATTAGTTTAATTTAAGTGTTAGAAAGATTTCTCTACGCTTTTTAGAAACCATAATCTTCTAATAAACTACCGCTACATAGATTTAGATTTTAATGTCAAATATAAAGAAACGTTATAAAACTTTTAAAAAAATCGTGCAAAACTATTTAGAAGCAATATTTCGTAAAGTAAGCAATATTTTGATCAAAAATATAGCGTTAAATACAGCAATTATCTTACAGGGATAAATTCATCAAAAAACTAAAACAAAAACTGCTAGACATTTATCAAGAGCATTTACAGTAATTTTTACAACAAACACAAGTAAAATAAAAAAATCTATTTCAGAAAATCAGAAAATAAATAGAATACAGAAAATCAAAACTTTTTTTTGTTATGATCTGGTTATTAATCAAATTTCGATGAAACGTGTTCCCCAATGACTTGATAACACATCTTGTAAAGTTCCTAAAAAACGAAGCATTTACAAAAACAAAAACTTCCAAAATTTATTTTATAAGGTATATAGATACAATATGCATATTTACATTTATTTATAAGCCACGCAAGTTTCTCCAAAAAAAACCTCTAGCCTACATTTTGTTTTGTCTTTTCGGCTCGTCAGGAGGTAACTCTAAACAGACACAAATATGTACGAAACTTGCTTTACGAAATGAGATAAATTTATAATGAAACGGCATACAGATTAAATAATGTAAAAATAAAAGTATTTATAAAAATAAACTAACCACCTGCAATTCTTTAGCGTAATTTAGCACCCTTGTATCTGACACAGCTAGGCTAAACTGATGTTCAGAGTGAAAAAATTTGTACAAATGTTGCTTATATTTTCCCAATTCTATTCGTTTGTATAGCCGTGAATACTGTTTCTAATATATTCTTTTATCATATTAGAGCTTTATTGATTTGTTAATTTTTTTAATCCTCATCCTTATTTTTTTACCACTTATTGGTTTATAGAGAAAGAATTTTTTTGATAATATTTTATTTTTGTTTTCTAATTTACTCTTTAACAGAAAATCGGCAATGAGAGCAACTAAGGAAATAGTTTGGTTTTATTCATTTGTTTTTGGAAATAAATTTTATCTCACCAAAGAATCGATTGATCCTGGTCTCATATCTCTCAGGTCCTTTACAGTTCGAAATACATCAACAGTGTCTGAATGTTTGGTTTGTTCGATCAAGTTTGCCAAAGCTAAAAACAAGCCTGTACGACTTTTTCCATCTCTGTAAAAATTTAGATATATAAGTTTTTTCAAAGTTTTTTGTTCGGTGTTCATCGGAAACTTGCTCAATATTCTCAAATTAGAGCGGTTAAAAAAAAACAAACCACAAATATTTATAATTAATAAACCACAAATATTTATTTTATTGATATTTTATTTGCCCCAAAAGACTCCGTTTTGCCTGCCAAGGCTCATTTGAAGGTGGCTAAAAATTTTATATAACAGAGTTGTTTCTAAATTTATTATCACCTCTGATAAGCTAAGGTAGGTGAAACAATCCGTTGGAGAAATAAAATTAATGTTAAAATAAAAATTTTGTGGATTGATAATTTAATTAATTATTTATTAAATTATAAAAGCCATGCAAAATTTTTTATAAAATAAGAAATCTCAACAACCTGTTTATCTTTACGGCTGGTCAGAAAGTGGGACGAAAAAAATTACACAATAAGTATACATAAAAAAAATATTTAAATAATTAAAAGTAAAAATAAAACTGTTTACAGAATAATCAGGTAAAGCAAAAGGTTATTTCACATTAAAACATATATATGTATAAATATATAGCAAATAGATAAACAACTAAACACCATCATTCTTGTATCTGACATTTCGGATCTGATTGATGATATGAAAAGATCAAGCCAAATTTGAAACCAGCTTTTAAACTCAACGGCAAACATTCAACAACAGCAAAAAAGCAAACACAACAGCAGTCTGAAAAACAATATGGAAATATAAAGACAAAGGAATGGAACCGCGGATAATTTGGTAAATTGTTTATAATTCATTCGCATACATCAGCAGTGCTAAAGCTGCAATCTTTGCCTAGCTGAAAAACTTGCCACTTGCAAGCTGACCAGCGCACGCTCTTGATCAAGCCATCCGAGTTCGTCTGCAAATGCACACATCGGAACAAATTAAACTAAAAAAGTTTATTCTGGTATTTCTAATTTTTTTCTGTTTACGCCGTGCTGTTTATTGTCTTGTTTTTATCATTTTTATCATTTTAGTTGTTACTTGTAATGTTATATTTTTTTCAAAGTTATTTCTTTGTTATCTGTTAAACTATCTCTTCACGCCTCGTTGATTTCCATTTATCTTTCGCGCCTTTTTCTCTCCAACAACCAATTGTGCACTCATATCTTCATATCACCAATCTACCCTGCAGTGTAAGACACGAGGATAATAATGTGTAGCTTGTTTACCTATTGGCTTTATAGATATTTATTATTATTTTAAGGAATCTTTTGCTTTAGCTAATTATCATTTGAGCAGTTTTACATTTATTATTATTTTTAATTTGTTTATTGTTTTTTATTAATGTGTTCTTAATATAAAATTCTTTATCGTCGGAGTTTATAATTACCTCCTGACGAGCCCGCAAGATAAAACAGATTGTTGGGATTTTTTGATGTAATAAAGTTTTTTGCTTAACTATTATTATTTTATCAATTTCTCTGAATTTTTCATTAAGCCCTTTTCTGACAATCTTATTTTTTCTATATTATATTTTTTAATTCATGAAGTGAATATGATCCAAAACGCGTTCCAAAATCATTAAAGCATGGAATTGTTTCATTAACTTTATTTTTTTCATTACCTTTCATTCAGAAAATTTTGTTATTCCTTTTTTGAATTTATTATAATGGAATAACGATTCTAAAATTTTTCGAGTTTACGTAAGTCCATTATAAAGACGCTATTTTTAAAAAATTAGAATTAAGAAACTTTCAGTGAGCAATTACCTTACAAATTTTCAATCAATTGAGAAACAACTAAATTGCAATCAAAAAACAAGAGTTTACGGTTCAAGCGGAACATATTTTTTATTGCGCATGCAAAATACTTACTAAAATGTTGCCTAAATTTTCTCTCTTCTTTCTTAAAAGTAGGTTGTTTGTGGAGTCGGAATCGTTTTTTTAGATTTGGTTAAAGTGTATTCAGAGTTGGGAGTAAGAGTCCTTTTTTTAGGTGTACTGGAGTAGGAGCTGTTGTTTTAAGTGTGCTGGAGTCGAAGTTTTTTATTTTCGAAGGTTCTATTTTACGCTAACTACGCCTCAACAATTTTGGAGTTGCAGTCGCCGGAGTTGTACGTTTTAGGGTGGAGCCAAAGTCGTTTTTTATATGTTCTGGAGTCGGAATTGAAATTGTAAAAACTTAAATAGCTGGAATAGAAGCTGGAGTTGTAAAGTTTTAATTAGTTGGAGTCGAAGTTGGATTCGGAAAATTTTGAATTGGTGGAGTCAGATGGAGTTGGAAAAAAAATTCCTCGAACTTCTCAATTCTGCTTAAAAGTTTGAACTAAGCTAACAAATTTGGCATCAGCTTTCCATTTCTAAATACAGGATTTCTAACTTTGTTAAAATACATGGACCATTAGCCTAGTTTTTTAAAACTCGGTGGACCCTAAACACAAGCCTTGATTTTTTTTACATTTAAGTTATTCTGAAAGTCCAGTAAATACGAAAAAAGACTCAGTCTACGTTTAGCAAAAAACTATGGCCACTTGGAATATCAATTGGTGACTTTTTATGGTCTTCAATTGAATTTCGAAAATAATTTGTTTAAACGTCAAATTAAGACTTTTTTAGTAATGCACTTACATTGGACAAGTTCGTACGATCTTAGGAATGCTTTTAAATGATGTAAAATATAAATCGCCATTTATTACTTATAGAAATTTTCTGTGGAACCCCTCGATAGGTTGCTTGTATAAATGATTTTTTGGGTAACGTTTTTGACTTCATCCTCAGTGCGCGAACCCGAACAGATTGCTGATACTGTCATTAAGGCTAACCCTAAACAAACCAGTGGTCTTGAGTTTAATTTTCAAACCAAGACAATAAAGTGGCAAACCAAAAAACAAGCTAACCCTAAACAGTGGTTAAATCTAACCTTAAAAAAACTACGCTTCCTAAATTTAAAAATGATAGTACTCTTGAGTTCCCGAGTTGCTATCGAACCTAAACACGCTAACCTAGACTGTACTCGTATGTTTTCTTAACTTAATGTTAAATCTTTAATCGGTTTATAATAAAAACTTAAGCGTTTCATAACAAAAAGTTTGACTTTTTCCTGTTTAGTAGGCCACACAAATTCAATTCTTAATTTTATTTTACGATGTGTTGAAATTCGCTTTCAAATATTGTGGTTTCAAAAATTTAGTTTCAAAGCTTTTAACAAAAATTTTTGAAAATTTGTTTTAGTTTATAGTGGGTGAAACCTAAAGACAATTTTTTACTTACAACGTCGATTGTCTATTTTCTGTCAATGTCATGCTTTCGTCACGATTTAAGCTGTTTTCCCGTGCGAATTTCCCTAGTTGTTTATAAGGTATCTACTAGGAAATGCATTGCAAAAATTTGGTGCAATCCGTGATATTACAGCAAATAACATAGGAGTGCAAGAAAATGCCTGGAAAATTTGTTGCACCTTCGTTCAATTTTTCAAAAATTTTCCTAAACAAGCTTGATTTTTAGATACCTGTATTCGATTTTTAACATTTTTTCTAGGCAACCTTAATTTTTGTTATACATATGTTTGATTTAAAAATAAAGTTCTAGGCAACCTTAGTTTGTACTTGTAAGGTTGAAACATTTTCCTAAACAAACTTGGTTTTTAGATACCTATATTCAATTTTAAAAGATTTTTTCTATGCAAACTTGATTTTTGTTATATTTATGTTCAATTTAAAAAAATTTTCTTGTCAACCTTGATATTTATTTGTAAGATATCTATCTTCAATTTTCAAAAATTTTCTAAGCAAGCTTGACTTTTGTTATACTTTTTTTCAGTTTATTAGAAATATTCCCAAGAAAATTTGAGTTTTAGATACCTATATGCAATTTTAAAAGTTTTCTAAACAAACTTTATTTTTGTTATACCTTTGTTGAATTTTTCAAAAATTTTCCTAAGCAAACTTGATTTTTGTTATACCTATGTTTGATTTAAAAAATTTTCAAGTCTTTAATTTTCAAGACTGATTTAAAAAATTTAATTTCTCTTGTAAAATATCTATCTTCAATTTTTAAAACTTTCTTGCTACTGCTGATGCAATTTTATGCTGCTGCTGAACATAGCAAAAACAAGAGGAGAAAGAAAGGAGGAAAGCAAGTGAAGAGGCAGCAGAAAGTGTGAAAAGGAAGATGCTCACTCGTAAAGGTAGGTACTTTGAATATTGGAACAATGACTGGAAGGGGAAGAGAGCTGGCAGATATGATGGAACGAAGGAATGTTGACATATTGTGCTTACAGGAAACAAAGAAGAAAGGGAGTAAAGCAAGAAACATTGGAGGTAGATGCAAACTATTTTACAACGGAGCTGATAGAAGAAAAAAATGGGATAAGGATAGTGGTGAGGGAGGAGCTGGCTGAAAGTGTCCTGGTGGTGAAGAGGGTGTCAGACAGACTAATGGCCTGTGAAGGTAAAAAGGTTCATCCTAAATATAGTAAGCGCGTATCCTTAACAGGTTAACAACAGCATGGAGGAGAAAAGTGAATTTTGGAAAGACCTGAATGGGTTGATAAAAAGTGTAACAAAGCAGGAAAGGATAGTTCTAGGTGCGGACCTTAATGGACATGTTGGCGAAGTAAACATAGGGGATGAGGAAATAATGGGGAGGTACGATGCTGGAACAAGAAATAAGAAAGGATCAATGGTTGTGGATTTTGGGAAAAGCATGAATTTAGCGATTGTCAACACTTATTTCAAAAAGAAATATGAACATAGGGTGACGTATAAAACTGGAGGAAAAAGTACCCAAGCAGATTATGTAATGTGCAAAAGGAGGAACCTGAAGGAAATGTGCAATTGTAAGATAATAGTGAATGAGTGCGTTGCAAAGCAGCACCGTATGGTGGTATGCAAAATGGCTCTAATGTTGAAAAAGAAAAAAGCAGAGAAAGTAAAGCCAAAGATACGATGGTGGAAACTGAAGGAGACAAGCTTTTAAGAAGCGTTTAGACAAGAGGTGACCAGGATTTTGGGAGGAAAGGATGGGTGACCTGATGAGTGGGACAAAACAGCAGAAATGCTAATTAAGTCGAATTAAGATATGGGGGAAGTTGTTGCAAAGAAGATGGACGTTGAAAATAGGACGGCTTGTAGAATGATGATATGCTGTGGCTACACCTGATTGAAGGGAAAGGCCGAAAGAAGAAGAAGAAGAAGAAGTAGAAGAATTCTTAAAGGTTTCTAGGCAAGCTTGATTTTTGTTGTACCTTTGTTCAATTTTTCAAAAATTTTTCCAAAAAAACTTGATTTTTAGATACCTAAATTCAATTTCAAAAGTTTTCTTGGTGACCTTGATTTTTGTGTAAGATTTTCAAGCACTGACTTAATCTTAGCTGCTAATTTGATCCCTAGTCAAGTCTAATAACGGTTTATGTTAAAAAGTTTTAAAGATTAATTTTTACTTTTACTAAAAAAAATTTATCATAAAACTGTTTTTCAAAGTGCATTTTATTACATTTTATCAGGTAAATTTTCTTCTTAAATTAACAATTTCTTTAAAATCTTAAGTCAAATAAGGCCAACGTAAGTTGCAAAAGAAAAGTATTATATAAGTAAGATAAATTCCAAGAAAAGTCGGTTGTGTTTTTAAAATATTGTAATAAGATTTATTCTGTTAAGTACTATCATAGTCAATTGTATTATATCCAAATGCAATGGGGACTATGAAGAAAAACCGAGCTGAAATCCTTGAAATTGTAAGGTTTTCTATCTTTGTGACTAGCTCAAAATCTAAAAATAAACCTTTTCAAAAGCAGGATTTTTAAAAAATAGCTAAAAACTTCACTTTTAAGGTACATTTTTGCTAGGAATGACAAACACAAACAAAATAATAAACCAATAAATCAGTCTTTTATCTTCTAAGACCTATGAGAAATAATTTTAAACTTTAAAAAAAGTTTAGGCAGTAACCTTATGAATTAACCATCTACGGAAATAAAAAATTAGAATTTTAACTTCTTTTTCTGTACCCACGTTTTGTGTTTAGCTTTTAAACTACTGTATAAAAATTTTCAATTTTTTTGACAATTCTCCAAGAAGTTTTTCCAAAACACTAGTTGTAAAATAATCAAAAAAGCGTAAGACTTCTTTCAGGCTAACTTAATTTTAACTCAATTTTCAGCCAAATTCAACATGCTTTTAAAACTATATTTTTACTCATTTTTTTTCTTTTTTTAATATAATTTTTTTGTTTAATTTATGTCAACGTAACATTGTTTGACTTGTTAAAAATTTCCAAAAATTTCATACCGAAACTGATGGGTTACCTCCAAAAAAATTCTAAAATCATTGTTATTAGAATTTTATGGAGAATACCTTAAGACCACAGTAGTTTTTTCTAAATTCAACTGTCTTTATTAAAACAAACTGAGTAAAAATTTCTCTATTCTTCTAACCCTATTCTTCTAACCCTAAGCAAACCAGTGGTCTTGAGTTTAATTTCCCAACCAAGACAGCAAAGTGGAAAACCGAAAAACTAAGCTAACCCTTGACAGGGGTGATGTATAATCTTAAAAAAAACTACGGTTCCTAACCTTAAGAAAGATACTAGTCTTGAGTTGTTGTTACGCATTGAAAAACAAGAAAAATTTAGAATAAAACTCAATTTTTTAGGATTCTGATTTTTTTTGTTATAAAATGATATTGTTTAAACGTTTCAGCAACACTTAAAAAAAATGTAGACTTTGTGGAAAAAGTTGGAGTTTTTTAATTTTTAGACATTGGGAATAAGATTTCATCAAAAAAAACCTTAAAGCAGCATCAAAAAGGTTTAATGAAATTGGAATTTTGCACTTTGTCGAATTAAATGGAATAAGTTACATCGGAAAAATTTACAGTAACCAACATCGAAAAGCACATCAAAAAAAAATAATCGGAGATGAGCTGTTAAAAAATAAATTTCGAACTAGAAAAGACAAGTTGTAAAACTTAATGAATTTTATTTTTATTTCATTTATTAAAATATTGCATATTGATTTTTAAGATATTAAATGTTGAATTTTATTTATTAAAATTTATAATTCTATGAATTTTAAAGTTTTCCAATTTGTCTGTTTTAGTCCGAAATTTATTTTCTATCAGCTCATCTCAAATTAGTTTTTTTTATGTGCTTTTCGATGTTGGCTACTGTAAATTTTTCCGATGTAACTTATTCTATTTAATTTGACGAAGTCCAAAATTCAAATTTCATTAAACCTTTTCGATGCTGCCTCAAGGTTTTTTCGTTGAAATCTATTCCCAGTGGTTCGCTGCCGTTTAAAATTCAATTTTTCAATTCTCTTTCTGATTGATGCTTTTGTCGATGTTGGCTGTTGATGTTTAAGCTTGAAATTGCAGATTATTGACTAGAATTCCCATTTTCAAAAGAGTCACTTCATGGAATTCTCACCTTAAATTTTTGCGTTACCATTTTGCCTCAGAGCAGAGTTTGGCAAATTTTTGAAAGGAATTTTCCAGTTTTCCAATTTTGTTAAGCTTCGCGTGCCAAACTATTTTTGGAATTATTCTATTTTACAAATTATCTCTATTGCTTCATAAACAACGGTTTTAAACTGTAATTTTTTTGAGAATAGTAAAAGGAAAACAGACAGATTAGTTAATTAACCAAAACATTTAAATATATATTGATGTCAAATGCAGTTATAAGAGCAACTTTAAAAACATTATTGTCTTTGTTCCTCTTGTTTAACTCTATTGTGTTTGGAGTATAATTAGATATTGAACTATGTAAAAATTTTCAACAATCTTAAATGACACTCTCGTGTTTGTTTTCATTTGTTTTCAATAATTTTTGCAAATCGACAAATTTATTTACCCACAATAAACATGTCTCTAAATCTAATATCTTCATCCAGAAGTCACCAAAATCAATTTATTCAAAAAGAGACAACTTTAATTACATTTTTCTCAGCTGTTTAGATTGATTAGAAAATAAACTATTGGGCCGAAATGCTGTAAATTTTGAAATTTTTTGCAAAATTAAGACGTCTAAATCACGCATATATTTTTAAATTTTAACGGTATAAATTTGGCAATCCAATAAGAATTTTTTCAGGTGGTTGAAGAAATAAAAAATAATTTTCAGTTTGTACGTCCTTCTGGTATACCTGTAGTTTGGCTACAAAATCTTTCCATGCCTCATAAAGATTTAAAACTTATTATCCTGAATGTTGAAAACAAAGTTTGAACTCGTTGAGATGCGTAGTCATGGCAACGTGAAGCATTATCTTGTAGGCCACTTTCAATTCCCCATTTCAAGATAGATCTTGCTTTCTCTCTCAAAATAGTTCTTAACTCAGATAAACATTCGACAAAGCTCAACAAGCTTTAGCTCGACTTAGCCGCCTACATCGGTAAGCCGTATAGAGGCACGTCACGGTAAGTACTCTGCATCACTTAAAGCAAAAACCAAAACTGTCTGTGCTTGCCAACTATTGCAGGTGCATCGTTCGTTGTAACTGCAAAAACAATTTCTCCATGTATGAGCTCAGAAGTTGAAGAAATTTGATAGTCCAGAATTCAAGAAATTATTAAATCATAAATACAAAAGTTAGCAACTTAATGGAAATAATTGCCACAAAATACAATGGTGCCAAATTTTAAAATATCAACATATGAGAAAAGTATTAAATTTCCTGGCGTGTCATGTCGCATATAATCGTTCTCTTTGTTAATTTGTTTTAGTCGCTTTTTTACTGTTCCTATTTAACTCGTTGAAATTACATTTAATCGGTTACATTGTGACCTCTTTCGAGAATACACTGTAGATGTTATTATATTACCTGCAATAAATTAGTCCCATAGAAAATTTGTTAATTTCCATTGATGTTCTTATTTTGTTTATGACGTCATGAAAATAGTTAACTCGAGGTGCTGAAGAGATTGTTTCCCAGTAAGGAAAATAAACAAAAGAAAATGCAAATTGCTTCTGAAAAAAAAATGCAAAACTGTTTTTGAAAATTTTTTTGCAGTCAATTCAAAAAACTTTTTTGTTTCAAAAACAACAAAATAAATGGTTATATAACTTTAAGTTGGTGTAAATTATAAAAAACATTAACAATTAAAGTATTTTCGAACCTCTCCTTGAGATTTTGTCACAGTAAGATTCATCATAATATACTGATTATAATCATTTAATTGATTTACAGATATACAGTAGTTTCCAACATCTACAAAGTCTCCTTCATTTTTTAGATTAGATAAAAATGGATCTGTTTTCTACAGAAACAGGTTAATAATAGATTCGCTTCTGACGAAAACATTGCAAAAACATAAAAAAACAAAAGTTCAATTATTTACCAAAATTTCAAGGCAAATAACTATTTTACAATTGTTTTGCATAATCATTTCAAGGAAGTTTTCTCTGTTTTCTTTGATAGAAATTGATGACGCTATAAATGGTGCTGGATATAGATCAACCTGCATTAAGATTACAAGCTTTATTCAAATGTAATGAAGACAAATTAGTTTACAAATTTTTTATCGATTTTTAGTTGATTTCCAAAATTTATGTAACAAATTAACAATATACCTTTTTTCAAAAGAAATCTACTTATGTAGCAAAAAAATTAGAATTAGTCATTGAATGATTGATGTAAAATCATAGTTAGCCCGCTTTAAACAAAATTATTAAAAGCGTTTTTGCCTTATTAAATACTACACGCAGCAGTTTTTAAATACCCGTTCTCAACGCTACATAATACGTTTCAAGTAATCTTACTTCTATAAAATGAGCGTCCATTTTTACAACAGATCCTCTCTCGTTCATTACCTTCACTTGATTGATGTTGTCTATGCAAATAAATTTAGCTTGTTTAATTGAAGAAATTTTTTGTTTATTACTTTCTAATTTGTAAAACAGTGAAGAAACAAAAGTTGTTATTTTCTAAAATTTCCTCTTAGTTTTTGTGAGCTTAGTTATGATTTTTTACCGAAACAAACTAAATATGCTACAACAAGTAAAATAGGCAAGGGTAATGGGAGGAGACTAATAAAAAACAAATAAAGGTTCAAAAAACCGTTTTAGGTTGATTTTTTTTATTGAAAATTTATTACAATTTCTGTATAACTAAAAAATTAAACTTTTGTTTATTTAGACCAATAAAAAAAATAGACCTGAAAAATCTTGCTGTAATAAATTCAAATAAACATTCTCTTCTTGAGCTTTTGTTGCATCAGCAGATAAAGTAAATAGTTCTTTGTGCTGCTCGTGCATTTTTTCAACACTAAAATTAAAAGTTATTAGGATTAAGGCTAGGATTAGTTACAGAATTCAAAGTAGTACTAAGGAATGAATTTTCAAATTATATAAGTTGGATAGCAAAAGTTTCATTGATCATCAGTTCTATTAATTGTATCAGTCTAAATTCTATTAAATTGTATTCATTTTTTAAACAAAAAATAGTTATTATAAAGCACTAAAAATTTTTAATAAAGCTTATATGTTTGCAGAACTTTTTACAAACCACTTTGTTTTTCCCAGAAAGCTTGGAAGGTCTTTTACAAAAACTTCCGTAACGGAAAAAAGTATGTTTTCAAGGAAAACTTTATGTATAAAAATATACTGGCTCTGAAAATAAAAAAGAAAAAATAGATACACGTTTGTTATCGAACAAAATTCAGTTACATTAACAACATTTGATTAATAAACTCACGCTACTTTGAATCATGTCTTTTCTGTTTTTCCTCATTTTCATAACCGCATTAAAAATTTCAACTTTTTCATTTTCATGAAACTCTTCAATCAAATTGTCAATGGCAATGTAAGTTCCTGTCCGACCTGCCCCAGCGCTAGAATAGGTTCCGAAAATTTTATAAATATTTCGGTTTACAAAACAAGAAGAATATAGTTTTGACATTTGTTCACAAAAAATAATTTAAGGTTAAAATATCATTTCTATGATTGCCTATTAGAAAAATAAATTACATTAGGTAAGACTAAATTAATCCGAACTCATTATATCCACAACCAGGGCAGTAACTATCGCCGGTGCAGCCGGTGCAAAGCACCGGATCCCCAGCATGAGAATTAAGTGATAATGATCATATCGCATCATATCTATCCGCTATATTTTACCTTGTAATTGTTAATAAGTTTTGCTTTATGACGTAAGTCATACGTAATGTCACATTATGGTTTCGAAATAATTCTACAATTTTCCACCATAGTCCAGTAACTTAATAGTGTCACATGTTACATAACTTGTTTACCAGCCTTTTAACTTGGTGCTTTGTGACGTAACAGTAATTTTCTCGCTGACTTGTATTGTCGTAGAATAATTAATTAAAAGAATATAGTATCTTCTCGAAGTTGCTAATTTTTTCTAGTAAATATTGCCCGCTTCATATAAACAGGTAAATTCGTAATTTGTGCTGTGAAAGTCAGCGTTTTATTGTGTTACTGTTTTTGCCTGTGTGACAGAAGTTAGAGTATTAAGGGTTAGAATTGGGGGAGCCGTGTCAACTTTTCAAATAAAATGAGTAAAACAAAAAATTGTGCACTAAAGTTGACTATTTTTTAGTTTTTATTTGGGCACAAGCTTTCGTGGGCTACTGCTCACTTCATCAGGTGCAAAACTCAAAGTTATTGTGCACTTTAGTGCACAATTTTTTGTTTTACTCATTTTATTAAGGGTTAGTGAGACCAAACGCCTTAAGTTTGTGAGAATAGCGATTATTCTATTTGAATAAACTACATAAATTTAGTTTAGCCATCTGGATGCTAGACGTAATTCTACTAGTCAGTGATCAGATTTGTAATTTCTGTTAATAAACTTCTTTCGTTGAAAGAAGTTGTGATTTGAATGATTGCAAAGTCAGTTTTGAGCTTTCTATTTGAATCCTTTTTGCCAGACATACCATAGTACTTACGTTCGCATGCCAATTACGACGCTGTTTTAGACAAACTTTTACAATTATCTAAAGGTTCTCCAAATATTTCAGTCCTTTGGCAAAAAATGAATTGATATCAGTACTACCTGAAGAAGTTCTCCGTGATATAAAAAGCGAACTACAAAGCACTCCTTTTTTTGCCACTCAATTTGATAGCACTGAAGGTGTCAGCAAAAAAGACCAGTTAAGAAAAGTATTTCGTTACGTCAAAATCGATTACCACGATGATGAAACGCCATCAGAACTAAAAGTTCTTGAAGCGTTTACCTAATTTATGGAAGTTGAGGATTCATCTGCTATTGGACTGCACAAACTGATATCGAATTCCAAACAGCAGAAGGGGCTTCACATAAAAAACTGCCGTGGACAAGGATATGATAGCGCTGCAGTGACGAGCGAAAAGTACTCGGACTTGTATTAGAAGAACCAAGATGTAACTCCACATGCTAACTAAGTGCATTGTGGTTTGTATAATTTAAACTTGGTGTTAAAAGATGACATGGAAGCCGTGACTGAGACCCGTCAGGTTTACGACACCATTGAGTCGGTATATAAATTTTTGGACATGTTATTGTGCGGTGGCTAAAGCTTCAGAATGTCCATGTTTGTTATTGCTCAAATCCTACATTAAAAGCGTTAAACCCAACTCGGTGATCTGATCGATATGATGCTGTGCATGCTTTGAAGGAAAGATTTTGTGACGTTATGAAATGCTTGACTCACATTATACTTACTAACACCAAGCCAAAAGAAAAGGATGAAGCTATGGCAATAAAGAAATAGATAAAAAACTTTGATTTTGTATGCTTCTTGTTGTGCAATGCAAGGTTTTGCAGATGGTTAACATCCCTTCGAAAGCTACAAAGTGTACAACAATTGACTTAATTTCTCCCCATAATCTTTTGCAAACTGCTGCTGAAGACAGCTTAACTCAGAAGAATTTTTGATGCAGTACTAAACCAAGCTTCCACTATTGCTTCTACATGGAGTTTGCCAAGACAGTTTGTAAACAAAAGAGCAAAAAACAAAAGCCTACTTTGATGAAATATTCGAAGGAATAACTTTAAGCGATCCTAAAAAGCGATTTTGCGTAACTGTATTTCTTCCAATGATGGACATACTTTCTTCCCAACTAATTAATCGTTTTGAAGGAATGAAATTAGTGGTGACGTCATATCAGTTTTGAAACCAAATTTTCTATCAAATGCTTCTCATCTAGATCTTGAGGTTGAAGCAAGAAAATTTTCTAGCAATTTTACTAATAATGTCTCTTCGTTGTTTCCCACCCAAATGCGCTCCATCAAAACGTTGTTTAGAGAAAATATTGCCCATTTAAAATGTACTGTAGAAATGGCTTTTTTTGATTGTTGAAAATGCATCACTTGCCGCAACCGATCCTGACGTTTGTGCGGCATATATGATGTGTATGACAGTACCTGTAACAGTTGCTACAGCAAAGACGTGTTTTTCTACACTCAAACTAATCAAAAACTTTCCTCAAAGCTCCATTTCCCAAGACAGACTTAGAGATTTAGCTCTGTTATCGATAGAAAACGAACGAGCTAAAATTTTGATGTCAGAAAAGTTATCCAGCAGTTCTCTAGTGCAAAAGCAAGACGAAAAAATTTAAAGTTTCCAACTACCTTAATTGGTAAATTACGGTAGCCTACTTATTTGGCCTCAACGTATTGTATTTAATTAGTTTGTATCTTTTGTGGTGATGTCGGTGTACTGGGTTAAACAATTTATTCGCATTGCATAGCACATCTATATATTGCTGAAATATCATTAATAGTGCTCACAAAGCACCTTGCCGCAAAAGGTTGCAATTAATTTTATTTGTCATTATAAAACGATTTTGGTTTGCAACGTTTATTTGATTAAACTTTTATCAAACAATCAAAGAATTGTTGTTGCATTCTACCCCCACGAAATTCTTGCTATGCCATTATTTTGGTTTGAATACATTGCAATTACAAAAATTATGTTGAACCCTGCAACCGTGGTAAAATTTGCAGGCACAGTAAATTTAGCTTGAGCCCTTTTTACCTGTTCAGCTTAATGGTTTTTTTGACCCATTATTTTAATTAAAAAATCTTTCTATAAAGCGGAGTCGTCAATGATTCCTGTGTTGAGAAAAGTAGCTCAATTGAATATTAAGTACAGAAGACGGGGCCGCACCTGACGAAGTTACGGCCCTGTCCACAACTTACCTGCAGTGAATAATAATCCTTCCAATTGATTGACTATTTAATTGGGCGTCGTTAACTAGATTACGTAACCGGAACAATCCAAATGTAGTCAGAGGAATATCATGGTCAGGCCAAGACACGTAATGAAACTGACTGACAATTCGATCGCTCTAATAAAAGTAAATTAATATATGGTTTATTCATAAACATCAAATCGTATAGTTTAAAAGCTTTTAAGTACTGGTTTAATATTGTGATTAATGTGAAATCTGAGGTTGGTTGTTAATGAGTGAACAGGTTAAATTTTAAACTTATTACATTTGTTTGCTTTGATTTTTAATTTTTGTTTGCCGTTTAACTTAAAGTGGCAAGTTTGCCAACAAAATTCCTTTTAAATTTCTATTGCATTTTTTTTCGTAAAAACATGTTTGTCAATATGGTTCTAAAATTTTTTTCAAATTTGTCATCAATTCAAGAGCTGCATGGCCAGTAAGAAATTAGTTCAATTATATGCGGATATTTAATATTTTCTTAGAGAAAAAAAATTTTTCCCGTAAAATAATTTATATACGTGTATGGTGAAATTTTTTTATTAAGTTTATAATCCTTACGTATAGTCATCATTGAAAGACAAAAACTTGCATGCAAAAACAGCTCGGACAGTTTTGGATAAAAAATAAACGGTTATGGCTTGGTACATTGCCTACAGCATTTAATCCAGGCAATACAATAGCAATTTGCAGTAAAAAAATAAAGCACGGTAGGCAGTCCTATTGATGTGTTTTAATTGAAATGGATACTTTTACATGCTACAACAATTTCGCCTTAGAATCGCCCTGTTTTACGTAACGTTAAAAAAGGGCCTTTACAGCTTAACATTTCTTTCTCGAAGTTATCTTGAAGAGACTTTGTGGTGATCAATATCTTCTGAAGGTGATTAATCTAATCTTCCATAGTGTAAAACAAAAAAACGCACTTTTCAATTAAATATATTGGAGCCCAAATATGTTATTTTATCCCGTATTTCATGCAATATTTTTCATATTACAAAATAAAAACATATATTTATCTACATTTTTTATCCAGATTTGCTTATATTCTAGTTTTGCTATTAGGTTTTCAGTTGTTAATTACTCTTTTGCCTTATCGCTGCTTGTTTTTCAAATGATTGTTTTATTATAATTTTTTTTGTCATTTTGAATAACACAATAAAAGTACTTGACTAAAACACCTTATGGCTATTTCCCAGTCACGTTGTTCTTCATTTAATTTCAATTATATGTTATGCGAATATTTACAAATGTTTAGTGACCAAGTAAACAAATGTGAATCTTGAACCTTCACAAATGTTAGAATATTGCTGTTCAAGAAGTTTTTTATTTGGTACTCTAGTTTTTGTAAACTGTAATTCAGAGTTACTAATAAAGACTTTCGAGTTGGAAAAGTGGCATAAAATGTTTTTTCTAATAGAACAATAAAATGTGAAAAGAAATCAACATATACAATTCTGATCCGTTCTCATCAAAACGACACTTGCAACCTCTCGCCAGCCCTAATTAAGCTGCACGTTGAAAGAAGGCCTTTGACTGGCTTACAGTTTGATGTTTAACAAAACATTAAATTGATTTTGGGCTAAAGTCATTTCCGTGCGAGTGACTCTAATATTGTTGTAACATTAACACCTGGAAATTGTGCTTCAAAGTCTAGTTTTAGAAAATGTTGTTGTCTCTTCTATAATAATGCAATTGACCCAGGCCAGAAAATGCAAAAACAAACACATAAACAAATCACGAAATCTGTGTCAAACATGCGGCTCTTCCATGTGTTTGCGGCACGCCTTACAAAATGCGCTGCATGCTTTGATCGATGCTGAGATGTGTTCCACGACTAACAGTAGCAATTTATACAGAGTAATATCGTTTTCTTAGTGTTTTTTTATAAAGTAATGCAATGGCGTAATTTCATTTCAATAATTAAAAACTCTTTTTGTGGCGGTGAAATACAGTGTGAAAAAACAAAACGACTTGCGTATAAACGATGATAAATAAAAGATAAAGTTTGGTTGGTTTTATAATATTTGTAAGTCGGTATCTTAATAATGCTAAACATCAAAACATAGTCGATTTAAAATTCTTTTACCTAAAAAATGTTTATTTTTGTTTTTGCATCTTTTTTTAAAAAAAGCAGAAATAACTAATTGTAACTACAAAAACATGTGGACAAAACTTGTGAGCAAGTAATTGAAACTGGTCTAAAATAATTTCTATACTTCGGCTACTCAAACAATAAAGCATGCTTCCCCTAGCTTTTTTATTGTTTGTAATTGTTGTACACGTTAACGTCACTTTTACGTGCAAGATTTAATTAAGTTTACAACTGTTACAACATCTAATCCGTTACAATCGCATTTCACGCTAGTTAAATGAGTGTCTAAACGTAAAAATTGTAGAGACCTTGCTAAATTGCAATTTTGCATACTTTATCAAATAAATTTCTAAAAATTTTTTCTCTTGCAAAAGCTAAATAAATGATGCTTACTCTGCTTAAATTTTATAAAGATATCTTAAGTACTTGTGGAGTTATAAATTGTAACTTTGGTGGCTTCTAAAACCCGGCCGTTGAGGAGTCAATAGCTCAAAAAAGGTTGATTTACAGTAGTTTGGTAACATTTTCATTACATCTGTTTATTGTTAATAAACAATATTTTATAGGAATTAGTATACTTGAGCATTCTTGACGAGAAATTGTCGTTTAATTATTGCCCCAAGATTTGTTTCCAATTTACATTTTACTGTTACACTTCCATAACTTGCTGTTGTACCATATGATGGCCAATACTTTTCACATTTAATCTAAAAATTATTTTGATTAATAAAGTTTTTGCTGCAACAAAATTGTAAAATAGCTACAAAAACCAAAGACTCACACAAAGCATACGTTTAAATAGGTAGCTTTGTAATGTGTCAAACTTCGTTACTAATAATTTTAATCATAACGATGTAGTTTATCCCCGTTAAAAGTAATTCGTAGTTTTATTATAAGATAATAATCGGGTCTCTTCGAGCGCTTCTCTTTGTATTATGTAATATAACATCCGATGCACTTTCTATTGCACGATGCATGTATCTTTTTTCTCTCTTTTCTTCTCGCCAACAGTAATGACGTAATATGTTTTGCTTGAGCTCCACTATAGCTCGATAATTTTGGAATGTTCTGGCGCATTCGAGCATAGCGATCTCTCCAGGGAGTCCTAGATAAACCCCTCTTATACTAGAATTTTCGTCGGCACGTGACTTTTATCTATATAAAGGCGATGCCTAAAGAGATAATTACAGACGAATAAAACTGACGACGATAGACGGCGAGAGAGAGACGCCTAAAGCGAAAAAGTGTTGCCTTGAGAAATGGTAGAATTTGGGGCGAGTGTTGAATTTATTTCGCGCCAGTGTTTTGGAGTTATGTTCTACAGAGGTAGAATTATTTGTGTTGATTGAATCAAGTTATAGTGTTGATTTCGCTTTGCAGTTTGCCAAAGCGTGGAATAGAATTTCGTCCGTCGTAATTTTTGTAATACATTCGTTCTTATTAGAGACAGTGGTATCTGTTTCTTGTGAAGAAGGGTTTTCAACGAAACCAATCCGAGCTTTCATTAGACCAACTGTACAAAAGCTTCAGGCTTAAAGCAAGACTACTTCTTGATCCGGAATAAAATAAAATTAGACACAGCTTTGTTTCAGCGCAGGTATTCGGGTTACCTAGTTCAACTGGTCCTTTAGGATTCCCGAACAAAGTCTGTGACATAATGTTTGAACAATTTCAAAACTGATTCTGGTTTGCTGGAAATTGCATTTTAATAAAGATTAATATAATATTTGAAAAAAATATTAACCAATGTAATAAAACTTTCGTCAACGTAAAATTTTTTTGGAAAATAAGGAAACAGAATATAAAAGTTTTGTGCTAAGATTCGGAATTATCCAAAAAAAACAAATTCTTTTTGTCTACATGACTTGACGAAAATGATAAAAATCGATACCAAGACGCATAAACAAAAGTCGAATTATTTACCGGTTTAAAATCAATTTTAGAACAAAGACCGTGTTTTATATTTATTTTAATTACATTTTACTAACATACACAAATTATAATACTAAAAATTCCTATCAAAATAAATTTCAATAATGATTACTCAGTTTTAATCTTATAAACAAAATTTGAATCAAATGAATAAGAAACTTTTTTCAAAATATGTAGCTCTCATATTTTGGTTCAAAGTAATGGCTAGCAATATCAAACAATATTGATTGTTTATGATGCAAAAAAATTTTTAAATGTGTAAGAAATAGCACATAAAAATACAGTTTATAGCTTTTACTTTGTTTTTTTCAACGCAGTTGCACAGCATGACAATAATTGACGAATTTTCTAACCAAACCATTTCCCAAAAGTCGTTCACAGTATTTTGCTTCGGGCCCTGGGTGGCAATGTAGTTTCTTGATTTTCCATGACCCTGAAAACAAGACTGGCTTTCCTAAAGTACTGATCTCAATTTATTTTTTATAACAAAAATCATGTGTATGACTGAACTAAAAACTGACGTCAGAACTCACCTCGATATAAGAAGCATTTATGTACTTTTCTTCAGCAAGTATGACGCAAGAGTGATCATCTGAAAATCATTTATCAAGCGGCATATTTCTCAGAGTCACCGTTTGAATTATAATCAATATTATTTTTATTACGTAAAGTGTACGTATATACTATTAATTAAACCAACATTTTTCCACTTTTAATTTAGAACATACCGTAAGTTTGCTTCAAGATTAGATTTTTTTATTAGATTGTTTGCATCCATTAGCTTGCGGCATTACTACTTACACGGGTAAATATTCTTGTAACGATTTTTGCTGGAGTTACTTTTGTTGCTAGCAATTTCATGTTTTGGTTCATGTTGCAGACTTTTACTGCATATTTCCTAAAACAAAAGAAACATTGCTTTAAACATTGCTTTGTTTAATTTCATCAAAACAACTTTATCGAAGCGAAATTGGTTATTTGCTTGAAACGAGGTTCATATATTTGAAAAGCAAACGTTATGTATATCGATGTGAGATGTAAAGAAAAAAATCATTCATATTGTTTAGTCACTTTAAATTCTTTTATTATGTTTTCAAAGTTTTTCGTCGATTCTTTCAAATAAAAAGATTTCAGTTCTCCAATGTAATCCTTTTCTTGGAATTTTATGGTGTTTTCTGAAACATAAAAAGTAATATCAATGAAAAAGAAAAATAAATATATTTTTTTCTATTTAGTTCTTATTGCTAGTTTCAAACAAATTAAAACGTTTTAGATTCTGGATTTTGTTATTTTACTTTAAAAATCTGGTTTTCGGTAGTTTGATACTGATGTATTTCCAAGCACTTCAAAAGACGAGAAAATTTATTTTGATATAGTTTTTACAAATCTTTCAAAACAGATTGAGCAATTTTTATGTTAGTTTGTTGGATAATATTTAAATTACTAAAATAGTGTAAGTTAACCCTCAGTCTACCATGAGGTCAATTTGAACCCAATTACGTTTTTGAAAAGTTTCTGTTGCTGAACCATTGGCAGCAGCGCCATGAAATTAATGTTGTAGTTACAATGTTGAAGATGTTTGTTGATCCAAAAAATTTTTAGTGTTGGACATCCTTTTTATGAGCTAATATAAAAAGCAGCATCATGTACCAGTCTGGTCAAACTGACCCCAAGCATTTTTAAAACTCAGTGACTCAATAAAACATGCAAATAAATAAACAAAAATCTCATTATTGTACTGCTTATAAATAAAATTTTCTTTTTTCTTTTTATTACCTTTTTACTGCCATTGTTTCTTAATCGGAGCATACATTTTAAAGTATTGTAGGAGTCGCAATTTTATTCCAAACTTAATTTTTTTCACATATTTGTATTCAACTACCTTTATTTTATTTTAGGGACTTGAAAATAGCTTTCAATTTTTTACAATAAAATAAATTTGATTTACAAACAAACTAAAACCACTGCTTTTTTGGATAAGAATTGAGAAATCGGAAGTGACCATAAAGCAATCTGAGAGAGATTTATGATGAACTGGTTTTTCTTTAATATTTGTAAAGGTTTGTATGTATATCATTGAAAATATAATTTGTTGCACAAAAATTTTAATATAATAAAAACTAAAAAAATATTCCATTTATAAAACAATGGAGGGTTACTGGTGTTCAAATGTAATTACAACATATTTTATATTTTATCACCAATAACTGTTGCGATGTTATGATATATTTCAGAAACTGTTTTTGCTTTTTTAAATATTATATTTTCTATGTTTTCGACAATATTTATCCTTTTTTTTAGAATATAGATCTTCGAGCATTTTATGAAAGAAAGACGACAAAATTTTCTACACTTGCTGAAGCTTGTGAAATAATTAAACAATCATCAGATCTTGCAGCCATCGTTGTGTTTCCCCTGCTGCAAGAGATGCGGAAGACTAAAATGGTGACGTTGAGGAAATTCCCGACAACCCAAAAGAAGAGTATGAACCAACTGGGGAACTTGAGGTAAAAGAAGATATTAAAAACAAGTCTGATAATGATATTCTGCCACTTCAAAAAAACGAAAACTAGAGAACAATATTACTTGGAAAAAGATTGTTGCATTGAGCAAACCTATGCAGGTTGGAAATGCAATTATACTCGTAGACCAAAAACTTAAAGAATTTGAAGAAAAGACACCTTATGAAATTTGGAAGTCAATATTTTTGACAGAAATTTTGAAAGACATAGTCCTTCAAACTAACTTGTATGCTAATAAGGATAAAAATAATAAGAATTTCAAAGTATTAGAATACGAAATGCAAAAATTTTTAGAGATTATTTTGTTATCAGGTTATCATATTGCACCTGAGGAGCAGCAGCATTGGTCAACTCAACCTGATTTGCATGTAAAAATTGTTGCCAAAACTATGAGTAGAAATAGGTATCTTGAAATAAAAAAGTACATGCACTTTGCTGATAATTTACAGCTTACTCCTGGAAATAAAAAAATAAACTTTCACCATTATTTGATATGATAAATAAAAATCTTCTACAATTTGATGTTTTTCACAGCTTGGTTAGAATAGATGAGTCAATGGTACCGTACTATGGGCGTCATAGCGCCAAAATGTTTATAAAAGGGTGTCCAATACGCTGGCTATAAGATCTGGTGTATTTGCGGCAATGATGGCTTTCCTTATCATATGAAAATCTATCAAGGGAAGGAGAATAATCTTGAAAACTTGCCTCTCGGTACTAGGGTTCAACGATTTGGTAGATATAATAATATCAAAATCAGATATTACTTGCCTCAAATTATACTTCGATGATTTTTTTACAAGCTACAAGCTACTGTCCGAACTAAGTGATAAAGGTGTTAGAGCAACTGGTACCATAAGAGAAACTAGAATTGCTAATGCAACAAAAAAGATTATCAACAGCAAGGATATCAAAAAAGAAGAAAGAGGAACATTCAATTTTTGCTCTGATGGAAAAGTTTATGTTGCAAAGTGGCATGACAATTCAATAGTAACAATTGCAAGCAATTGGGAAAACCATGAGCCAGTTTATAAGGTAAGACGTCGTTTCAAAGGGGGAGAAAACAAGTTTCACAGCCGCATCTTGTATGGTCCTACAATAAAAGAATGGGCGGTGTCGACCAAATGGATAGACTTGCTAAATTTTATCGTTAAAGTATACTGGTTAAAAAGTGATATTGGCCACTTTTCATAAATATAGTCAATTTATCAGTGCTAGCAGCATGGAGACTGCACTGCAACACATGTCAAGAAAATCTATCACATCTGCAATTTCGTAGTCAAATCACACCTTACTTGCTCAAAGCAGGTCCGCAACGTGTAAGAAAACTTGAGTTGGCAGGAGTATTGGCAGAAAATGTAAGGTATGACGGCGTGGATCGCACCTTAGGCTTCACATCACAAGAGAGATATAAAGTTTGGAGCAAAAACATAAAAAATATATGTAAGAAATGTAATGTACAGCTACATATGGAAAGGAGAATTTATGTTTAGAAAAATATCATAGCAAATAAAAAAAAATGATTACATAAATTTGTAGTTTCTTGTATTTTAATTTTCTTGGTTATAAATATACTTTTTTTCATATTTTTACAAGTGTGTACTTATTATTCTATAAAGGAATAAATTTTGAGAATTTGAGTATTGTTTACCAGTAATTGAATTGTAAAATAAGTTCTATAATTGGCAGGACAAAGGTTAATAAAAAAAAACAAAGATAAATCCGAAAAAAAAATATAAAAGAAGCACCATGTCATAATCTCTCTCTGAAGATGCAGTTTTGGGTTTTCCGACAAGTGATGATAGCTAAGATAAGAAATAAGCAACTCAGATTGGATTTCTACTAATGATGGCAAAGAAGACAGGGAGGAAGTATCATCATGTGATTCATCTTTTAAAGATAAAATAGATGACTGACCATCTTCTTCTGCTTCAGCAAACTACTTTGTTTTTAAAATCAAAACGTGGTAAACAACACCTTTTGCAAATAATGCTGGTGGAGCAGTTGCGCATGGTCCTGGAAATAGCATTCGACGAAGTTCAGGATCGACAAGGTTTGCAAAATATCAGTTCTCAGATATTAGTGATACTTTCGTTTTATTTTTGCGGTCTTCTCTTGGAAAAACCAAATCACGAAAAAACCATACTATGTGGTAACTCATGGAAGCATCATAGATGATAAAGAATTCAAAGTTTTTTTTGGGGTAATTATTTTGATTGGCGTATATAAGTTCAATAAAAAAAGCGTTGAATGGTTACGCAGCACACTTGATGGCCATTTTTAATAGCACTATTAATAGAGGATGGTATCAACGAATTTTACGCGTTCTCCGATTTGACAATGCACAGTCAAGATAACAACATTAGCCCCATGACAAGCTGCAACTAATTAGAGAAGTGTTAAAAATTTTGGGGTCTTACGTGCATGATTCCTACGCCTGCAGACCAAGCATGACAGTGGACGAACAGTTGGTTTGCTTTAGAGGAAGATGCTTTTTTATGCAATACGTTCTCTCAAAGCTAGGCAAATACGAAATAAAAATCTGGACAATTTGCAACTCCACTTGCTCTTACACATGAAAAATGCAAGTATACACTGATGAAGATGTTGGATCGGCCCGAAAAACTAATCAAGGCACAAGATTTGTTCGTGATTTGGTAGAAGATATTAAGAAGTCTGGCCAAAATATTATCTATGATAATTTCTTCACAAAGCTATTGCTTACACAAAAACTTTTTCTAAAGGAGCTCACACTGGTAGAAACAATGAAGAAGAACAAGACGGAGTTTCCCATGGAATTTACAAGAGCCAAAGGACGGAATGTGAGAGCACAGTCTTCGGCTTTCAACAAAATGCAATGATTGCATTGCACTGTTCAAAAAAACCGTTTAGTCAATATGCTTTCAACAATGCTTTGTCAACCAGAAATCGAAGTCACTTCGGATCAGAATCCAAACGTTATTTTGTTCTCTAACAATACAAAAGGTTGTGTTAATACTTTAGACAAAATGGTGAGATCATAGTATTGCACCAAACACATAACTGAAAAATTTCTCCGTTACAAAAATTACATAGCCTTATTCTACAATATGATTGATGTCAATGCAATCAAGGCGTTTATCACTTGGAAAGGAATAAATTTTGCAAATGTAAAATCTGCATGAGGCAAAGAAGAATGTTTTTGATTTGTCTTGGAAAAGAAGTGTGTGGGATTACAGAAGAAGCACAATCTGTTGCCTTAACATTTGCAACCAGAAATAAGACTGTTGCTCTTGCTGGAAATGGTGCTTTATTAAATAAGAGATTCCAGTATGTCTATCTTTTTGTTCTAAATGTGGCAAACATGTATGTTCTGAACACTCGGACATTGTCTGGATCAATTTTGCTTGGTTATTATTATTACTATTGGTATCACTTTTATTTTCGTTTGTGTTTTTATTTGCAATTGTATTTGAGATTTGTTTTGTTATACCTGTTTATTGGCAAGCGATTTGGTGATTTGTGTCTGGGATATTTATATGGGACACATAAATGAACTCAGTAGACTATGCTTTAAGACTATTAGTATAGGGTACTGTTAGTTTTGTTTTTCCTTGCTGTTCTTTTTGTTTGCAATGAAACACTAATTATTGAATATAGATTAAATGATATTACAATTCCAATAAACCTTGTGATAAACTGCAAAACTTGCGTGCATTTGATGCAGCAGCATCTTGTACAACCACAACTTTTAATTTTTATTGGTTTTAAAGTTTATTTTTACTGGAATGATCGATTTCTTCGCTTGGTATGTGCTAAATAAACTAAAGTTTTTAAAAAATACAACAAAAACAACTTGAAAGTAAGAACCATGAGTCAATTTGACCCCATTGGTACAAAATGCACATTTTTTTGCTGGTAGACGGAAGGTTATTATTAGTAGCCGGGACAAATTTGGCTGTTGCTATATTAGAAACCGGGTAAAATATGAAAACAATGTATAAATGTTTTTTTTATTAAGCAATATCATTTTAATACACTAAGCATACAACTTATTCTTACCGTATAAATTTTCATATAAATTGCTTTCTTCTGGAGTTGCTGATGTTGCCTTTAAAAGTGCCGTGTTTAAATAAGTTTTTTCTAAATTTCTTACGCTATATTTACCCTTTGTCGACAAAAGGACATATATGTTCCACCTTTTAATTTTGGCTGTCATCCCTCACAATGCTATATGTTAGCCATTGTAAAGTCAAAATAGTTACAAAGCCTTGTTGAACTATTAATATGTAACTAAATTGAATGTTTTATCAATTTCATTTATTTCTAAACAATGCCCTAAAGTAGGTGTACATCTAAATAGATATATGTCGATCTTATTTGTAAAAATTTCATTACTTCCGGTTGAGTTTGAAGAACCAAATTTTGCATGTGGAGTTGCATCAAGATAGATAATAACCCAAAATTAATTTTTTAATTTCTATGCATTTTTGATACATTTTTTGAAAAAATTTTGAGTGAAATACATTTGTCAATGTATTTGTAAATATACATTGGGATATATTTGTAAAAATTTCATTACTTCCGGTTTAGGTTGAAGAACCAAATTTTCATGTGGAGTGCCAACAAGATAGATGATAACCCAAGATTAATTTTTTTTTACTTTATATTCATTTTATATATTAGGTGGGATACATTTGTCCCTTTCGGCAATAAGCACAAAAAATTTTCATACATCAACACATTTGTAGTATTTTATTTCTGATTAGTATTTGCAGTGTAGTAAGAATATTTTTTCGCATTGACTACCACCTCCAACCTGTTACTAAATAATGTTTTTTTCCGAGTTGCAACGTGTTGTTGCTGTAGCAAAAAAGTTAAGAACATTTAAAAAGGCTACTTCAGCAGGTTTTGACTGTCTTTGTGTAATTAAAAGGGTTATTTTAACGTTTATTATTTATCAAAAAAATGAAAGTAAGAGATTTTCGTCTGACTACTGATGAGATAGTAGAAATACTGAGAGAGATAACAATGATGAAGAAGAGGAATTGCAACTGAACAAAAAAGATGTGCAAATTTTATAAAAAAATATGACTAAGTGTAATCCTAAAATAGTTATAGAAGAAGTAACCAGAAAAAATGGTGAAGATGCATTGTCAATCAAAATTTTAGTGAAAAGGATGAAGCAAATGATTCCTGCATTGAAAGTGCTGAAAATTGTAAATGAACCAAAATAGTAAGGAACCTAAAACTGTTCAATTTCAAAAGCAACATTTGTTGGGAAAATTATGCGAAGGCTATGATCTTTCACCTTATGATATATTTCTCAAAATCATAATAATTTGATAAAAGATATGTATTTCTAAAAGTATTCGGTATGCCCATCAAGAAGGCAGAACCTATAATGTAGAAGACGATGAAGTGAAGGCATTTATCAGTCTAAGTTTATTCATGGTATATCATTGCTTACCTGCACTTCATCTATGTTGGAGCACTGATTCACATTTTAATGTTCCTTTTGTGGTAAATTGCATGACTCGCGACCGATTCATAAAAATCCGAAGAAACATGCATTTTTATAACAAAGAACAGGAATTACTGCGTACTGATCCACAGAGAGATAAAAAAGCATGTAAGGTGTTTTCTTTGCTAAATCACATGAATCACGCCTTCTCTAAACCAATAATTCCGTAAGAATATCAAAGTATCGAAGAAAAAATCATCGAATTCAAGGGCCGGAATGTAAAGAAACAGTATTTAAAACAGAAGCCAATAAAAATGGGGTTTAAGCTGTGAGTCAGGGCTTGTTCAATCAGTGGCTATGTATATGAAGTTTATCTATATACCGGAAAGAAATCAAATATCGAGGAAAGATTAGGAAAAAAAGTGGTTCTCAACCTTCCAAAATCACTTCGTCAAAGTAACTTATTGTTACCAAAATTGACAATTTTTTCTGTCAGTAAATGTTGCTCATACTCTTCATAACAACAGCATCAGATGTATTGGCACAATTAGACCTAACCGAAAGCATTTACCGAAAGGTATCAAAAGTGACAAATTGATGAAAAAAGGAGACATAGAATAAAGACAAACTACTGATTAAAACTGCACTACTTGAAGTGGATGGATACCCGCGGTGTGCATATGCTATCAAATGTTGAAAGCTGTGAAGTATTTGTGTCAACTAAAAGAAAAGTCAAAGGGTGCAGAGAAAAAGCTGATGTTTCTATACCAAAAATTATTGATACGTATAACGAAACAATGGGTGGAGTTAACAAATCGAATCAAATGAAAAACGCCTTTAAAATGGATTATCGGTACAAATTTAAATATTATATGCAACTTTTTGGCAACATGTTGGACACAATTGTTGTGAACAGTTTGTTTGATTTATTTAGAACTTTACAGAAAATACGATAGAAGACCAATGACACATCTTGATTTCAGAGTAGAGGTTGTATCAAATTTGATTAAAATTTTTTTCTACCCGACGACATAGCGTATCGCAACCAAGTGCAAAGCGCCCAAAAGTGCAAATACCAACTTGAGTATCACTATACCTTCCAATACAGCACACAACTAAAAAGCGGTGCCAAAACGGCAGTTTAGATGGAGTTGAAAACCGTACCAACCTGTACTGCAGCACTTGTGTTTGCTTTTTATGTCTTATGAAGGGGCGTAATTGTTTTGCGGAATACCATCTAATTATGTTTTAAATCCAACAAATATCAAAGTGGCTCTTTAGATCACGTGCAAACTTTTCTACTTTTTTAATGTCCAATATTGCCTGGTGTTCCGTTTTGTGTTTTATTTGTTCAGTGTTTTGTATTGAAATTAAAATCCCCTTTTTAACCGTTTTCTTACCAGTGTTCCATAAATGGAACAAAATTTCAAGAGGCTTGCAATCTATTCTATTGGGTAAATTTAAACTAGGTTTTGGTTTGACTGTACTATTTAGAAGTTGTTCTTTCTTGCAAGATATAATTATTACTAATTACTTGCTTAGTGAGCGAATTGTAAAAACGTTTATTTCGTGAAAAATTACGTTTTGGGGTGAACGCAATACTAAGCAGTAACGAACGTACTTCCTGTTACTTAAAAGTATCCAAAAATTGATACATTTTAGATTACTGATATCAAAGTATTTTCACTGCAGAATAAGTAAACTTTTTACCCAATAACTTGTCATAAATTTGTTGGAAATGTTTATGTTCCATTTATGGAACAATGGTGGGTTACTGTACAAATGCATTAGAAGTCGAGTAAGTGTTGGTTTTGAGCTCATATGTTCATTGTGTTTATTCACGCGTAACAATTACTTATTCGTAAACAAAAGAGCTATCGCATTTAGACTTTATTTCGTTTCACTGACTATGAGTTGTTTGTCAGAAAGCAAGCGAGTGATAGACAGTTATAAGAAAACATGGAACTCAAATTTTTTTATGGAATAAGAAGAACGACAAGAGTAGCAACTATTGCAGAAGCACATGAAGCTATTAAACGTGCAAGAAATGTTGTCAATGTCGTTTACTTCCTCCAAATGCCGGTGACTCCGGTAATCAGGAAAGCGATACAGAAGAAGTTTTAGCTGAAAGTATGGAAAAAATATACGAACCAGCTGGAGAGCTTGAGATTGAAGAAAATCTTGCGAGTGACGACGAAATTGAACCGCTTTTACCACCACGTAGCAAGCGAAGAAGACAAAAACTGCCTAAGTGGAAAAGAACCTCTTGTTTTGCAAAAAATTTTCAACAGGTAGAACCTAATTTTAGAAAAAATTTGTCAGATTTGGAGGGATATTCACTTTATCAAGTGTGGAAAAATTTGTTTTCAGAGGACATACTGGAGCACATTGTTCTTTAAACTAACCTTTATAGCAGTCAAGATCAAAAAAATCCACATTTTATGGTATCAACAAAAGAAATGCGGCCATTTTTAGGAGTGCTTTTGCTTACTGGCTATCATATGTTGTAACCGATAGTGAACGTTAATTATACGAAGAATCGTTAGCTCTATTAAAATACGCAGAGGTGCGAAAACGAATTCACTAACTCGAAAGGTCAGAAAATAATCAAATAACACTCAACATAATAATCAAATAAAGGTATTTAATAATTAAACACTCACCATTAATAATCACGAGTATAAAGAAATTCGCCTCGGAGATGCCTTGATTAATAGATGACCAACAGTTTTCAAAATTATTATTTTAACGTGCACTCGATACAACGGACTAACACAAAGAGAGCATTTTCTTTCACCGCCACGTATTTAAGCTTAAGCCGATCCTCAATAGGATCAAAGGATCACAAATAACTTAATAGGATTGAAAATCGTCCGTAACATCATAGTCTACTGGAAGAACATCACTACTGATCAATGCAGCCTGATTTGGGAGTTTCAGCAGTGTATAATACACTCAATAGAAACAGATATTACAAAATTAAAAGATATCTACATTTTGCTGACAACCAAAGGCTCACAGAAGGAGATAAAATGAGCAAAATATCTCCTTTGTTTAATATGTTGAATTGCAATTTGGTTCAGTTCGGTATTTTTCATGAACTATTGAGTATAGATGAGTCAATTGTGCCATACTTTTGACGCCACAGCGCCAAAATGTTTATCAAAGGGAAGCCAATTCGTTTTGGTTACAAAATTTGGTGTCTCTGTGGAAGTGATGGTTATCCGTATCACATGCAGATATACCAGGGAAAGCAGTCAAACGCGAACAGCCAGCCTTTGGGAACACGTGTCATCAATAATATGGTTTTTATCATCAACTTTATTTCGATAACTTCTTTTCTAGCTGCCATCTAATGAAGGAACTAGCTGAAAAAAACATGCGAGCTACAGGACTCATACGAGAAAACAGAACAGAAGGTGCTTATTAAAAACAAGAGCTTTAGAAGCAAGAAAGAGGCATATACAATCACTGCAGTGATGGAAAAGTATACATTGCTAAATGGCTTGACAACTTTGTTGTAAATATCGCAAGTAACTGAGAAACTCATGAACCTGTACGCAAAATAAAGCGGAGGATAGAAGCAGGAGCTAAGAAAGTCATATAGCCCCATCTCATTGGTTCGTACAACAAAGGTATGGGCGGTGTTGATCTGATGGACCGTTGGCTGGAATCATATCGCCCAACAATACGTGGAAAAAATGGTACTGGACCCTGTTCATAAACTTTCTCAACGTTCAGTCGTTGTAGCATGGAGGATATATTGCCGAATCGGCAAAAAGTATCTCATCTGGAGTTTCGGAGACAGGTGACCCTTTGCTTACTTAAAGCAGATGAAGAACCTAGAAATAGACCGGAAGGTGAATCTGAACTTCCACAGGACGTGAGATTTGATAAAATAAACCACTTCCGAGGACCAACTTCTCAAGGACGTTGTAAAATGTAAAAAAAAACAAAAAAACTATGTGTAAAAAATGCAATGTACGCCTGCATGCAGAACGTAGCAAGCTTTGTTTTGAAAGGTACCATAATAAATAATAAATATGCTCCAAAATAAAAACAACGTGTGCTTTAGATGATTGAGTTTACAAAGTATTGGGTAAATAGCAAAACGCTTTCATTGAAACAACAAATCAATAAAGTGTGATTTTGTGTACAGTAACCCGCCCGTGTTCCATAAATGGAACATAACATAATTCATTTCCGGAACAAGGTATGAACATAAAAATTTTTATATAAGTTATTTACTACCTAAGAAACACATACATATAAAAAGAAAACAAATTTAAACATAAGAACTATACTCGGTAAGATAAAGGTTAACTAAAAACTGATTTAAATTAAAAAAGACCGCGTCGACAAAAAGGAACGTATATGTCCCATGTCACCATGGACTTTTGAGCGCATGTAAGAGCAAACAAAAGGTGAAACATTTCTTTTAGTACAACAACTAACATGTAGAAGCAGATAAAAAAATAATCAAATGGATAAACTACTTTCGTCGACAAAGGATAAGCGACGTTTTGAATCCCTATCAAAAAGTCGAGCCAACAAGCAATAAAAATTAAAAGAAAAAACTTTGATTCATCAATCTTACTGTAGAATCATTTTCCATGGGAGTTGAAGGTACTCCTTGATTTTCTATTAGAAAAATGTTTGCATTAGCCTTTTATTTGAAATAAGGCAAATCAAAATTTTACTATCATATATAAACAAATTAAAGTATTTTTTGATCTTAGTAAAAATTTTTATTATTGCAATTGTTTTGTCTTTTTTCTTTTTAGTTTATTGATACTTACGTTGTATTTCCATACGAATCAGAGGTGTTGCGGCTGTGACTTTTCTCTTTTGGAATTTTCTTCAAAATTCATGGAAAAAAAATATTTGCAAAAAAGTTTATAAATAAAAATTACATTATTCCTGAATTTATTTTTTAAATTTCTGTCAATACAATACTAGTTCAAAATTATTTGTTCCATCTTGCACGTTCTTAAGCTGAAGCTTAACAAAGTTTAAGTTGTTAGCTTATTCAATATATTTGGTGCAAATATGAAAGTTTATCGTTATCGTAGTTTCAAATTATAAAACAAATCAAATTGGGATGAAAATTTACAAAATGCACAGCTTAAAACAAAAAATCAATGACATTAAAATAACTCAGAAACCATTTTTAAGATTTTAATCATCTTTACTTTTACAACGTACTAGAACATTCACTTTGTTAAAAAGATAGCAGAAATTTAGGCCCGAATCAGGCCAAAATTTAAAAAACTAAAATCCGAAACAAACTGGAAAAACCTAGCCTAACCTAAATTTCTAAAACAGACAAGTAATTATCTTGACCTGTTTGTGAGCATGCTAAGATATTGCCGTCCGGTTAAAAATTTATTTCACATCGTACGCAATTACAAATAAAAGTCTCTAGTTAAGATCGATGAGAATAATAAAATAACAAAAAGTGCTTTAGTAAAAACAAAACAGCTAGAAAGAGGGTGGAGTTTAACGCTAAAAGGCCCAAGGTAGTCATTGCTAGTTGCTCATCATAAAATTATAATATCTCTGTTGTTGTTTGCAGCACCATATACAGCTACGGCTTTTAATCATTTATAGTACTTAATCGGATAAAGACGTAGAACTTTATAATTCTCAAACTTCCGTGCCGTGTGGCCCAAATTTTTCTCCAGGCTGTCATTTAACCATAAGCTAGATTGTCACTATGAAAACTGCATCCTAAGCAAAAACATGAAAAAATCGCATATCTGATTTGGTCTCTATACTTTCATTTCTTCAAAACGGAAAGAGCTATATGTCACAGTTATAGCTATACCGCAAAAAATATTCAAAACAAAAATAAATAGTTTCAGATTTGCATTACATTGAGGAGATGGTGCCCTAGTATGATGACAATATGTTTCAATAGGTGGACTATTCGGTAACATTACAATTGGTGACCGCTGTACAAGGCAGTTTCCTAAACCTACAACTTTCAAAGTGTATTTAAAAGATTTAATGATGACACAGATTGAGTTTGTTGGCTACTTTTTACCTTAAGTTGTGATAATGAATAGGTGGCAAAGCGTGACCCTATTCCTGAGATTAGACAATGTATATGGCAAGGACATTAAAAAACAGCATTGCATGTAACTAGCGTAAAAATACAATAAAAATAATGCTGGGAGCATAAGCATCATAGCTTAAATTTAACATAAAATTTTTATTAAAATCTTTATTCATGCTCTTCTGGTAAAACTGAATTAAACTGTTGTTAACTCTTTATCAAAAAGTAAAAAAAATAATAAAAAATCAACGTTTCGGTGTACAGTATTATGATTCAGTAAACCTTCATCAGGAGATTAAATGAAATACAAATATCATCCGCAATAATAATATACCTGGTATCAAGAAAAGTGGAAAGTTTTAACAATGTTGTCAATGTTTTAAAAACTTTACTCGGGAATTCAAAATGACCAGTTAAGCTAGGTAACCCAAAAACCTGCGCTGAAGTAAAGTTGTATTTATTTATACTTGTTCTGGCTCTAGAAGTAGTTTTCCCTAAAATAAAGTTTTTTAAACAGTAAATCTTGGCTATGTACGGATTGATTCACTAAAAATTTTTCTCTAGAACTTTTCTCCGGATGACTAATTTTTAATTTAATGCTCAGTTTTATCCGTACTAATTTTCATTCCATCATCCAAGAATGCATCGGAAAACCGATCAAGCGCACATTGGAGATTATTTTTGTTTGAGCTTGACAATGCAAGATCATCTGCAAACAGCAGAACCGAACATTATACTTTCCAAATGTAACGCAACTACTGGAGAAACTGTCTCGCTTTATCTTGTCCATGAATATAATGAACAGAAGAGGAGAACGAACGTATAGTTTTCCAAAATAATTTGTTTGCCGATCTGTAGCCTGTATCCAACTTTTGTCAAAATTCTTCCCATGACTTTTCTTTAAATTGGTTAACAATAGTGGCGGCAGTGTTACGAGCTGCAGTGTACAGCAATCGAAGCTGCTCAGATGACTTTTGTTAACCAAGCTCTAAACTAGTTTTCTTTTCACGGATAGCTTCTTTAATTTCTTGGTTCAACCAAGAAGTTCTTTTCTGGCTACACGCTTGATCTCCCACACCTTTGCAACCACACATAGCAGCTGCAGATAATGAATGCTGATTTAAATAAATCCTACTCAATCTCAACGTTTTCAGTAAAATCAGGGAGTTTTCCAAACAGGAAAGCAACCTTATTTGCAATAGTATTTTTTACCTTTTTCTCGGTTAGCTGGGGAAGGTCGGCATAGTTGACTTACTTTTTGGATACTTAGCGTGTAGCTCCGATGTTTTTCTTCCAAAAAGCTGAATTTTATACAACAATAATTTCAATCTTTTTGTTAGTTTCATGGGTAATTTCATCCTAATAATGTGTTTAAAAGTGACATTTCCGGCAGTTTCAAAAATGGTTATAATTTGGGTCAACTAACTCTATGGTAAAGGTAAATTGGCTCACCCTGTGGGATAGCTGACTCATTCTGAATACAATACAATAACGAACAAACATTTAATTCTCCTAGCAATGAGTTGCAATTTTTAAAGAAAATCAACTAGCATGTAGGCATATTACACTGGAAACACATAATCTAGGCACATTATAGATAAAACTAAAGTTGTAGTATCTCTGCAATTCAAATGTGCCCAACTGGAGCATTCACTGGATGCGCAAGTGCTTTTCCCTCTACATGGCAGCAGAAGATGAATTTAGGGCAAACGCATTGCACCTATTTTTTTCCGGGTTTGCTGTTTACCCAAGTGTCTTTGCAAATGCAGCAGATATAATCTTGATCATATACATTATGTTATCCCTGATGCCGCTGTTTGACTCTAGCAACGACATATTGTCACAATTAGACTCTTTAAAAAAAACTCTGAAGATGTGATATTTTTACTTTGTTTCAAGTTTTCTCTTTGCTTAAATTTTTGTTCAATATTTTTTCGGAAAACCTTCTACTTTTTCTGATCTTTACTTTTTTTTTCTTTTGCTACTCTCTTAACTCTTTTTTTTCTGGCGTATCAGTTAAAATTGGTAATCTGCCCTTGCTTATTTTTTTTATTTGTCTTCTTTCTGGGACTTTTGGTAGTGGCAAGATATTACCAGGAGATTTGTAGGCCATATTGTGAACACGCAATTTGGGTATCTCAGCTTCTTTGCGTATTGGTGCTGTGGCAAAAGAGTTGCAATTATCAATTTCTTTATTTTTTGGACACGGAGTTGCCAAAACTTCTCTAGAATCAGTTTGGGGACAATAATCTGATGCTACATTCTCACATGCATCGTTTAAGTCCGGGGTTTTCAACCTATGATTCATCGCCCAGTAGTGGGCCATGACGCTGTTTTTAGTGGGCTACAGAACTTGGCATGAAAGCAATATAAGAATTCATAATCATGTCAATATGAACACATAAGACAGATAAATAGCAAACAATCTCGACCTAATGTTACGTTTGTGACATCATTTCAGCTCACAACACTAAGTGCTATATGTAAATTGCAATCTTGCATTGATGCTCGTATACCAGGGGTTTTCAACTGGTGGGCCATGGCCCAATTGTGGGCCACAGCGGTTTTTTCAGTGGACCGCACAGCATAAATCAAAATGAAAGCATTATGTATAATTAGTGGTGAATATTGGGTGAAGCAAATGAGGCAGTTGCCTCGGGCCCCCCTTTTTTTGGGCCCCCTCAATTTTAGGAACCCCCTCGAAAATACCGCATATAGTTTTATTTTGTTGTATGTCTTATTTTAGAGATCATTATGAAGTTGGGACGAAAAGTGGGGAAAACGAGATGGATTCGAAGTGAAGACCTCTTTTTCTTTTTTGTTTTTTAGAAATCACCATGATTTTGGAAAAAGGAGATCGATTTGAGGTGAAGACCTTTTTTTTTAGAGAACACTGTGATTTTGATGGAAATTAAATTTTGTTGACCGAAGTGGTTCGTTAAGTTACCTTGGGTTGAAAAAGGTTGGGCCACGGTACGAAAGAGGTTGAAAACAACTGGTTTACGTCATCCAAGCCTTTTCCAGGCAATGATTTTTCTTCCAGCTTTACACGGCTCCAATTCAAGTTAGTTATAGAAGATAATGGCAATCGATCTGTAATGGCAGATGAAGTAAAATCATCATTACTAAAAATATTTGGGCTTAGGGGGCAGATTTCAGTGCTTCGAAAGCCAGACAAGATATTCCTTGGAATGAACGCAAGCTCAAACGCTTGTTTTGCGAGTTGAGCAATTTCATAAATAAAAATTGTAGTCGCTGGGTTCTCCCTCATCTATATGTCTAGAGCTGAATTACGAGGTGTGTACGAAAAGTAAAAAGATTGGTGTTATAAAAACTTTATTGAAAAATATTTAAATATAGCAAAGTCAAATTCCTTCAAAGTAATCCCCTTCCAGTTGAAAACACTGGTGCATTCGCCTTTTCCACGATTTGAAACATTCTTGGAAGGCATTTTCTGGGATCTTTTTGAGCTCCGTCGTCGCAGCCATTTTGATGGAATCGATATCAGAAAAATAGTTTCCCTTCAGAACAGATTTGATCTTAAGGAAGAGAAAAAGTTGCACGGAGCAAGATCGGGGAAATAAGGGGAGTGTTCTAAACTCGCAATGTTTTTTCTGCAAGAAACCGACGAATACTCAGGGCTGTGTGAGCAGGAGCGTTATCGTAATGGAGCGTCTATGGTGGGCTGCCCAAACGCTCCGCCTCTTGTCATCCACTGATCTTATGAGGCGCCGAAGAATCTCTTTATAGACGGTTTGGTCCACTCTTTGGCCTTGTGCGTAGGAATTCGAAATGAACGATGCCTTGAATATCGAAGAACACAATGAGCATTACTTTTACTTTTGACTTTAACTTCCTTGCTTTTACTGGCCTTGGGAATCCATAACTTTTCCATTCACGACTTTGTCTCTTTGTTTCTGGATCGTATTCAAATACCAATGTTTCATCCCAGTTATGACAGAGTTGAGCAAGTCTGGTTCAGTCTCCAGACGCTCGGTAATGTCTTGACAAACAATAAGAAATTTTCAGTAAGAATTTTCCACACTGTGTCTCAGGCAATCGAAAGCTCCTCAGAAATCATTCTTACAGTCAGTCGATGATTTACACGCATCAGTTGCTTCACACGATCGATGTTGCTATCAGTCCTGGTTGTTAGCGGCCTGCCAGATCTTTGATCGTCTTCACACTCTTCTCAACCTTGTCGAAATTATTTGTGCCATTCAAAAGCACAAGTTCTTGACATTGTTTCTTTTTTGTAAACTTGCTGTAGCAACGCAAAACATTCCAAAGGGTCTTACCAAGCTTGGCTAAAAGTTTAAAATTAATTATCTGCTCCACAGTACTCATGTTTGCAGGGTATTCTCACCGACATTTCCTACAATGAAACCTAAAAAATGCGGCGTTTAAAGCAGTACGACAAAACTTAACCCTCAAATGCATAAAATGGGTCCCTTGGGACCCAAGACATTTTGTTTTTTGTGTGTCCGCTATGGAACTGCAATTTAATTTTTATTTCCTGTACTCTTCTCGTAACATGTGTTTGTGCTATTCCCAAAGTCACACTTGTGTAACCTATATAGAAAAGAAATTATAAGCTCAAAATTAACAAAAATGTGTTGGGTCCCACGGGACCCATTTTATGCAAAAATGTCACAGGAAATTGTTTTTCTTACAAAATACGTTTTGAGGTGCAGTTTATTTCTGACAGCATGATCGTTGGCTTGGAATTATACGTTTATAACGTAAAAGTCAATTTCAAGCTTGGAACAAAATTCATTTATGAGGTGTGAATAACAGGAACAACCAAACACCGTAGCTTGTTTCAGTCTTTGACATTTTGTTCTTGCAGATATAACATTATTATTATTTAGCATGGAAAGAAAAAGATATTCTGCTTCTTAGTCTGCGTGGTATACAAACTGGTTAGGGGAGGAATCTGAAGACGATGATAGTTACTGTAGCTTAGCAGAATCAAGTGATGACGAAGTAAATGATATTTTGATTGAAGATGCAGCAGAAACTGACAATAGCAGCTCAAGTAGTGCGGAAGAAAATGATGTTTTTATAAACTCTGTGGTTTCTAAATCATCAGCTAAATACTTAGGCAGATCATGGCGGCGTTGGTCAAATACCCCACCACCTACATCTTGTACAAGAGGTAGCAACATATTTACTGTAAGTAACTGGGGAGTTCAGAAAAGTTCACAAAACAAAGTAGAATGCTTCAACTTATTCTTTTCACCAGCTATATTACTCCACATTTTGAAGTATACAAATCAGCATGCTGCTGATCATTATGCAAGAAAGAAAGTGCAATAGGACCCCATATATATGATTGAACTGAAGGCTTTCTTTGGTATCTTATACTTGCTTGGCATGAATAAAGGCAATCACGAAAGTATCAGAAACTAGTGGAGTGATGGCCCAATGGCAAGACCTGTTTTCAAAGCAACCATGTCTGTCAATAGGTTTGAAAGTATTTGCTGCCATCCAAGATTTGTTCAAGTGGATACGCAAGAAGAGAGAAGAACTCTAGACAAGTTTGTACCTTTCAGAAAAGTTTGGAACTTTTTCGAGAGTAAATGCAGAGATTACTACAAACCATCAGAAGTTTGCATCGACGAACAACTCAATCCATTTCTTGGTCGTTGTCCATTTTGACAATACTTGCCCTCCAAACCGGACAAGAATGGCATAAAACTGTTCTTACTTGTAGACTGCAACATTGGTTATGTCTATACAGGCCAACCCTACGTTGGTAGGGTTGGAAACAAAATTACGCGAGGCTTGGATGCAAAAGTAGTTAAATCGCTAGCAGAAACCTTGTACCATGTTGGACGCAACATTACTGCAGACAATTATTTCACTGATTTTGCTCTGGTCTCTGACGTACTTCTCAAAAAAAACAATTATGTTGAAACTTTACGAAAAAAAAGTCTGACATTCCTTTAGAGTTCCAAGCTGACAAAACACGACCAATTGGATCAACTTTGTTTGGTTTTGATAAACATACAACACTGGTGTCATTTGCTCCCAAGAAGTCGAAAAGTGTTTAGCTTGTTTCCACAATGCACCACGATGACAAGATTGGTGATCAAACTGGCAACCTGACATCATTTTGTATTATAATGCAATGGATACAACAGATCAGATGTGTCACACCTACAGCGTGCAGAGGAAGACTAAAAGGTGACCTTTGGCATATTTCATGAATCTGTTAAATCTTGGTGGACTGAACTCCTACATAACCTACATTACTGGGAATCCGCAATGGTGCCAAAAATTATCGTAGTTCTTATATGATCTAGGCTTAGACTTGGTGAAGCCAATGATGGAAAGAAGAGCAATGTCTTTTGTTGGCCTTACTAAGCCAATACAATAAGCCATGTCAGTTTGTGGAAACACACCACTAGCTTCTGTTGATTACAGTCAAAATGAGCAAGGTCCAACAAAATCTGTAAAAGAAAGAGATGCTACAGATGCAATATGGATCAAAAGTCTGCTCGGATCTGCACAAAGTGCAAAAAAACTGTTTGTGCCCACCATTCTACCAAGGCTGAAGAAATCAAATGCTGACCTTCATGTTAGCTACAGAAATTCTGTGTTTTTTCAGGAAACCTGCTCCTCTGCAAGAAATTCAAAAAACTGTTTGTGCCCTGTTTGAACAAAATTGAACAATTTCATATTGATTTTTATGTCAGCTACGTAAAATTTGTTGTTTCCCAATAATTTTTTTTGTTAAAAGTTTTGCGTTTTAATGTAAAAACGATTGGGTCCCGAGGACCCATTTCATACAAAAACGTTGGCAAAATATTGTATGCATTTAAGGGTTAAAAAACATGAGAAAAACGAAAAGAGATGCTGCCATCAGAACGCATGTGAAATGAATTCCTTTCACCTTGCGACCGTGCTGACGTCCGACGCAATGCTGTGACGCATAAATTTGTCAAAATTCACTAAACAAGCAAGCACCGGTCGCAGTCTCGTTAGTTTTTGGACACACCTCGTATAATATCTTTTAAATATCCCATAGGCAGTGCGGTCTGGGAGTTGCAACTTGTGCAATGTGTGAGGGTAGATTGTCACCATCACTTTTCCATGTTTTTCCCCATCAACAAAGATGTAAGAGAAATAAATGATGCATGCTTGTCCATGATCAAAAGAACGAGATTTTCGGTACTGTATTTTGCGAACTGCATAAAGTGCTCGAGATATTTCACGAAGATTTCTTCATTTATCCATCCACGTTTTGCAGCACACCCAGCAAAACTCACGCCACTCCTGGTAACATAGATTTCTTTACAAAGCGAGATCTTGGAAAAATAAAGTTAAAAGGGACTGTGTTTCCAATTGCATTATTTGTGCCAATCATTGTAACGAGAGATCTACGCGCAATAGAAGTCACGGCACCAACTTGCTTAGATCCTTTCAAAGCAATCACTTTAACTGGAGTTGTAAAACACACAGTCTCATCCATGTTGTAAATATTTTCAAGCAAAAAAGGAGAAAGAGCAAAAGAGCAAAAAAGAGCAAACCTTTTCATGACCCTAGAAATGTTTTTAAAGAAGACCCCAACAATGGTGCGGTTAAATGATGCTGCTAATTCAAATGTTGTTGGTTCAGGAGATCTTAATTACAAGTTATAGCGCTTCATAAGCAACTGCATTCATTATCTTCCTGCCCTTCTGTTGTCAGACCAATTTTTGGGAATAAGGACTTGGTTTTGCTCAGCAAATTTGTAAGCTAGCATTTTTACTTTATCCATAGATAGGCCATAATATTGCTTTACTAAATTAATGCAATGTTCTGCCAAATCTTTTTCCATTTCATCTGTAAAAATTTTTCTGTGTTTTGCATGTCCCATTTTAACTTGGTCTGATGAGCCTTTGGAAATCTTTTTTTAAAAACCGTGGAAACGTTGTTTGGTCAATTCTAAACTTCTTTGCAGCACTGTGCCCGGATTTACCAGCAGGCATGGAATTTGTAGCTTGTTTAAACACGTGTCTTCGAATTTCCCCTCTATTAGTTTTGCGTAACTTTTTCCCCATTATTTAGCATCAAAATAATTGATTACCTTTCTCTTAAACAAATTCTTTTCAAACTAAACATACCGAAGTGACGTTCTAGTTGCTCACGCGAAGATCCCGATGTTTGGAATCAACTCAAGTACAAATACTGTGAGCTACCCCCATTTTCCTCCCCAACGCGTAGAAAATGCATTGATAGGTTTCTAGTTACGGTTAGCTTGTGGGAGAGAATGTAGCTTACTTTTCGAAAGGACCGCTCTGCTTAAAGCTCAAACCCGGATCTTTTCATCCTGCGCGACGCCCGATGCAGTATGAATATTGTCATTCTAACTAATCATTTTGCTACATTTGTTAGATTTCTTTTGTTTTGTTTTACACCTTCAATCTTACCGCATGGGTAGCCCTGAGAGGATTTGAAAACTCTAGACGGCATTGCTTTTAGGATCATAAAAAGCGCAAACCTCTTCACCACGCTGAGTTAGCAGTCCATAGAAGAGGGAGCAAAATTTTTCATCATCAAATTTTACTTATTAAAAATAATTTCTTACTTTTTAAAATGTTTCGATCAACTATAAATACTTTTAATATTTTGTTTATAACTTATATCATTATATTTTCAAAATTTCAAAGGTGCAGCCTCTTTTAGTCAATATTGAAACTTTTTTCCTCCTATTTATAAGTTCTGAATTAGCAATATATATTTTACATATTAAATAATATTTGAACAATATTTAAGCTTTCTTTAAGATTTTTAGGGTTCCCGCCCAGGCTTGGGAAATTTTCATTTAAAAAATCTTTAATCGATTTTGTAAACGTGTTTACAAATTTTAAAATTGATAAAAAGATAGTTTTATCTTCATTTAAGTAAAAAGAAAATGTGTCTCTAAATGCATGTTAGTGATAAAAAATTGCCAGCGTGGCCAAGTAGTTAAGAACGACTTATTGATGGCAAACGTGATTTTTATGGTTGCGGTTCAAACCTTTCTTGTATTATTTTGTTGTATCCTTAGAAAAACACTCTTGACCACTTTCCTTTGCTTATGAATTGGTAGCAACCGAATTCTAAATTTTTATAATTTTAAATATCAAGTTAAAAAAGCTTTAAACTAACAGTAATTTCTTGCTTTTCTAAAAGCAGTTCAGAGAAATGGTTTAACAACTGCCTAAAGTATTGTGGCTCCAACAATTTACAGCAATTCAGGAAGATTAATAGGCTAGATATAAAAACGACAGTAAAAATAATTTTGACTACCTAAGATTTCTTATTGTGGATACATGAAATTATTTTTCTAAATGCATGTTAAAATTTTTAAACATTACTAATTATTGTTAGGCAGAAAAACTTAATTTAGTAATATTTTTTTATCGTGAATTACTAATTTATTGAGATAAACTGAAAGTTTTTTCTCCAAGCCAATAATACAATCTTTTTTTTTCAAAACTGATATGTAGTTGCATTTTTGCAAGTATCTAACAAAATTTTGTCCTCAAAAACTTTAACAGGAAAAAATTTTAAGTCAAAATAAAGTAAAAAAAATTTTAAGTCCTATTACTTAAAATAAAGCTAGCAGATGATTAAATTTTAAGAAATATTCAAAAACTAAAAACTGCCTTATCCGTAATACAATCAATTTTTGAAATCGTTAAACATACAAGAATTGTATTTCAAAATTAAGTTTTCGTAATTGATTTCGTTCATTTTACCTGGCAAAGAAGATGACTCCTACAACTATCACCACAACGACAAAAATAACAATTATCAAAATAAGAATAAGATTGTTTGATTCGATTGGAGGATTTAATGTGGAAGGAACAACACAAAATCCTGAAACATTTCTGACATCACTTCCTCCTTGACACGAAAAGACTTGAATCTATAATAAATTGTTAATTATTTAAATTTACCGATATAAAAAAAACACCGATATAAAAATAATGCAAAAAATATAGAAAAAACTTTTCATAGCATCAAAATAATCTTTTGTCTACGGATTCTGTTGGAAAAGTGAACTGAAGGGCAGAAGGCAGTGCACTGTGCTTTTATTGACTTGGAGAAAGCATACGACAGAGTACCCAGAGAGGAACTGTGGGAATGCTTGCGATTAGCTGAAACATCAGAGTGCTACATAAAGATTATCAAGGTTATGTATGACGGAGTGACTATGAGAAGTGCAGCATGGTTGACTGAAGAATTCAAGGTAGGTGTAGGACTCCACCAAGATTCAGCACTCAGCCCATTTTTTTTGCCATCATCATAGACAGGCTGACGAAAGACATTAGGAAGGACGCACCATGGAATATGTTGTTTGCAGATGACATAGTCCTGTTTAGACAAAAACCATAAGGAGCTAGAAAAGGATCTGGAGATTTGGAGAAATGCACTGGAGAGAAGAGCCCTGATAGTGAGCCGGAGCAAGACCGAATATTTAAGGATTGGGGATGTGGATGACGGAGAAGAGTTGAAGCTGCAAGGAGAAAAAGTAAAGAGAGCAAAAAAACTTCAAATACCTGGGTTCAACAGTTAGTAACAATGGAAGTGTGAAAAAGAAGTAAGGAGAAGGATCCAAGCAGGATATATGAGTTGGAGGAAGGTGACTGGAGTTTTTTGCGACAGGAAGTTATCAGCAAAGGTTAAGGGTAAAATGTACAAGAGTGTTGTTAGACCAACCATGCTTTATGGAATGAAAACGGTGATAGTAACGAAAAGACAGGTGGGAAAAATGGAAGTTGCAGAGTTGCAAATGGTGAGATTGGTACTGGGAGTGACAAGAAAGGACAAGATAAGAAATGAATACGTGAGAGGGACCGCGACAATTGCAAACCCGGGAGACAAACTTTGGAATGCAAGGCTACGTTAGTATGGACACGTAAAAAGGAGAGAAGAAAATTACGTGAGGAAAAGGATGATGGAGATGGCGGTGCCAGGCAGAAGGAAAAGAGGAAAGCCAAGGAGAAGGTGGATGGATTTGGTGAGAGAAGACATGGAAAGGGTTGGAGCTAGGAAAGAAGACGAAGTAGATTGAGTAAAATGGAGAATACTTTTGCGCTGTGGCGACCCCGAGTAGATAGAAGCCGAAAGAAGAATAAAAAGAAGAATGCAATTTCTTTGTATTGCAATTCAAAACTTACTTGAAAATATAGTGTCACGTTAGGTCGAAAACCAGATAAACTAATAGTATGACGTATGAATTGATCCTTTGTTTGCTGCAAGGAATGCGGAATAAGATTGTATTCGACTTTTGGCTGGCTTAAAGCAGTTATCTGAGAACAATATTTTTATTAAGTCTTTGCTTAATGTTTGTGTTTTTTTTTTAATCAAATTTCATTGTATTAGAAAGCGATTGTAGTTACTTAATAGAAACATAATGATATATTTTTACATTAATTTACTTTTTAGTGTCAAATAATACATTTCTTATCAAAATTTGTCGCGCATCCTTTGCATTTCGTGACAAAATAAAATCTTTAAAAATTACTGAAACAAAAAAATTAAATTAAAATTTTCCAATAAATTACATTGCTTTGTAGATGAGCCATTACACATAATATTTACTACGTTACTGTTGAACAAAGGTGTTATGTTTTAACTTGGAAGATTGAGTCCCATATAGACCTATTTGGAGTGACTGTGATTAGCGTACACTAAAAATTTTGGTAAAAAATATTGTTCTTGTCAATGAGCTCTCCAAAGAAATATTGCAAAACTTTTACGTTTGTGTGTAAATATTGCCATTACCATACCAAATTTTAAACATCAATGTACAGGCATTTACTGCAGTTTGAGTAAATGTCGACAAGTCTTTTTAAAGCAACTTAACTAATTTTCTACAAACTTTTCAATTTGTCTAATTTAAATGTAAAATGATGTAAACAATATAAAGAAAAGTTTATGATTTATGATTTTTGACGAGATTTTAATTCAACAACTCAAAATTATCCGAGAAAACGATAATTTATCGGCAAGCCGTAAACATTTTGAAAAGATTCAAATTATTGCAGTTAAATCAAACAATCAAATCATTATTTCACATAAACGAAGAACTTTCTGATTGAATTTTTGAAATGCAATAATCTTAACCTATTTATATCAAAGGTTGAAAATTTTTAATTATTTCGGCTGTATTTTATAAATTGACACATATTTAGGCACAAGCAACACAATAACAATAGTTTTTTCAATTTTCACTTTTTACTTTTAAAAATACAAGCCATTCTACATGTAGGACACCAGGCACATGCAATAGCATTTATTGCGTAAATCTTGTCTTTCGCTTGTCGTATTTTTCTCCATTCTTTGCTAGAGATAAACTGTCTTATGTACAGGGTGCGGCATAAATAATTGGAAATTTTTAAAAAGGTCTTACTCTATTAACAAGGGGTTATTTTTATTTACACCACTCTTATTTTTGTAGAACTAAATCTAATTATGATAATTGATAACTTAAAATTTCTCCCTACAATGGTTCAGTCAAAATCAATCATAAGCCTTTTTAAATGTGGTTACTCTAGCACGCTAATCTCAAAGAAGCTAAACATTACAAAACCCTGCCTCCATAATGGTTTGGGCGGATTTCACAAGATCATGGAAATCTCCTCTTATCTTTGTGAAGAAAAATGCTAAAATTAATGCAGAATATTATGTCAAAAACATTTTGAAACCGATCAAAAATGTCAGCAATAAGAATTTAAAAAACAAAAATTGGACGTTTCAATAAGATGGAGCCACCGCGCATGCTGCTAATATAACGCAAAATTTTTGCAGAAAAAATTTTCCTCGTTTTAGGACAAAATTAGGTAGCTCCCATGTTCCCCAGATCTTAATCTCATGTATTTTTCAATTTAGGGAATTTTGTATAAGACTGCAACTCATAACTCTCACAAAACTATTGATTCTTTGAAGAAGGGTTTGAAAAAAGTTTGGAAAGAAATTCCTTTAAGTCTCTTGCGTGCCGCTGACGACCAAGCTATCAAAAGATTTTCTAACATTTGCAAGGAATTTGGAGGACACCTCGAAAAATGACTTTGGCAATTACTTTTTATATCAAGTTAGAAAAACATGATAAAATTTTATTTAAAAAGTAGATGTTATAGTAAAGTTAACTTTAAAGGAAAATTTCCAATCATTTATGCCGCACCCTGTACCTACAATGGGTTTTCATTTGTTTATATGTTTATTAAAAAAAAAAATACTATTTTGGAGTTTTAATGACGAAGGTAGGGACCAAAGATTGTCTTACTGTATGTGAGACCGTTAGAAATACTTGATAATGAATGACTGTTAGAAATACTTGAAGACTATGGGTTAGTGCATTTTTAAAACTTCTTCATTATTTTTGCATGGAAATGTGCACAGTAATGTACTTGTCTTGCAGAGCAATCCAGTGCAAAAGAAAGTTAAAGCCTATGCCTTGGTGAAGTAGAATCATCGGTCCAAGGTCAAGTACGTCATCGATATACGTATATCTGATACAACAAAGCCATAAGGTGTTTTTAAGTTCCTTTTTTATCTCAAAAGTCTTCGTCTGTAAGATTACCAGTAACAATGATAGAAGAAAGTACGATAATTTTATCATGTTAATCTGTTTGTAACAAAGCATAATTTCCATCCGAAGTCTTGTTTAAAATTCCATAGGTTTAGTTTTCATTTTTATTTCCGTAGAAATAAAGTTTTTAATTTTTCTAAAATATTCAAAGCATTATAGAAAACTTTATAATTTTTTCAAGTAAATGTTTGGGCTTAAGTTCTTTTATACTCGTAGTTTTAAAACAAATTTTACACGCCTATTAGACAGCAATTATTACATACCAATCGCTCTGGTTGCAATAACTAAGAAGCAAAGCCTAATAATTGTATATACTAAACATACAAAATCTGTCCTGTGTCAAGCAAAAGCGCAAAATCAACTTCTATGTTGCATTACTATTACACTGTTTCCAAAGTTACAATGCAAGGTGTTTTTATTAAACTACGAGGTGTGTTTGAAAAGTATCGGGACTGTATGCTTTGCACAAACAACACTTGCAACAGTGATAAAAGCTTTGTTTTTTAAGATGGCGCAATGTCTTGTGGTTGTAAAAATGTAGTTTCAGCATTCTGTGACAACCATATGCTTTTTTACAGGCTTTTCTTGAAAGGTGCTTTACTGTAGTTCGTTTTGGGATAATTTATTTAGTAAATATTTTTTTCTTTTTTTTTCTTCTTTTGTTAACAAATAATGAGCATTGAACAAAGAATCAACTTGAAGTTTCTCGTTCGACTTGGAAAAACTCCAACTGAAACATTCAATTTGCTCCAAGAAGTTTACGGAGATGCTACGATGTCAAGAACTCGGATTTTTGAGTGGTACAAGAGGTTCATAGAGGGAAGAGAGGATGTGGAAGATGATCCTAAGAGTGGAAGGCCAACAACAAGCAGAACAAACGAAAATGTTGAGCATGTGAGAGAAAAAGTGCGCAGTGACCGCCGCCTTACTGTTAGAATGATAGCAGATGAGTTGAGCATGAATAGTGAGAGGGTGTGGAGGATCATTACAGAAGATCTGGGGATGAGGAAGGTTTGTGCGAAAATGGTACCAAGGTTGCTGAATGATGGGCAAAAGGAAAATCGTGTGCAAGTGTGTCAAGACATCCTGAAACAACTTGAAATTACACCAGATCTGCTGAGTAGAGTTGTTACCGGTGATGAGTCGTGGATCTTCAAGTACAATCCACTCACCAAACGGCAGAGCCTTGAATGGAAGAGTGCATCCTCACCAAGACCCAAGAAAGCAAGGCTGTTCAAGTCCAAAATTAAGGTGATGCTGATTGTTTTCTTTGATGTTCATGGAATTGTTCATCTAGAATTCTTGCCACAGGGCCAAACCATTAACCAGAATGTTTACAAAGACATCTTGCGACGTTTGATGCGTTCGGTAAGGGAGAAAAGAAGAGAATTGTGGGAGACAAAGTCATGGCTGCTTCATCATGACAATGCTCCTGCTCACAATGCCTTAAGCATACGACAATTTCTTGCAGAAAATAACATTGCCGTGCTGGAGCAACCACCCTACTTGCCGGATCTGGCTCCCTGTGATTTTTTCTTGTTTCCTAAGCTCAAGGGAGTCATTAAAGGAACCCGTTTTCAAGACTCAAAAGCCATAACAACAGCCGTAACGAAGGAACTACGAGCGATCCCAATGGAATCTTTCCAGAAGTGCATAGAAGCATGGCAACAGAGATTATAAAAGTGCATTCGAGCTCAAGGAGATTACTTTGAAGGGGACAAGTTGTAATTTTTACGTGGCATTTCAAATAAAATAATTATTTACACAGTCCCGTTACTTTTCAAACAGCCCTCGTATATAAAGCAATACGTCACGCAAAGAATAGCTAAGCCATATGCATAAACAAACGCTTTTCTCTGCTCTTTTACTACCGTTAATGCCTATAGGTAGGACGCCTAAACTTTGAAAGAAAATTGCCGAAGCGCTTGAAATTGCAGTAGTTTGAAACTTTTTGATATGAAAGGTAGATACAAAGTGATTCTAATAAAAACATAGCCGTTGGAATATATGCAGTTTAGCAAACAAATACTGGTTGTTGTTTCAAAACACTTTTAACAAAATGTAAAATAGAAAAATTGCTCATGTCAAGCTCGATATATTGTAATATGCAGTAAAACAAAAAAATGCGTTTAAAATATGGATAAACCTAGAAGTAAATTTACTTTACAGTTACATTAGATTGAAAAAAATTTGTTATGTTAACCCAAAAAGTCTAAATTCCATTTAAATTGCTCTCCAAAATTTAAGACTCTGAGCGTAAATGAGCTAAAACAGCACATTTTTTAAAATGGAAATGAAGGATACTTGAATTTTTTGTCAAAAATTGATTAAGTAAAAAAAACTTTTATTAAATTTTTATCAAAAAGTTTAAAAGAATTAAACCAACAAAAAGTTAGTAAAATTAAGATATTAAAATTCATTGTGAATGAAATTTTTATCAAAAAATTATTTTCTTTTTGATCAGAGACCTAATCTTTTGATCATTTATCTTTTAACAGAAGGGGTTTAAAAAATGGGTAGACATTGTTTCCTTAAAAAAATAACAGAAAAAAAACAAACTAATTTCATAAACCGATTAACAAACTAAAATTTTCATTTAACAAATCAAATAGGCATTACTTTAGAACTGAAATAGTAGAATAATGCAACAACATTACTTTGTAAGACGAAATATTGTTGAAAGGTTTTGTTATATTCGACCACTCGATAATGCAATCATTTGGTATTTTAATTGCATTCGTAACTCGCGCGTCATTGACAGGTCCGGGAATCCCAGAGGAAGTTGTAGCAATAGCAGTTGATGAAAACCAGGATATAGTTGAACAACCTGATGGTCGAACAACTGCCTGAAATTATAATTGCTTTTTAACATATGAAACGATACAGTAAATAAGAAACAAGTATATGCAAGCATAGTGCCAAAGAACGTAAACAAATTAAAAGTAGAAATATATTTAGATTGGTGGTTTTTCTAAAAAAACTGAGTAAAGAAATACAATAATTTGATATAGTAGTATTTTGTTAAAAGGTGACCGATAGATTGAACCCGGTTAATTTTACCAACATAATTTCCACCCGATATCCATAGCATAAGCGCTATGCAATTTAACAAAAAATTTATAAACTGAAAAAAAACTTTTTTCTCGTGCACTTTCAGTCTGAATCGATTTTAAATGTTGCAATGCCACGGTACATAAAACACTTCGGCATTAAAGAATGCTGTAAGTTTAATAAAAAGAAATTAAAATTAACTAAGAAGAAATATTACTTTATTAAATATTTGTATTATCTGACACTCACTTCTATCTTATATAAAGTCTGTTCTTTTAATCCATTAAGAATGAACAATTTTTTTTCCCAAGGCACTTTATGTTTTCTGCTGCCATTCACAAAAATCTATCATAAAATCAAATAATTGTTTTCCAGAAATATTAATTAATATAACTTTGCTTCTTCGCAGTTTAAAATAAAGGTTTTAAAACACAGCATAGCTACAGTAAAGTAAAGACCATTTACAAAATCTAGAAACTATCTATAATTTTCAAGACAATAAAATAGTTTTATTTATAAGTGATAGAGTATTGTTCTTTTTCACTTTTGTTAAACCAACTATATGAAACAAAAAAGTATTTGGGGAATTTTTAAATTTTCGAAAAAAATATTGAATTTCCTAATATTAGTACGTCACCAAATGTAAGCAAAAGACTGATCTATTCAACTTTAACCCTATTCTCCTCAACCTTTTTCGAGCTGTTGACTCCCCAACGGCCGGCTTCAGAAGCCCACCAAATTAACGATTTGTGACTCCAAAACTACTTCAGCTATCTTTATGAAATTTAAGCAGATTAAGATCAGTTATTTAACTTTTGTTAGAGCAAAAAAGTTTTTGAAAATTTATTTGATAAAGTCTGAAAAATTTCAATTTAGAAAAGTCACTTTAATTTTTACATTTAGATACTCATTTAACTAGCGTGAAATGCGATTGTAACGGTTTCGCTGTTGTAACAGTCGTAAACTTAATTAAAAATTGGACGTAAAGAGTAACGTTAACGCGCACAACAATTACAAACAATGAAGAAGCTGAGGAAGCTTGTTCCATTGTTTGAATGGTCGAATTATGAAAAATATTTTAGACCAGTTTCATTTACTTGCTCACATGTTTCGTCCACATGTTTTTGTTGTTACTAATAGTTATTGCTGCTTTTTAAAAAAAATTAAAAAAACAAAAATGAATTTTTTTTACGCAAAAGAATTTGAAATTGGCTGTTTTGATACTTAGCAGTGTTAAAATATCGACTTACAGATATTATAAAACCAACAAAACTTTATATTTTATATATCTCTGTTTACATGCACATCGTATTTTACCGCCGCAAAAAGAGTTTTTTAATTATTGAAATTAAACTACGCCATCGCATTACTTTACAAAAAAACACTGAGAAAACAATATTACTCTATATAATTGTTACTCTTAGTCGTGAAACATATCTCAGCATCGATCAAAGCATGAAGCACAAATTTGTAGCAGTGCCGCAAACACATGGAAGAGCTACATGTTTGACATTGATTCCGTGATTTGTTTAAGTTTTATTTTTGCATATTCTGGCCTGGTCCAATTTCATTATCATAGCAGAGACAACAACGTTTCGTAAACTTAGACTTTGAAGCATAATTTTGAGGTGTAAATGTTACAACACTACTGTAGAGTCACTCGAACGGAAATGACTTTGCCCAAAATCAATTTAATTTTTTGTTGAAAATCAAACTGCAAGCCAGTCAAAGGCCTTCTTTCAACTTGCGGTTGAATTATTGCTGGCGAGAGGTTGTAAGTGTGGTTTTGAAGGGAACGGATAAAGATTGTATATGTTCGTTTCTTATTACATTTTATTGTTCTATTAGAAAAAACATTTTATGCCACTTTCCAACTTGAAAGTCTTTATCAGCAACTCTGAATTACAGTTTATAAAAACTAAAGTGCCCAATAAAAATTTCTTAAACAGCAATATTCCAACATTTGTAAAGATTCAAGATTCACATTTGATCATAAAAATATTGATCCCCACAAGGTCTCTCAAAGATAACTTCGAGAAAGAGGTGTTAATTTGTAAAGGTCCTTTTTTATCATTACGTAAACAGGGCAATTCTATGCTGAAATTTTTGTAGGATGTAAAAGTATCCATTTCAAGTAAAACACATAAATAGGACTGGCCCCCGTACTTTATTTTTTTACAGCAAATTGCTATTGTATTGCCTAGATTAAATGTTGTTGGCAATGTATCGAGCCACAACCTTTTATTTTTTATCCAAAACTGTCCGAGCTCGTGCTCCTTGTAATGTCCACTGCATGTGACACTCCGATACAATGCTAACTCTGATTTGTGCAAGGCGCCGCATTTACAATTAGAGAAAGGAACGAGACCCCATTTTCTACGCACAAATGAAAACGCACAACTACAGTCCGCAGACGGAATGGGCCAACTGGCCGCAACCAACTGGCGCAACCAGACGAGTTAAGGACAACTAGAGGCAGTCGACTGGTTAGTTAAGCTTCCCCAGTCGGCTGCGACCAGTTGTCTTTAAACCGTTTGAAAGTGTTTAAGCATAACTCAAACTATTCTGGGCACGCTATTTTGAACGGATAAGGCATGGCGCTGGTAATGAAGCACGAGGCCGGATGTACTTTCATAGTAATCTGTGTTCGATCTATGATTTATGCAATGGGCAGATCGGATGCGCTTAATTCAGAAAAAGTATTCAAGTTTTTGCGCAGCAGACACAAGTGTTTAGACTTTTGTGTTTATCGACAGGCATTTGATAAAAGGTAAATAAACTGTAGTCAGGATCTAGAGAAGTGCTCTAAAACTCATATGCTGCAGTAAAACGAAAAGCATACTCTTTGAAATAGAAATAAAGTTTTGTTTTTTTGAAGTAGCAACCGAAAAACTTAAAAAATTCATTATGCAATACATTTCTTTGTGTAATTTCAAGACCTTTTTTTTGGTCTTTACTAAATTTTGAACGCTTTTTTTCATGAAGCTTTGTTTAGTGATCATAAAAACTCTTTGCTAATAAATTGATAATTTTTTGCTTAATTTTCAACCAGGCTCGATTGTGCACAATATACGTAAATTGGTAACTTAAAATGAAAATAAAAATTATTATTTTATTTTTTGAGTTTAGATTGAGTTTTTAAGCTTTTTATGACAGCCAAATGAAACTTCAGGCAACGGAAAACGTTCAAAATTTAGCTCTTCACCTGGTCCAGGTATTCTGCTAATTTTTGGAAATTTTTTAAAATGTACCGCATGTTCGTAAAAGTAGCGGAGCACAAGTCTAGAGTACAACCTTTAGCCAAAACAAGTGTCACTACTAGTTTTCAGAACTCAGATGGCTAGATGTTTGAAAAAACTGATAAGTGGTCCGTTGGAGAGGGACGGAGGTATTCAGCGACTACGCGCAAAGCGTCATTCAAAACACATATATAAACCAAGTACTACGAGAACAAACAAGACTCCAGTACTCGGCTGTTGAATAGACTAAAAATAAGAGAGCTGTATCTGATGTTTTGGCACCAGCACCCGCTCTGAGGCCCCACGTTACCTCAGCAGTGGGACAGGCGAAGATTTTTGCGCAATGCCAAAACTTGATTGATTTGTTTAGTTTTACTTCAAGATAAATCGGAACCAAACGCAGTAGTGAATGTTGATTACTGTAAACTTTTAGCTCACATTTTTTCTTAATCTGGATATTTTGGAAAGCAGATTATGCATCTAGATGTTAAGAAAGTCTTGATTGATTTCGGGGAACACTGTTTCTCTGACACCCGAGATCATTTTGATTACTGTAGCCCTTAGAGTGAAACCTTCTTTGTAAACTAGTTTTATAATCATTCTAACCACGCATTTATCCAGCAGAAACCTCAGCAGCTTGCATATAAAGTCAAGTTTGAATGAAATAACAGTGTCATATGCAGCTGTCAGATTGACAAATAGTACTGGCGTTTTTCTTAGTCTCGAAAAAATTGTCAATGATTTGTATTAACAGAGCGACTTGATCCACGATTGACTTTTTGTATTAAAACCATCAATTGGCTTGTTGCGGACATAGGTAAGCGTCTCAAATTTTTCTTAGGGGACCTAAAGTTGATAAATTTGTCAATGATTGTTTGTGTCTTCTACAGCCTTCTTTGTCTTTCAAATTGCAACTACAAGCGCTCTTACGTAGATTTTCCGAATTGAAGTTGAGGCAATCCAGGAAAAGAGAAAGTTATGTAATCAAAAATTTAAAGCAGCTCTAACATAGATTATAAGCTCTATGACATAAAATTAGGGCCCGGAGCTTTATCTGGTTTTACGTGGAAAAACTCTTGTAAATAGCCCAGATCATCCGTAACTAAGATATCTAAGTTGATTTTATTCAGAGGTTTCCAGTTAGTGGGTCATTTTAAAACTAAAAAGAGTATCAGAAAATAAGGTGATAGATTCAAAGTTAGATATCTTGGAGTGAGAGATATACCATTCAAGGGCATGAAGAATTGCGAAAGTCTCGGCACTGTAGCTGGTAGCCCAGAGACCAGTCGAGAAGGAGAGCGAGGTAGCAGTGACACACTTTGTACACTTGATGTGAATCCCTGCACCACTTTGCCGCAGCCCGCCAGGTACCGAACCGTCAGTCAAGACAGTGATGTCGCTGCGAAATAGGCAGAAAGGTGGGAGGTGGCTGTGAAATTGCGAAGGGGGGTCGTTACGAGAGCATGGGTAGGAGAGTTGGAGTGAAATGGTGTAAATTGAAGGGGTAGATCAGGAGGTTAGAGGATTAGGGGGTTTAGAGGATTAAAGTTTTACGAGCAAGATATAGGTTGGGTGTAAGATTATGTAATCGGAAAAAGTATCTCCATGAATCTTTCTTGAGACGTGTGCGGGGATTAGAATTTGCTAGAGAAGCTAGGGGAAAGGTTGAAGGTAGTCGGAGGGCTTGTTCAAAGAAGGAGAGGGATTGGTCGGTGAAGGTGACGCGTAGTGGAGGAAGAAGTGCTTCTACATGAAGTAGAGGGATGGGAGTGGACGATAGACAGCTTGTGATTACTCTACAGGGAAATCTATGCATCCTATCCACCGAGGTGATGTGGGTAGGAGATGAAAAGGGAAACCAGCCTGGGAAAGCATAGGTGAGGATGGGGCGAATGAAGGCTTTATATAAGGTACATAAAGGTTCCTTTGATGAGCCCCAGGAGGCAGAGACGATAGAGTGGAAAGTACGGAATCAGCTATGAAACTCTTTCCGTAAGGATGGGACATGATGTTTGAAAAAAAGATTGCGGTCAAAGGTTACACCAAGAAAGGTTGATGAGAGTTAAATTTAAGTGGATTATCACGTGATTGGTAGGAGTCTAGGCTGAAGAAGGATGTTTTACATTTGAGGGGGTTGAGAGGAAGGCGCCACTTTGAGGACCATTCCACCAGTCTGTTGAGAGCAGCTTGTACTGTGGAAGTTTCATACTCAACACTTGGGGAGGAGGCCTAAATGGCAAGGTCATCTGCATAGAGTGAAGTCTTAACAGATGTAGGTAAATAGTTAGGAAGATTATTGATAAATAAAGAGAAGAGGACTGGTCAAAGAACTGAACTTTGGGGAACACCTCTTCGGACACGGAAAGGACAACTATATGAATTACAGATGCTGACTTTCGAACGGCGATCTAAGAGATAGAAACGTATCCATTCGACAAAACAAAGAGAAAAACATAAAGAGAGGAGTTTAGAAAGAAGGGCAGAATGACAAACTGAGTCAAAAACTTTCGCAAAATCCACAGTGGCAAGGAGTGTACATGCGCCTGGTTTAGTTTGGTGAAAGGAATCTGCGATTGACTGCGAGAAGAGGAGAACCTGATCTACAGTCGATCTACCAGGTCTAAAACCAGCTTGCACGGGTGAAAAGATGTTTTGTTGTTCTAGAAAATAGGTTAGTTGTCTTAAAACCATTCTTTTGAAGAGTTTGGAGGTACAGAAAGTGAGAGAGGTGGGTCGGTATGAGGAAGGTGAGTCAGAGGGTTTTCTGGGTTTGAGAATGGGGATGATTGTCGATTGTTTCTAGGCAGATGGGAAGGTGTTAATTGACCAAGAAAGGTTAAAGATATATAGAAGAAAATGTAGCGCAGACTGTGGAAGGTGGGTTAGAAGAGGGTAGATAATTTGATCAGGGCCTGAAGAGGTTGAGGTTGAGAGTTGTGAGATAGCTGTTAAGAGTTCAAGAGAGGAGAAAGATGAGCAGAAAATGGAGTGCAGGGTGTTGCAGTGTGCAGTTCTGACAGTATTCATCTGAGCTTTCTCGATGCTTTGAAAAGGTTTTGGGGTTTGAGTAGAGAAGCAGGACTGTAGATGTAAAGAAAGTTGAAGAAAAACAGAGGTATGACAACTTGGGAAGTTGGGGTGGGGAGCCAGCGATGGAGCGAAGTAGTGAAAAGACTTCGTTGGCTAGAGCAAGTTTTTTGCCATGACTCAGCTTTAGCTTTATCACGGCGGTTGATGGTGCCGAAAGGCAGCATTGCATCATTCAGAAGTGGCAGAAGTGGCAGCATCATTCAGTATTTTGGTAAAGGTGCAGGTAGCTTCAGAAAGAGAAAATTTTGCAAAATTAGAGGGAGAAGAGCAGTGGGTATCAATATAAGTAAGGTAATCGTCCCAGCAATTTTATTGTAATTAAATGAAGGGGGGCGTTGGATAGAGTTAATTAGAGGGGAAGTAGAAATAGAGATAGGAAGATGATCTGAATCGAGGTTCGGAAGGGTCTTCCATGTGCATTTGATTGCTATTTGGGCAAGGACCAGAGAGAGATCAGGGGAGGAGCGGTTTCCAGTGGCACGGTGTAGTAGGGTGTGATATTTGGGGGTTGTTAAGAGATAAAGGTAAGAAGAAAGGATGCAGTCAAACAGATCTTTGCCTGATTGGTCTTCCGAGGTGTGAGAATTCCAGGATGAATGATGGCCGTAAAATTGCCAAAAATGAAGTAATAGGGGATAATGGTAAGAGCAAGGGTGAGAAGAATTTAGGGCGGGAATCTGAGGAAGAAGAGCAAATAGGAAAAACATAGGCGTTGAAAAGGTGTATAAGTAAAGCTCCTTTTATTTTAACTGTAATAACTAAGCAGTCGGAGCTGGGATCGAGAGAGGAGAGGTGTTGTGTGGAGAGAAGAGAGTATAAGTTTCCCGTAGAGATGGTGGTTCCTTTCCTCGTCATAGAGCGGTTCTTATGGAGAGTTTTGTAGCCAGGTATTTGAAAAGAGGAGTCAGAAGAGAGTTGCGACTCTTGCACGAAGATGAGATTTTACTGATTTGGAGAGAGAAATTGATAAGTTCAGTACGACGGGGCAAATCCCATTAGCATTCCACTGTAGGATTTGAAGGTTGTTTCGAGAGGGAGAGAAAGGATGGAAAGAAAATTGTGTGAAAGGAAAGGTGGTATGTTGGGTTTGAGGATGAGGTAGAGATGACGCTGAGGGAGGATAAGTAAAAACTAGTTGGGGGTGATTAGGAGGGTCGGTGGAGTTATAAATGGTGGAGGGTTGTTTTGGGAAGAAATTTATTTTTGAGGATATGAATTTGTGGGTATTTGTGGATGAGGATGAGAGTTTGGGAGTGTTTGTGGATGGAGATACAGGGTTAGGATGTGAGAGGGAGGAGAGGTTGAGAAGAGGATGAGCACATTGGACAAGTCCGAGAGTCTCCCGGAGAGATTTTACGAAAGTCTGCGAGGGAGAGAACAGAACATGAGAGGTGTACCTAGAGAAAGCAATTGGTACATTCCACCGATCTGTTTCCCCAAGTGACTCTACGGGAGGAAACAGAGCAGGGATCTATAAGGCCTGGGTTGAGATGAATGTCACCGCTGATGAGAAGGAGTATAACGATAAGAAGCAGCGGTGAGTAGGATAGGTAATGAGGAGGTTTAAGGTGGAAGAAGAGACTAAGAAGAGTTGTCGGACAGAAAGTAGAGGAAATAGGGGGGCGGTCATTTGGGTTTAAGAATGCTTTTCATATGTGACCGCGCATTGGACAGCAGGGATAAAAAACGAGGAGAAGAGTTGTCCACGAAAAAAATCGCCCGAGGATGAGACTCTCGGGGATTGGACAAGCTATTTTGGCCCTCCCCAGTGCAGGAAATGGGACTGCACCACGACATTTAGGTGGCTTGTTGTTGGTACAGAAGTCATAAGTCAAAAACTATCCTCGCATGTTACACTGCTAAGGAAACTTGGAAACTCAGGATAGGGTGCTGGTGCCAAAACACTGCGCACTGCTGTCTTATCTATGGTCTACTTAACAGCTGAGTACTGTACTCCAGTCTGGAGTTGCAACGTTAACAATCGCTTCATAGACAGTGTTCTGAATGACACCATGCTCATAGGCACTGCATGCCTGCGTCCCACTCCAGAGGACCATTCACCCATACGTTTAGACATCCAGCAAGGTGAGCTTTGCCGACGAAGAGCGACACATTCCTTGGCTTACCATGGATCTCTGGAGCCTGATAATATCCTGTATGGTCTTTTAAGTGGGTTCTCAGATGCTCACCAAGAAAGATTAGATCTATAAGTTTGTTGTTTCAGCTGCGTGGAATCTTTTAAATAACCTTGCCGTACTTGGCATCCGTGCTTTTCAGAGGACAAATTATTGGTGGAACACGAAATATTGTGAGAATACATCCAGGCTCCGTGCATTCATACCAAGGTCCAAGACCAAATTGGTTGGAATGAGCTGCCCCGAACAGCTTGATTAAGCACAATCACTTACGGACTGGTGTTGGACAATTTTATTTATCCATGGACCAATGGGGTCTCGCTTTTTAACCAAATTTCGATTGCGGTGCATCTGAACAAATTGTAGACCACGTCCTGATAGCATGCCCGGTATATCAACACCACATAGAGCAAGAGGTCTGACGGGTAATTTGCATGGCGAAGCTTAATGCTGGCTTAATACCATCGCAAACATTTCTCACTTCATACCTATCAGAACAGATCGCACTCACAAATAAGGAGGAGGTCTTTTAATTTACATTAAAAACAATATCACTTTTTCACGACGTAATACATGAAACACCTTTCCCATTGAACTGAAAATTGTCAAAATTTTTCTTTCTACATGTCAGCAATTACTTATGGCAAACATGTACATTCCACCCAAATATTCCACCGGGCTATCACAAAAAAAGAAAACGTAAATATAGCCAGCACATTTACAATCATAAAAAATCTTTTAAACACATTAGTAGGTTGAGGAAACTCGCCAAATAAAGACCATAGAGAAAAGCTGATTGAGGACATCCTGCTTAACTTCAATCAAATGACACTAAACACAAACACTCCAACACGTCTACCACACAATCAAACACAACAATCTGCTTCACCATACATCACCACTGCTTCAGCAGACTTGCATAATTGCACTTCCTGGAAGACCATCCACTCTCTCACATCTGATCACTTACCTTTACTCACTACCCTCAGTATACGTACATCACAAGATCAAAACAACTAGTATCAACATTACTAAAACAATAATAAACTAGTAAAAGGCTGATTGGACATTATTTGAACGATATGTTGAGGGTCTTAACTCCTACAGACACCGCAGCACAAATGTTTGTGAGGCAAACAAACACCTAATCAAAACAATTTTGAAAGCCGACAAACTCTTTATTCCCAAAGGAAATCACAACGACAAAAATCATTTTCATTTACCCCCGCATATTTGTAAGCTTATCCATCATCGTAACCGTATTTGCAAACAAAACAAATCAGATCCATAAATCATTACTCTTAACAATCACATAAACAAACACCTAAAAGTAACTTCTTGACAAAATTGATCACAAACACAATGCACACTTTCTATGAGGCACCACAACAAACTTATCTACGGTAACAAAAAACACCTTACAACAGAACAGAAGCATTCGCTTCGGAACTAAAAGAGCCATCACTGACATAGACAAAGCAAAAGCTTTTAACCAACAATGCACAAAAATCACACCACAATGCACAAACAAAACCAATAAGCATATAGGCCATACAGTCAAGACCCTTTCCACCGAGAAAATACGACTTATCACTACACAAGTGCATTTAGTCCTCTGAAAGAGCATAAACAATAATTCCACTAGACCTGATGACATAAATATCAGACACCTAAAACACCTAGGGTTACTTTCCATCCGATATCTCACAATCATGTACAATGCCCTCAACAATAAAATATTTAAAAGTGGGCGCTCTTGCAAAACAACAATCAGGACTGATCAAGCAATTAAGCAAATTTGTCAGGGCATACCAGCTATTACATCAACAAAAAGTGGCATTTCGCTAGCAGAACTTTTTGATGTATCCACTGAAACAATCCGACGTAACCTGAAAATGGACTATGGTTTGCCAGCCCGCAAACTTCTGAAGAAACCTCTACTGACAAAAAAAATGTTAAACAAGAACTGGCATTTTGTCAAAAATACCATCATTGAACAACTGAGGACTGGAGTCAAGTAATATTCTCAGATAAGTCTATGTTCTAACAATTTGCTTCATACAAGCCCTTTGTGTGAATACCCTCCAAATCATCACCAGTAAACCCCAGATACAACTAAGCAACAATGAAATACCCTCCGTCTGTCATGATATGGGGGTGCTTCTCCAGTAAACGTAGAAGAGGGCTATATTTTATGCCCAAAGCAAAACAATCGGCGCACTACCGTAAATTAAAGTTTTAGAAGGCCACTTACAAAATTTTATGGAGATTTCAGGTTTTACAGTCTTCCAACATGACACTGTACCTTGTCTCAAGACCAAAATAGTCACAAAAGTTGCTCCATGCCAAACATCTATAATTTTGAATTGGCCTGGAAAATCGCCAGACATTAATCCAATAGAGAACTTATGAGCTATGTTGAAGAAAAAGATCATTGAAACGAATCCAGTAAGTCTAGAAGAACTAAAAATTGTCCTGAAAATGACTTAGAGAAGAGATACTGATGAAAACATATGCCAAATTTTATGCCACGGGTCTATTAAAAGTGATTGCAAAACAAAGGAGATCACACTAAAAATATTAGAACTAGTGACATTATTTAGTTTAACTTGAGTATGCGACAAACTATGTGAAATCCGACGAAGTTTGAAGAGGTTTTAAAAAAAAATATTTTTTTTGTTTTTGTCACATTTTTGAAAAAGTTCTAAACTTTTGGCCAGTACTGCTATTAAAAACGCCGCTATGAAATTTATAAAATGCAAAGAAGAAGACAAAGCTATGCATAATAACAAATCTTTTAACAAATCGATAAGCAACTGAAGACGTTCAAATTAAAAAGGCGAGAGAAACAACATAATCGTCTCTCGATGCTCGTGGCACAATTAATGAAGTAAACAGCAGAAAGCACAATACGCTCGAAACTTATCATATTTTACGATAAAGTGTAAAATTTTCAAAAAATTTAGAAAAATAGGATTGCTTTCAAAACACCCATTTCTGATCTGTAAGGATGTCACAACCCCAAACTTTGCTGGATATAAAATTGGTTCGATTTTTTGCGCAAGACAATAAAATATTTTCATAAAATAAAATTTAAAAAAATATGTGCATATTTTCGATTGCGCATGCAATCCCGTAAAGATTAGAAATTTTCGTAATAAAAGTTAATAAAAGTATACCTTAAAACAGTAAATTTGTATTTTTTTCGAGTTTATATGGCGGGATCCGGAAAGATCCGCAACGATTTTTAAGTTTTAAATTCCCAGAGTTGTGAGAATCTTACCAGGAAATAACCGTTTAGTGCATTTTTTAATAAAATGATTTGAATCAGGGGTGATTTATGTCAGTCGATTGTGACTACGTATTGATAAAAGGCTTTGAAATGTAGATAAAGACCTTTTTTCCACTTTTCAGTAAATTTTTTCGACAAAATTGTGTAACGATTTGCCATCTTCGTAGTACATTTTGCTATCCTGTGGTCTCGGGAATTCCTCAAAAGTTATTTTTTTCTTTTTTACGGAAAAGTCTGGGATAATAAGCAGTCCGGGAAATCATAAACAGTAATTCTGTTGTAATATTCAATTAATTCATTACTTAAATCAACAGACTAGAATCTAAATAAGGAAGAAAAAATTTTTTAAACCAAGGATTTTCGACTGGCGACCCACAACAAGTTTTTTAGGTGGGCCACACAGAGATGATGCAAAAAAGTGTTAAAATCACATAATTGGAGGTTTTTTGTTCTTTAAGAAACGATTTGATTAAATTGAGTATAGAATAAAAGTAAAAAACTTTTTTTTAATCATCGCTAGATTTTTGGGCTGTAAACAGTCACGATATGAAATGACAACTCTGCTTAAACAACTGTGTAAAACCTTTTTTGTCTTGAAATGTTGTATTTTGCCCTCATAACAAAGTTGTTTGTTGAAGATCAAACACATTGGGCCGCAACAATAACGTTTTAAGATTTTCGGGCTACGGTGTTAAAAAGGTTGAGAACCCCTGTTTTAAAGACTGTAAAACGGTTTACAGAAATTAAATTACAAAAAACTGTTGTTTATTTTTTGGAATAGCGATTGTAAAGAGTAGTTGTTGAAAAACAACTACTGCAACAATTGCCTCTAAAAGTAAATTACTTTTAAAAGTTACCTCAATTTCTCCAGTTTTGCTTAAATTTGTGATGGACTGAAAATTGAATTGATTCCACAAAACAAGGAGACGAGATCCATTACATTTATCGGAAGATACCGTGATGTTAAATATGACTTAAAAAATAAAATTACATCTAAAGCAACCTGAGCCTAATCTTCTACTCAAAATATAAAACAAAAAATATTTTTTTACTAAAAAAAAATATTTGTCAAAACTTTAACTTTTGTTGCCAAAAAGAAAATCGAAATGAAACAAAATAATTCCAAATATATACTTAAAAAAACACAAAATACATAACGTATTATAAAAATACAAAAACTAAGTAAAAAAAAAGCTGCCCAACGTTTTTTCCAGGTGGCCAGTTAAGTTTAAATATTTGTACAAAATTAATATTAAATTGCTAAGAGCTCCTTTTAAAATTGTGTATTGGCTAATTTAGATGCTTTTGTTGTTTTTTTGTTTTGGCGTAGTGCGATTTTTTTAGCCAAACTTACATTTAAATTGACACAAAAAATAAGCTTCTTCATTGCAAGTTTTTTGATGTAAATTTATTCCATTATCATATGTTAGCGGCCATGTCATTTGTTGGCAAATAGATTCATCGACAGTTGGAAACATCGAATTATTTACTGCTGATCCATTTTTCCAGAACCATTTGGATTGACTTAAACGAAATTCAGCACCAATAAATATACTGATGTCTAAAAAATTTATTTTAATATAATTTTAATTGAAGTAGTTTGATGGGTTATCTGCATGCAGTAAATTTCTTAACCGTATTTTTCTCAACGTTTTTAAACTATGTTGACTCTTCAACGTTAGTTGAGAAGCCACCCAAAATTGGAAAATTTGAACAAAACTTTGACGTTAAACAACAAATTGCTGAGCAGTATAATATAAAAAAGTTCAAAATATTTAAAATTTTATTTAAAAAAATAAATAATTGGAAGGGCTTTTGCAAAAGGTAGGCTTCAGTAGCCAGGCCGTTAAAAATAATAGGTTACCCAACTTATCTAAAAGGCTTATTAAACTCAATCAAGTCAATTTGATTAGCGCTTCAACTTACACTAATGTTGGTTTCAATTGCTAAAGAGCCTTTTTGACTGTTTCGCAGATTACAATGAAGTTCAAAATTTGAATAAAGTCAAAATTGGTCAAAAATTTATTTAATATTAAATTTTATTTAAAAAACTAATTTCTGGAGGTGTAGTTTTGTGGTATATTTGGGAAGCTATAACCACTTAAAATTATTCTTTTTTAACAAGATTTTTATACTTTTCCTTGCGAAAGACACAATAAATAATTTTTAGATTTCTTTCTCTGTTTAAATTCTGAAGCAGAAAATAAATTTTAGTTTTTTTTGAGCTACATTGGCTTTTCAACGTTGGCTTTAAAAACAATTCAACAACTTTAATGTCTATTTTATAGACATTTACGCCACCTGATCTATATAGTTTTTAGCGAAGCCTTTACATTAAAATTTTTGTAAAAGTAAACAGTTTTCTCATAAAAAATTGGATGATTTAATAAGTAAACAGTATTTTTTTGTGAGCGATTTTTTTTTTATTTTTGCAACCACACTCGATGATAGTCAGTTATTCTAGCAGCTCCATTAATACACACATTTTTCAACCATGTTTTTTTTTGCTAAAATATTTGTTAACAAGTCTAAATATCTCTTACCCTGTAGCAATTTTCTCTTACCCGGTAGCAATTTTCAATTTTGTACCCGTGGAATCGTAATCTAAATATTTTCAACCGATCAAAAATTGAAAATGTTTTTTTGCGCTCATAAAAATTCTATCACTCAGCTCTTGAAGCAATCAAGAAGCACTCTATGTTAGTTATCACGGCAAAGCTTTTTTTTAGCAACTTTTTAAGATGATAAACAAATCAATCTGTTTCTTATATTACGTTTGCAAATGTACCAAAAATAAATATGATTGATTTCCAAATGTACCGAAAAATATTGATTGAACTGTAAAGAGCTAAGTGAGAATTTTTTGAACAGATAAAAAAATTTGGATTTTTAATAGATTGAAAATATGTAGATTACAATTTCATGAGTCCAAAATTGAAAATTGCCGATCCGGCACAACTTTATAAATGAATAAAATAATGAATTTTTCCTTAAATTTGTTTTTCTTTTTTTTTTTTTTTTTTTATACCGTACGACGCAAAAATAATGTCGTAATTACTCACATCAGTTAATTCCTCAAGCTAAATCAAAAAATATTTCTAATACTGTGTATTTTGTATGACATCTTATTCAATATATACTGTAATGTTTGCAAAGTTTTGCTGAACTGCATAGTCGAAAAGTGGTATGCCGTCAAATTTTCGAGCTGCTTCTGCGTTTATACTTTTTTCAGCTACTGATAAAATTCGCGGCTTCATTAACTTTCCCCTAATTGTTTACAGTTTTATTGTTTTAGTTATTTGAAGAGACTTTAAATAGAATTTTTTACGAGTACTCATCGTTTTGAATTGCTTGTTTTGTGGTTTGTCTCAGGAAGTAGTTCTTTAAAAAAGTTACTTGTTTTTATGTTTACTGTGTTTTGAAGGTTTCATAGCGCCATTGAAAGAGCTTGAAAGTACACCAAACATAATGGCTGTTGAGATTGTTTGCTACATAAAACTACATTAAATTAAACTTAGAGTATTTTTATTGTTTTGCCTGACAAGTTCTGCTTTTCTTTTCCAGTTGTCAACAAATCTCTTTCTAGTACTGGTATTGCTTTATTTGCATTTCGAGAATTGTTTAGTTTCAAAAGTCTAATTTTTATCTTTTTAGTTATATTAACAAAATTGTCTCGCTCATTTTTTGATTTTTTATTGATTCATTCACATTATTTCAAGACAAGCTATTGCTTTATATCTACATCAAAAATAAAAAATGAGTTCATATAAAAAATTTCTTAATACCTAGACCTGACATAGGCAACTACGGCCCGCCAAGCATTCAATATGAACGGTGTAAAAGGGTAATAAAAGAAATTTTTTTGTTTTTTACCTCCACGAATGGTAAAACCATAGGCGTAGCAGCCAAAAATAGTTTGGAAAAAATACAGTTTTGCCCAAATTTTATCATGATCTTGTGGTACTTGATGGAAATGAGAAACAATTTTGTCTCAAATTTAGGGTAAAGATCCAAAATACAAAAAAAGGTTTGTCTCGGATTTTTAATTTTCAAAACAGAGTGACCTCTAAAATAAAAAGTCTTTAGCTTAAACGGATAGGGTGAAACAAATCAATCAAAAACAAAGTGAAGACCTTTTTTGTCTTCACCTCTAAGAATGGAGCTAAAAACCAGAATAAAGATTTTTGTTTTTTGGTCTTTGGGTAATTTGATGCACCGGTTCACGTTGTTCTTGCGGCACGCAATCAAAATCAACTTTTGAATCCGGCCCTAAAGTAAAAGTTTGCCCACTCCTAATCTAGATTCAACTTATGACTGAACTATCATAAACAGTACAAATTCACTGATCATCAAAAAATTGACCTTTATTGTTTAACAAATTTGGTGTATTCACAAAGTCAAGTAAAACCAGTTTTGCTGTCGGGAAGTAATTTTCAATTTTGTACCCATGAAATTGTAATTTACATATTTTTAATTTATCAAAAAGTTAAATTTTTTCTCTGCTCAAAAAATTCTCACTCAACTCTTTACAGTTTAATCATATTTATTTTTCTGTACATTTGCAAATCAATCATATTTATTTTTTAGTACATTTGCAAACGCAATATAAAAAACAAATGGGTTTATTTATCATCTTAAAAAATCACTAAAAAAAAGCTTTGCCATGACTACTAACATAGAGTGCTCCTTGATCGCTCCAAAAACTGAGTGATAAAATTTTTATAAGCGGAGAAAAAATTTTGGATTTTTATCGGTTAAAAATATGTAGATTACGATTCCATGGTTACAAAATTGAGAATTGCTCTCGGGAATCGGCCAAGCGCAAAAAGAGTTTTAAAGAAAATAGAAATTTCTCGATGAATTGCGCAAAGCAACATATTTTGCGAAGTTGCAAAATAGTCACGCGGACTGGCGATAAGGAACCATTGCTTTAATCAATATTAAAATTTTTACATAAATTGCTAGCATTATCTTTATGCAATTATGGTTTTATTTTTTTATGAACAGCTTTTACTGTAAAAAAATTTGGTGTTCAGTGATCGGAAAAGTTTTTTTGTAGTGAAGTAAATATCTAGAATATGTGTATAAACCAATAATTATATCAAAGAAAAAAACGCAAAGTAAAATTATTTAAATTGTAAGAAAACAAATTTTAAACTTACCAGGAATGTATAGATTTGGATGAAAGTGAATTCCATAAAGACGAACTAGTGGAATGTTGACGTCACGTGTAAGAAATAAATTCGTCGAACGTGATATACCTTCCACACGAACAAAGTTATACAACACAATGGTGTCAGGTGTATTGCTTGTTCCTCCGTATAAGGTGAAATCAAGTTGCTGAGAAGTCTCACAGGGTGTTCGAATAACAGTACTTACAAATTGAAAGCTAAAGCAAAATGGAAGTTCTTGAGTATATTGAATGCTTGGCTTCGTTTTACTACAAAAGAGAAACGTTATTAAATACAATTTTTAGTTTAATAAGAGAATAGGAATTGATATTTAGCTTTAGGTTAAACAATCATAAGTTGTTGCATATTTACCCTTAATTTTTTTTTAAAAAAATATCTAAAGAAAATAAAAAGAATTACAAGTTTAAGGAATGTGAAAAAATAAAATATAACTTAGGCTAAATGTAAAAATGAAATAAAACAAACTTTGCAACAATAAAAATAAGTTAAAACTCACTTGTACGCGTAAAAACTTCGAATTCTTCCTTGATTTGGTGTTTTCCAGGATTCAGTACTTTGGGCTATTGCAGACTCACTGATATGTTTTACATTCACACTGGGTATGTATATGAATACATTATCGGAAGAGTTGTTTTCACGAACCGTTACTAAAGCCAAATCTGCAACTATAATATTATATTAAGCAGTTTCAAAGAATTTTTTTATTTAAAGGAGTCTATACAAAATAAAAATATAATCTCTATAACTTTATGAAAAGAAAGGGATGCTATGTAAAAACAGTTTAAAATTAGAGTTATATTTTTATTATTTGTTAACAGTGCTGGCTTCAGTATGGAGCAAGCCGAGCGGCCGTTCCAGACCCCCTAGCAATATCAAAATATTGCGTCCCTAAATAATGCTCTCTCTCTTCCTAGTAGCACCACAAATACTTAAAAACAATTAAAATAAAATGAAACCCTTTAAATCTGAAACAATAATAGCCTGCATTATAATTTATTGCCTTTAAATATTTTGCACTGGTTGCAAATGGAGATTTTGAGTACTGGTTAGTGAGGCAACCTGATAAAAACAACTGCTAATAAAAATTAATATAGCCTATTAGCCGATATACGAGCGTATTGCAATCCTAAAAAAAGTGAATTAAAAAATAAGAAAAATAATTTGATTTTAATTGTCAATTATAAAAAGTAGCCCGAAATTAAATAAGCTATATGACATTTCACAATAAACTTTAATTATTAGGATAGTGTATTTTACACAAAGTAACTCAAAATATAAACTATTTATACCATAATTCACCAAACGTTTGGTTTTCATAATTTCATTTTAAAGTTTTATTTCAATATTTTGTGTTTTTTGACTTAAAATATTCTTCTATTTGAACTTAAAGATTTATTTGACTTTATTCCATCCCTGCATTGCATACTTGAATTTGTTTGTGGTAAAAATCTTTAAACTATTCAATTACCGCAACATTGGCTGAAAATATTGTTTAGATAGCCTAATTTGTTTTATAAAATACACGATCAGCACTTTTCCTGCTGTATTAGGTTATTACTTTTAGACTCTGTTGCTTAAACAAACTTTCTTTTCTTTTTTTAGAAACATTATAACCGATGCTTTCACTGTAATTTTTTAAAATGTACAAGGTTTTGTTATAAAAGCACAAGTTCAACAAAATTTAACTTTTTTTCACTTTATGTCAATTTGAAGACTAATTTCGGACCAAAATCAACATTTTAAACAAAATATTTAAAAAAAAACTTGTGAAGACAAAAAAACATCTTTATTTTTGCAACAGGGTTGAATCAATCAGCTCAGTTTTCTTTTATTTCTGCGCTGCCTCATGATCAAAATACAACAAAACGTTAAAAGATTTGTGAGTTGCATAAAGACGGGATCAAAAAACGAGTTTACATTTTGACTTGCTAATTAACCTTTAAATTTTATATTTATTTTTTAATGAAAGATTATGATGGTGCCTCATATTTTATGAAGTTTCCTATTATCTGCTTTTCTTTTATATTCTTTTGTGAGAACTAAAATCAAAAAACTAAATTTTCTTTCTTTAATAATATTTAGGCCATAGTTTGGCAATTCTTCTAACAAAGATTGTTGTGATATTGTGCACTCAGACTAATTTTTGGGTTTTAACTTCATTTTGTTTAGTTAATTTTATCGGTAAGATTAGTTTAATATTCATTTATTCGTCGTCGTCGTCGTTTGAAGGGTATCCACTCCAGGTCAGACACAAACAGGACTATGGCCGAGGGTTTATCCTTTTACTACCCCAGACTGCTGCACTGCCTGGATCAGATGTTGGCAGTGATGTCATTAAGCCCGCATTGAGTTTCGTCATCCAAAACCGTCAGACCTCGTGCTCCATGTGGTGCCCGATGTATAGGGCACGTTGTTAGTACATGCTCGTCGGTTTGCTCAGAGGCGCCACACTCGCAATTTGGTGAAGGAGCGAGACCCCATTTGTGCATGGACGAATGGAATCGCCCAACACCAGTCCCAGGCGGTTGAGCTTAACCCAAGCTGCTTGTTACTTTTTAATAATATTCAATAACCAAAAATTGTTTCTGATGCTATTGCTGTTATGTACTCAGTAGCCTAGAAGTTCGTTTCTGCTATTTAAAAAGATCAGAATTATTTTGTCTTATTATAGGTTAGACAGTTTATTTTTCAGGCATTAAAAGATTTGCAGTATAATGAATTTATTGTTTTAATCAATATTTTTAAAGACTTTTAAAACTTTTGGCTTGAATTTTAATAGTGAAATTGTCGCAAATTTTAAAAACTTAATTCTAATATATTGTGTACACGATGATCATTACAGTCAAAATCAAATAAGTCTAAGTCCATCAAAAATTGAGTCTTTGTAGTCTAAAATTATCAAAGCTTATGTCAGAGTTCACAAAATATTAAATTTGTCGTATAAAACTACAGGTTCAAGTCGTTTCTATGCATTGCATAGTATGTCTATTAACCCTTTAAGGGACAGTGCTTAGCCAACAATGCTATTCAGGGCCCTTGCAAGCCCTGCAAGGGCTGCCCGTACGGTAACCGTACTGATTTGGCCGCGGGCGCTGTAGTGGCCCCACATGGGCTAACCGCACGGGTTTAATCTGGCTTTCAATTCCATGTTTGCCCATCGTCCTTTTAAAAGAACAGTTAAACTTTTTACGATTTCAACAAGCCAGGTTTATATTATTGAATAAATAAAAGTGTTTGAAAAACTAGAAACTTTTCTGTTTCTAAATAACTGATTTTAGTTTATCTTTGATTTGCTGTGTTAGTCTTAAGGAAGAAGTAAATATCAAGAATTTTCAAGTTTGAAAAATGGCCAAAGCAAAACAACTACTGTAAGTATACTTATTTTTTTTTTGTAGGATCATTTTGTTTTGTAATGATATGTTGTTTGTAATGATTGATCTTCATAATGTAGTTTGATATTTTATTTTGCTTTTGTTTTTTCTCTACTTAAATGATCTTTGAAGACTGCTGTCCTTTTAAAAGGACGATGAGCACATGTGTTACATATATGTGCTGTAAACGCGCATATAAACTGGCCGATTAGTCTAGTGGTAAATGTTGCTGACTTTTTCGCTATTGATACAGGTTAGATTACCGGTCTTGTTGATGCACTTGCAACAAATCATTGACAAAGATAAAGCCATTTTTTGTTGTTTTATAGGTTGTTTTTTTCAGATTAAATGTCAATGAAGCATTAGCTTATCTAGAAAATGGTGATGATGACATATCTTCTGTTGATATCTACATTGAGCCACCAATTGATGCTGGATCAATTTCTGAGCAAGACTCTGACGACGAAGATCAACCTTCAAGCTTCAATCATTTGTCAGGAAAACAATTAAATGCTCCCGCGGAATTAGTACTGCATCAACCAACTGGTATCAGTTTACCAAAGGAAAATGACATAATTGACTCAGAAATTCCAAAACCACCTTGCAAAAAAAAAGAAAACAAAACAGAAAACCGGAAAGAAAATAGATACGCAATGATTTGATAAGTGCTCCGCCTAAATCAGCAGAACCGCCAAAATATAAAGAAGAACAATGGTCGCCCGCAGATGTTTTTGAAATTTTCTTTGACAATGAAGTGATTGAACTAATTATAAGATTCAGTAAAATTTATGCTGCTGGCAAGGGTTTTCACAATTTTCTTGTATCAATGGAAGAAATGCGCGCTTTTCTGGCTTTACTACTCTTCTAAGTGGTTATGCTTCTCTTCCACGGAGAAGAATGTACTGGGAAAAACAGATCGATGTAAATAAGGAGGTGTTTACCCACACGCTGTCACGTCACAGATTTGAAGAAATTCTTCGCTCTTTTCATTTAGCCGACAACAATACTGTAATTTGCACAAAGACGACAAATTTGCAAAGATTCGGCCACTTCTTTCGCTACTGAATGCAAAATTCTTAAGTAACTTTCCAAAGGAAAACTTTCTTTCTGTTGATGAATCAATAGTTCCTTATTACGGCCTTAACGGACTGAAACAACATATTTACGGAAAGCCAATCAGATTCGGCTATAGAGTTTGGTCTTTATGCACACGTACTGGTTACCTTACGCAGGCAATTCCTTATCAAGGTAGTAGTACTGGTTATTCGAATCCAGAATTTGGTATGGGTGGGTCTGTTGTTCTAAATTTGATTGCAAAATTACCACTAAATATAGAATATAGGTTGTTTTTTGACAACTTCTTTACTTCTTTACCACTTATAGAACACCTAGAGCGTATTAATATTGAGCTACCGGAACAATTAGACTGAATCGAATTGGAAAAACTCCACTCCTAAACCCAAGTAGCATGAAAAAGACGCAACGTGGTAACTACTGCTACGTGAAAAAAAAAAATTCAAACTGCATTCTGGTCCAGTGGAACGATAATAGCGTTGTTACCATGGCCTCCAACTGCTATGGTGTTGCCCCAGTAAGATCAGCTTCACGTGGAAAAGAAACGAATTACCATCGATCAACCTGACATTGTTTATCAATATAACCAGTTTATGGGGGGAATTGACAGGTTGGATGAAAACATTGCCAAATTACGTGTGGCAATAAGAATGAAGAAATGGTGGTGGCCCATGCTTAGTTGGCTATTAAATGTCTCAGTAAGCAATGCATGGGAAACCTATCGCATTCTAGCCCATTCACAAGAACTGGAGCCATTAGACTTGCTCGAGTTTACCCGACGGATAGTTCTAACCTACGTCAATAGATACTGCTCTATCAAAGCTGTTAAAGTTGTTGGTGGCCTTCAAACGCAGGTGGTTCCTGAAATTAGATACGATGGGCTACACCATTACATAATTTCAACAGAAAAACAAATCAGATGTGCCTTGTGTCACAAAAAAGTAAAAAGAAAATGCGTGAAATGTTGTGTGGGCCTTAACGTGGACTGCTTTATGGATTATCACACAAAATAGACGTAATTGGCCATAATTTCAATGTTTTCTCTTTGTATCGATTTCTTTAATTTGTAATAAACTAATTATAGTTTATTGTATTTTATAATAGTGTTAGTATTTAAATAGATTAGACTAATATAAGCTAAAAGTATACGTATACTGAAATGTTAGAGGCTACAGTCGGCTGCTATCATTCATTTCTTGCAAATTAGAAAAATAATATCATTAATCTAAAACATAGCAACAGCAAAAAAGATATCTTCCAAAATTGCTGTGAATATTAAAAATTAATCATAGCGTATTCAAGTAATTTTCTCTCTAATAATTTAAAAAATAGCGCTATTGATGCGCACGATCTTTCTACACCATTGTATTGTAAGTGCTTAACGTCCTTTTAGAAGGACGGTGACGTAACACTAAAACAAACAAAAAATTAAAAAAATTTTTTCTAGATTTTGAAATTACTCTAAAAGACTATTTCACAAACTGAATATGATGAAAAAATTTTACGTCTTTATATGCGTGGACATTAATGGGTTAAGCCTTAATCAAAAATTAAAACATCTTAATAAACTAACATTTTTAATTATTCTTAAAAAGGAATTTTTTGCCTAAATAGTTTGAACCACATGAAACTCATGCGGTAAGCCCATGCGGGGCCACTGCAGCGCCCGCGGCCAAATCGGTTTGGGTGCCGTACGGGCAGCCCTTGCAGGGCCCGCATGGGTGGGTGGTAGCCTACATATGTGCACCATAAAAATATTTTGTAACCAAAGAAAAACCACAGCACATATTGCAATTTAGTTTTTTTCCTTGATAACTTATAATAATTTTTTATGAAGCTTAAAAAATTTTGAAGGCGTTTTTATTTTTTTCAAGACTTGAAATTGAACATTTTTTGTTGTTTTTGCTAGCTGTAAAAATATGGTTGCTTAGTAGGAGGAAAAACTTTTTTTGTCAATTTTTTTTAAAATTTAAGGTATTTAACAACTATTTTTCTCTGTTTAGTAGTTTCAGTAATATCTAGCCACTTTTTATTGGAAAAAAATTTATTTAAATTTTTTGGTACACCAATGTGCACTAGGATGGAGCGAAAAATTTTTTTCTGAACTTTGAGCTGTAATAGTGATATTATGATGCTATGTTGTATAATATTGAGTGTGCTCAAAGCTTTTTCCTTTTAATCAATTTTTTGAGGTGCTGCCTGGTGATCAAAGTTTATAAAAAGTGATATTCTATGTGATATTTCTTCAAATTTAGTTCATGGCTTTCTAGGGTTGCATTGTGGGTTATATTAATAGTGATATTGATGTAGGCAAAACATTCATAATAATCTACGCAAAATTTTAACATTATTGAATCATATCTTGAGGTGCCGCTAGGGCATATCACGCGGTTGCAACAACCCGCAAAGTCGCGTCGCGCCTCACTAGCCTCAGTTACTTGTGAGTCATTATGAGGTTAGGGTGTATTCTGTTGCTCAGTGTGCACTAGTCCAGTCTATCAATTTATTACTTTTGTCAAAACAATGTATAGAGATGCATAACTTATATTTTTTCATTTTTCAGCTTTATAAATCGTTAAACTCATTCTAAATCACAATTGTTTTAATAAAAACAAAAGCAAATATTATAGTTAATTAAAATGTTTCCTAAACGCAATCTTCCTGACTATCCCATATTTGGGAACTCACGTGATCTAACTGAAACAATATTGCCAACATACTCAGATGTAATAAAGTGTTATTTGCATGAAAGACAACTTAATAAGCTGACAACTAATAAAGATCCTTTAGTGAATAAAATTTCTGAACCAATTGCCAGAACCAATCGATAAATAAAAGATTTATGGATTAAAGCATCAATTTCGTGTGTTTCCGATAACAGAATTAGAAAAATGATATCTGATTACCATAGCAAATATAAAAACATATTGAAATCAATAAAAGAAAAGAAGAATAATGCCAAGTTCAAAGACAAATGTAGCGAGTTCAAAAGCCACGAAGATAAAACCTTATTTAATATTTCTAGTTGTAAGTGTGTTCTTGTGCTAGAGATAGAAAAATCCAGAAAGCAAACAAACATTTTTGACAGATCAAAGAACTTTCAGAAAAATGGCAATTGGACGAGTTGATGCAGCTGTTTCAAAAAAAATAGTCATCCTGGAAGAAAAAAAAGCAGATTTCAACTGTTTCAGATGAAACATTAAAAATCTTATGATGATAAGCTTCTTGATCCTAAAACGTATATAATCTCCACTTCAGAATCTTCAACAGATCATGAATCTGATACTACTGAGGACTCAGATTATTCAGGAACACCATCATTACAAATGAAAAGAAAACTAATTTTAAAACTCCTCCAGCAAAACGAATGAACCTCGTTAGTTTCGCTTCTGCTTGTGACCGAACTGGCGTATTTGATCGTGCTGCAACGATCATTGCCAACTCCGTATTTTACGACAATGCGGGATGTTTTAAAACAAATCCTTCATTAGTACTTGATCAATCTAAAGTTAGAAGAAGCTGCCAAAAACATCGCAGTTTTCTTCAAGAAAGAAGCAAAGAAACAGATGATAACGAAGATGTTATTGCTCTGTACTTTGATGTTAGGAAGGATCAGACAATGTCTAAAAATTTCTGTAAATTCAAAAGAAATCGTACAGGAAGAACATATATCAATTGTTAAAGAACCCGGATCTAAATATTTTCGTCACCTTGCATTGAAAAAAGTCTCTGCAAATGCAATAGCTAATGGCATATTTGACTTCCTCTCTGCAAATTATAAAAAGAATAATATTATTGCCATTGGGTTTGATGGCACTGCTGTTAACACAGGAACAAAATGAGGTGCTATAAGAATGATAGAGCCTAAATTAAACAAATCTATTTACTGGTTAATATGTCAGTTGCACGCCAATGAGTTACCTCTTTGTCATCTCTTTCAAACTCTAAATGGAAAAACTACAGGTCCTAAAGGCTATAGTGGTAATATAGGTAAAATGCTTGAAGGATGTGAAAAGCTGGATGTCTTCAACTTCAAACTAGTTTTTTTTGATCTGCTCGATATGAGTCAAATTGATCTAAGCACTGACCAACAATATCTGTATAATATTCACCATTCTGTATCAACAGGAAAATTAAGTGAAAATTTGGCTAATAAAAATCCTGGAAAAATGGCCCACTCTTGATGGTTAACTACTGCAAACCGCATATTGAGATTATATGTATCAACAGTTGAACCTTCTCAAACCCTGAAAATTATTGTTAAATACATAATAAAGGTGCATGCTTCTGTTTGGTTTGCAATAAAAAATACTTCATCTTCTCAAAATGGAGCTCTTCATCTATTTAAGACAATAGAACAAACGCGGATGTTGATTCCTGATATCAGAAACATTGGTTACCCTGTCATCCAACGTAACGTAACGCATCGAACTTTCTGCATCTACATTGCCACATGCAAGCTGTGGAAAGATGTGTAAAATTAGTTACTGAAGCTTCTACTTTGGTGTGTGGACAAAATTTTAGAGATAGTTTTATTCGTCCAAAAATCGAATCACGTCTAAAATTGCCAAGTTTTGAAACAAAACAACAGTTTAAAGCTTAATTGCTGATAATTTAAATGGAAGGAAGGATGGGTTGGGGTAGGGTGGGACCCGAAGTACAGCTACCTCCTCGTGGTGGGTTCTAGATTAACTCAGAATTTATGTGTTGAAATCATATTTAAACTTAGAACTGTACATTTTATAAAAATACTTTATCAATGAGTGTGTTTGAGGTTATCTTGAAAAACTAATATACATTATATAAGTAAAATCTAGATTTCTAAAGAAAAACATGCTTTTGCATCATTTATAAATATTTTTATTATAGTGGTGGCACCTCTAAATGTTCAACTATCCAAATATGTTTTTAATATGTGTTTTCTACTAGTCACCTTAATTGAAATATCACTATTACAAACCAAAATATTACAATAAATTTGATAGAAAAAAACTTTTGAGGAAAGGTATATTTCATATATTTTTACAAAATAAAATATCATGGCGGCACCTAAAGATATCACTTATATGAGTTGGGATTTTAGCATCAGTGTTTTCTAACAACACATCACCATAATTTCACTATTACAGAGTAGTCTGAGAAAAAAATTTAAAAACGGCATTTTCGCTCCACCCTAATGTGCGCCATTGTCCCTTAGAACCAAGATAAGTGACAAAACCAAGAACGTTATAACAAACAGTGCTGCATTTAAAATGAATGGAGTTTATTGCTGCTATACTATATTTTATTTTGGCTTTAAGCTCAACTTGTAATCTTGTAAATTCTATGATTATAATCATATAGCCTTATATTGAATTTATGTTTGTTATTAAATTTTTGAGTCTATTGAAGAAGTCACTGTAAGCGTTTTTTGTTTGTAAAACTAATACAAATCTCCCTGCAGTTACTATCGTTTCTTGAGAGATTCTTTTTCTCTTGTTTTTTTTCTTTATTTCATCTTGGTGCTGATAGGGGGATTTCAGGTGAATTTTATTGAAAAATATCGTTTACGGTAACTTCTTGAAAAAACCCAAATTTTTTTTTTATTTTTGCGTAATTTCACTTGGGGTACTAGATAAAATTAATATTTGTTCATACTGCAGCAATTTCACAACATAGTTATATAGTAAAAGGTAGCTCATTATATAGTTTAAAAATTATACAGAGTTAGATATTTTCTTTTATAGCCTAATAGAAAAAGGCTAAATCTAAAAGCACTCGGGTTTTTGAATAAAGGTAATGTGTAACAGATTTTATTTCTAGATAAAAGTGACATAGAAGAGGTCCTAGCTCTTGATGAAAAAGACATTCAATTTCTGACTGAAGAGATGGATCACCTGGAAGGAAATAAAGATGCTGGTGATAGTGTTGAAGTTGCAACAGAGTTACCACAGTCAACAGCAATTAGTTCAAAATGCTGTCTGTTGGGGCAAATAAAATTAATGTTAAATTAAAAAATTTTGTGGTCTGTAAGTTAATTATATATATATATATATTATGGAGACCTAATATATGTAGAGACCCCATTATATATACTATAATATTGTTATAAATATGACCTTTTTGGATAAAAGCCTTAACCTTTTTCCTGCCAATGTTCCTTAAATGGAACATACTTTTTAAATTATTGTTGAAGTCGCAATTTTATTCTTAACTTATTTTTTTTCACGATTTTGTACTCAAATAGCTTTATTTTATTTCAGGGACTTGAAAATAGCTTTAAATGTTTTTTATTACTAAAATAAATTTGATTTAAAAACAAACTAAAACCACTGTTTTTCCGCATGAGAATTGAGAAGCCGGAAGTGACCATATAGCAATCTGAGAGAGATTTATGATCAATTAGTTTTACTTCAATATTAGTAAAGGTTTGTATGCGTATTATTGAAAATATGATTTGTAGTACAAAAATTTTGATATAATAAAAACTAAAAAAATGTTCCATTTATAAAACAATAGAGGGTTACTGGTGTGCAAATGTAACTACGCAAATTTTATAATTTATAATCAATAACTGTTGCAATGTCATGATATAACTTAGTAACTGTTGTTGCTTTTTTAAATATTATATGTTCAATATTTTAGACAATTTATATCCCTTATTTTAGAATATGGATCTTCTTGCATTTTACGGAAGAAAGACGACAAAAGTTTCTACACTTGCTAAAGCTTGTGAAATAATTGTGGAATCATCAGATACTGCAGCCATTGTTGTGCTTCCTCCAGCTGCAGGAGATGCTGGAGACCAAGATAGTGACATAGAGGAAATTCCCGAAAACCCAGAAGAAGAGTATGAACCAGCAGGAGAACTTGAGGTAGAACAAAATATTGAAAACGAGTTTGATAATGAAATTCTGTCACTTTAAAAAAAAAGAAAACTAGAGAACATTATTACTTGGAAAAAGAGTGATACATTTAGCAAACCTATGCAGGTTGGAAATGCAGTTATAGACCAAAAGCTTGAAGAACTTGAAGGAAAGACACCTTATGAAATTTGGAAGTCAATATTTTCGACAGAAATGTTGAAACACAGTCCTTCAAACTAACTTGTATGCTAATAGGGACAAAAACAATAAGAAATTCAAAGTATTAGAATGCGAAATGCAAAAATTTTTAGGGATCATTTTGTTATCAGGTTATCATACTGTACCTGAGGAGCAGCAGTATTGGTCAACTCAACCTGATTTGCGTGTAGAAATTTTTGCTAAAACTATGAGTAGAAATAGGTATCTTGAAATAAAAAAATACGTGCACTTTGCTGATAATTTGCAGCTTACTCCAGGAAATAAAATAAGTAAAATTTCACCATTATATGATATGATAAATAAAAATCTTGTACAATTTGATATTTTTCACAGCTTGGTTAGTATAGATGAATCAATGGTACCGTACTTTGGGTGTCATAGCGCCAAAATGTTTATAAAAGGTAAGCCAATACGCTTTGGCTATACGATCGGGTGCATTTGTGGCAATGACGGCTTTCTTTATCATATGAAAATCTATCAAGAAAAGGAGGATAATCGTGAAAGCTTGCCTCTCGGTACTAGAATCGTCAACGATTTGGTAGATGTAATAATATCAAAATCAGATATTACTTGCCATGAATTATACTTTGATAATTTTTTTACAAGCTACAAACTGCTGTCCGAACTAAGTGATAAAGGTGTTAGAGCAACTGGTACCGTAAGAGAAACTAGAATAGCTAATGCAACAAAAAAGATTATTAGCAGCAAGGATCTCAAAAAAGAAGAAAGAGGAACTTTCGACTTTTGCTCTGATGGAAAAGTTTATTTCGCAAAGTGGCATGACAATTCAATTGTGACGATTGCAAGCAATTGGGAAAACCATCAGCCAGTTCATAAGGCAAGACGTCGTGTCAAAGGGGGAGAAAAGCAAGTTCCACAGCCGCATCTTTTATGCTCCTACATGTACAATAAAATAATGGGCGGTGTCGACCTAAAGGATAGACTTGTTGAATCTTATCGTCCAAGTATACGGGGTAGAAAGTGGTATTGGCCACTTTTATTAATGTAGTCAATCTATCAGTAGTAGCATCATGGAGACTGTACTGCAAAACTTGTCAAGAAAATCTATCGCATCTGCAATTTTGTAGACAAATCGCACTTTGCTTACTCAAAGCAGGTCCGCAACGTGTAAGAAAACTTGAGTTGGCTGGAATATTGCCAGAAGATGTAAGGTATGATGGCATTGATCACACCTTGGGCTCCACATTACAAGGGAGATGTAAAGTGTGTGTCACACTTCATTCATAATTTTAATCATAACGATGTAGTTTATCCCCGTTAAAAGCAATTCGTAGTTTTATTATAAGAGAATAAATGCGGCTCTTTGAGCGCTGTTTGCGATATACGTCCAATTTGTTCTATTGCTCGATACTTGTATCTTTTTTTTTCTCTCTCTTTCGCTCGACAGTATGACGTAATATGTTTTGTTCAAGCTTTGCTATCTCGAACGTAGTAGAACATTCGCGTAACGAACTCTCCAGGGAGTCCTGGCTCAATCTCGAATTTACGAGAAAGTTTACGTCACGTGATTTTGGTTTTTATATAAAGCCGATGCGTAGCGAATTATGATTGTTGTGAGGTAATTTGAAGCGACTCAATCGGCGGCTCGAGCGAAGGTGATTTTGTTTGGCCACAGGAGGTGGACCGTTAGATTTTGTGTCGGTGGACAATTGTTGAATTTATTTTGTGCCAGTGGTTGGCAGTTTTGTTCTACAGAGGTAGAATTATTTGTGGTGATTGAGTCAAGTTGTAGTGTTGATTTCGCTTTGCAGTTTGGCAAAACGTGAAATAGAAGTTTGGTCGGACGTGATTTTTGTAATACATTTGTTCTTATTAGAGACAGTGGTCTCTGTTTGTTGTGAAGAAGAGTCTTTAACGAAATCAATCTGAGCTTTTGTTAAACAAACTGTATAAACCGTCAGGCTCATAGCAAGACTACTTCTTGAGCCGGAATAAAATAAATTTAGACACAGCTTTGTTTCAGCGCAGGTATTCGGGTTACCTAGCTTAACTGGTCCTTTGGGATTTCCGAACAAAATTTGTGACAGTGTGCAGCAAAAACACAAAAAATATCTGTAAGAAATGTAATGTACGCCTACATGCCGAAAGGGGGAAGTTATGTTTTAAAAAATATCATAGCAAATAGAAAATGATAAAAAAATTAGTAGTTTCTGGTATTTTACTTTCTTGGTTATAAATATACTTCTTTCATGTATTTTACAAGTGTGTATGTATCAGTTTGTAAAGGAATAAATTTTGAGAATTTTAATATTGTTTAGCAGTAACCCTCCATTGTTCCTTAAATGCAACATACAATAAAATGAAAAGTTGATGTGGCACAAACTTCAAAATTGATATACGCGTATGTAGTCTCTAGGCAATGATAAACTTATATTTTAAATATAAACTGAAGCGTAAAATAAATTTGATGGTTGGCAGGATAAAGGTTAAATATATACAAATCAATAATATTAGGTCTACAAATTAGGTCTCCAAAATATATATATAGTCTCCAAAATTAAGTTTCTATAATATATGTATATAGTCTCCATATTTTTAGGTCTCTATTATTAGATCTTCATAATATATATTAAGTCTCCATAATATTGGGTCTAAATATAGGGTCTCTAATGGGGTGACTATTTATGTAGATTTTTATATTATTTGTTACTATATAATAAAACTTTAAATATGTATATTATAAGAATTTAAAAAAGAAAATCTTTTTAAATTAAGCCAAAATATGAAAATAACAAGTAAGAAACAGGATATAGTTTCATTAATGTCAATTTGAATTTTATTTCTGCCAAATTGATTTTCCTTTGTGCCAAATTGAATTTCATTTGTGCCAAATTGAATTTCATTTGTGCCAAATTGAATTTTATTTGTGCCAAATTAATTTTCATTTCTGCCAAATTGATTTTCATTTTTCTCGTCAAATAGACTTGTAAATGATATAGAAGGGCGGCAATTTTCATCTACCTAGAAGGACGGAGTGCGTCAAATGACGCAAAATTTTATAATGCTGCAAAAATAACGTATTTTGCACATAAAAGACACCCTAACTCCAAAAACTCTTTTCAATCAGAAGATAGTTTTTGATGTTTTATTGAATTAATGCAATCACTCTCAAAAAATAAGGGTTCGTTTTTGATAACCAGTGAAGGCTAAGTCATTGTTGCTCAAACACCTGACAGTATTTATGCCCACAATTGTCACTTTCTGGTGGCACATCTCCTACACATTGGTTTGTTACATTCTTGGCATATGTCAGTGGTCAGATTTCTGGACTTTGAATTTGAGTAGGTAAGGCGACGTTTCACAATAGAACTAGCGTTTGTGTCATTGGGACTACAAACTTCTTCAGCACGCAGTTTACGAGACACGGTTGGGGCACTTCCAGTCAACTCTTCTGCTACCCTTTGTATGAATTCTCTACGGCTGATACTGCTTTGGCAGACCTACTTGTAAAGAATCCAACTGTTGATAAGAGCCATGTTAACTGCATCGTAGAACACATACACAGGCCAACGCCTACTTGCTGCTTTCACTGAGTATAGCCTTGTCATTTGGTCATAAAGGTCCACTCCCACTTTTGTTTTATTGTAGTATAATAATGAATCTGGTTTTTTTTTTGGGATTTTTGTCGTTTGAAACAAGGATATCCGGGTGCAAGCTGCTCAAAAATGCTTCGTTTGTTGCTGCTTTACACTGGTATGATGTGAGTGTGATTGCCGTTTGGCCATCATACCTAAACACTTTGGTTTCATGCAGTTCCTTTTTCTTCTTGCATTCTCCCTCGTCTTCTCTTCTATTCTGGCGCAATGTCCCAACAAGACTGCACTTTTTCAGTACTAGTTTCAAAGCAAGACCAAGTGAGGTAAAATAATTGACATTATAACCCCGCTGGAAAAGCGGAGCCATGAGCTTCAGCACAACATCTGTGGGCACAGGCATGTCATTGCTTCTTGTATCGTCTTTTCCTACGTAAGGAAAGCCGTTGAATAACTATTTGTTTTCTACATCAACTGCAAGCTAAAACTTTAGGCCAAATTTGTTAGGATTATTGGCCATATCTGGATGAATTTGCATTATGCCTTAATGCAGACAACAACTGTTTATCTTTTATTTTCCAATCTTTTGTTGGATATAGTCTGTAAAAAGCGGTGATTCGTTTTACCGTATGTTTTCAATAATAAAACAGTACTGCATCAATTGACGCACGCCGTCCTTCTAGGTAGTTGCCACTCCATTTCGCTTCACTGATAAAATAGAAATATGAATATTTCAAGGCTTGTGGGCTTGGCTAAATTAGAAAAATTCAGGAGATATGAGTGTTGTAATCTGTCCAGTTTAAAAACTAACGCGCAAAAGTGAAAAATGCGTCAATTGACACGTCCCGTCCTTCTAGTGTTAAGTGAGACAGCTTAATCTTGGATGTCAATATATGGGGTTCGGTTTCATTCTTTACATTTATTATAATTCTTATAATTCTTTATGCATTGATATTTTCAAATTTTTAATTGTTTATTTTTAAACTTAGATCTTTGTATTTGACCTTTATTTTACATCGGAATGGTCCGAGTTTTTCACTCTTATGGATTTTTTTTAGAAATATAAAAATAAAGTCTATGGCCCCGGGCGGTTTGAAATTTTTCTAATAGGTCAATGATGACTAAAAAAGAATTTTTCACTTTAAATAAAATCACGAAAGAAGGATGTCGGCTAGATCTATGCTTTGAAACATAAACAAAAAGTATTATTATTATTTAAAATTTTAAGTCAAAAGAATTTGCAACAATTTATAAAGAAATTTTGCAAAATTCCGAAAACATCAAAAGTGCCGATTCAAATGATTAAAGAGTCGTATCACAACTTTACTCGAGAATCTAAAAAAACTAGTTGAATTAAGTAATCCGATTACCTGCACTAAAGTAAATTATACAATCACTTCTAAAAAATGTATAAGATCACGTCATAATACAACACTTAAACTTCAAATCAACTATAAAACTAAAAGTTTGAAATTACATTGTAAATGAAATGTGACAAGCCCCTGTAATTTTTTTTCAGTATATGCTTTGACATGATATGTCAATTTAGGACTGAAAAAATATTAACACGTGAGCTAGCTGTCTGCAACTGTTTAACAAGATTTAATTAAAATATTTAAGACTATTCCAAAATTTCTGAAACATCAAAAGCATCAACTCAAATGATTAAAAAAAACCCTGCAACTTTTTTGCAAAGAGTTTTTTGCGTTGTATCTTTTGACTTGCTATGTCAACTTTAACTGAAAAAATATTAAAACTCAAGCTATTTGTCTACAACTGTTAATAAGATCTGTATGGAATATTAAGATTATAGGAGGTAGTTCAATGGGTTACATGAAACTGTTTGACCTGAAATTTAACCTACATTATCACTGGTTAAACCATCCAATATTTCCAAAGAGAAAAGAAACCGAAATCACTGTTTTGAAGCGATGGTTAAAATTAGTAAAATTATTATTTTTATCAACCATTCGTGAAAAAAATAAGCACTATGGTTATATAACATACTTCTTAACACCACGTTACTTTCTTGATTAGTACGCAAATGTATAACAATCTTATTGACTTGTATTATGGTTATTATGTAAACTAGCAGAAAAAAATTATTTTTTAAACTTTTATTATGACTTAAATATAAAGTTCAATTTGTTATATGTGCTAAAAAAATATTTTTACCTGGTTCAATAAGAAGGTTTTTTAGAAATAATGTCAGTTTTAATGTTCTTTCTTTACTTGTAATTTGAGCCAAATCTCCTCCTGATGCTGAACATATGCTTCTTGCAGTGGTTATATTAGCTTTGTGGTTAGAAAGAACCAAGAAACTGTTCTTTTCGCCAAATAAGCGCGATTTGCAATCTTAACATAAAGTTTTGTTATTGCTTTTATTGATGTACAAGTATAATAAAATCCGTTAAACAATTAAAAACTTACCCAGTTTGGAAATAGCAGCTTTAAAACATTGAAAAAATAAAAACAAAACTAGTATAGTTCTACTTGACTTCATTTTGGTAAAGTCATTTAAAGGATTTATTTTTGTATATTTCCTTTATACTTAAAAAACTTGTTGAACTGAAAAAAATTATATGGCAAGTTAATTGAGATATGGTCATTTGCTGTTAAAGAATTTAAAAATTGCCTTAAAGAGTAAAAACATTTATTTCAGCATTTTTCCTGATATTAAACTAAAAAAGATTTTATTTAGTGAAATCTCTTTGTTTTTTAATAGTCAAGTAGATTTTTCCAGGACGTGGTCTAAATAAGTGTAACTTTGATAATTGTTTTTATTTCATTCTTAATAATTTTAAATAAAAACTATTTTTATTCAGTTAAAAAGATTTAATGTTCAAGTTATTTTTTTAAAACTAAAAATAAAATATTTTGCAATAATCACTATATGACAAAAAAAATTGCTAAGTTAAGGTTTGATAAAAAAATTCAAAATGTAATGAGTGTAGATCAAACGAAACGCATAGTTAATTTCAAATCATATTTTAATATAACCAAAACTTTTTAATCGACCCAAGATGACTCAAGATAGGCAAAATAAAATGTTGAAACTAATTGGCCAAAATTTTTGATCCCCTAAATTTTCGGTATCTTGCACCCTTAAAAACGTGCCCGAAAAAATTTAAACCCACAAAACGTCTTTTTCATCATGTTAGGGTTAGGGCTAGAATTATCAATTAGTTAAATTTAATGACAAATTTCATTTTTGAGGTGGAAGTTTCGGGGTGGCTATTAAGCAGATGGAACTTGCTTTAAACCGATGAATTAATGTTAAAATAAAAATTTTGTGTTTGAACTTTTAATTGATTCTAACTCCTGTATGTTAATCTCATTGAGTTCACTTATCACCTAGAATCTTAAACTGGGGAAGTAAAAGATTTTTCAAGGGAGCGCGAGCAACTGGCTACAAACTGATTGGATAACTTTATTGATTTAAAATAAACGGAAAAAAGAGAAAAATTGACAGTATCTTTTTATAGATATCACGGTGATAGTCGAGTGGTACCACAATGCGTGATGTGGATGATTTTCTAATTTGGCAAGATTGGCTTCGGCTACTCATCATTTGAATTGTCTACTGACGACCTGGGCGACGTAAATGTTTTCGGGCCCGCCCGGATTCGCTCGTAACACTGCTACGACAACTTGCAGTTTGGGATGGGGGATGGTGCTAAAACACTGCACATAGCCGCTTTATCTCTTGTCTACTCCACAACTGAGTACTGTGCGCCAGTTTGTTGTCGCATTGTACACATACGTCTTATTGGCAGTGTTCTTAATGACGTTTTGCGCCTTGTAACTGGATGCCTGCGTCCCAGTCCAATGGATAACCTGCTCATCCTTGCCGGTATTCAACCAGCTAAACTTCGCCGCCTAGAAGCCACTTTTCTCTTAACCAACCGCAGAATTTTAAACTTCAAGCACCTCTTGCACGATTATTTGGTCAGGCCATTGGATGCGCGGCAAGAGACGCCCCATTTGCACCTGCCACACGGAAACTATTAAATAATGCATCCGAACTAGATATCCGTGTTGGTCAGTAGACAGACTTTTATATGGATCATGGAGTACTTGAATAGCCCATCTAAACTTCATAATGTTATCCCACAAGTCTATTCCAGGCCTCTTGAGTAGGTCTGCTTGGGTAAAACTTAACTGCTAGCGAACTGGCGTTAGGCGTTTTTGGTCATCCTTGTATGAATAAGGTCTTGCTTCCTCTTGTAATTGCAAATGTGGTGCACGTAAACCAACTGCAGACCACAACATTTCTGCATGCTTTACAAACGGGCAACAAAAGGGCATTGTGGTCTGTAAATCCTGGATAGCGGAAGCAGATGCCTGCTCAATTACGTCACTGCCATCATCTGATGAAATAGGAACAACCGAATAATTCTAAACCAGAACAACGACAAATGCGTGATATGCCATAAAAATCTCAGCAATCAAGCAACGAGATCAAGTCGTTTCACATTCATCTTTAGATAAAACTCCTTCAACATAAAGATAAGCCGTTATCTTTTTTCAAAGCAAGAGAGACCGTCTGAAAAAGATTAAAATTTACAAGTAAGAAAGCGTTTTTTTAATCTTCGTCTGCACAAATAGTAGAAGCGTCAATCGAAATTGCATACATGATTATTATACAGAAGAAATCTCACAACATTGTTGAAACATTGAATAAAACAATAAACTATCCATGTTAAAAGCAGCTGGTCTTGTGTTCGAAAAAACATGTGAAGAGCAAGAAGAACACTCTTGGATTTTGCAATCAAAACGCTCATTGATAAGCTTGCAGAAAACATCGAAAGTCAAGTTTTCAAAACATTACCAGCTTTTTTTCAATTCAATGTGAAACAACTGATATTTTCTGATTGCTTCAGCTGTTACTGTACGTTCGTTTCACTTGAAGAGAATATGCTATTTCGCATATCTCTAAAGAAAACATGTTGAGTATAGGATGTACTTAAAGTTGTTTTTATGTTTGTTGCAACAATAGTATATCTTGGAAAAAAATTGTGATTGTCTCCACAAATGGTTGACTGACAATGTTTGGATCTTAAAGTAAATTTATCGCGAAGATATGGGGGAAAACCTTCTATGAGGTTAGATTTCATTACTTGATTCATCGAGAAACTCTGGGTTCCACAACTTTTCTTAATTTCCTAAAAAATAGGTTTGCAACAATCATACGGGCCGTCAACTACATTTAAGCAAGTGCTGTCAATACAAAACTGTTTACCAAGTTTTGCAAAAACATGGATTCCAATTATGAGTCTCTTCTTTTTTATTCATCCTTTTAATGCTTATCAAAAATTAATATGTTAGTCCACATATATAAAATGAAAGACGAACTTATTCTTTTTTTTCTGATGCTCATGGAAAACCAGATCTTCTATTGTCAATCAAATTAAAAGAGTTTTATATTACTTTGGCAAACGTTGTTGATATTTTTAAAACGTTTAATGTTTTAAACTTATTTTTGAAAAGCAAGCAAAAATATTGCCTTCAATCAATGACTATGATGCCATCAATGCTTTTGTGGCAAAACTGAGGCTGGGCATTGTGAAATTCAACAAAAAAATGCAACAAAAAAATCAAAAGCAAAATTGAATCTAAGGGCGAGCTCAAAGTTAAGGTGCAGGGTTACTTGCGACTTTTAAACCAAGAATTCGAACACTACGTTTCAAATTCAAGGCACACTAAACTTCCAGAATTGAAGAAGACAAGCAATTATTTTTGTCTGAACAAGGATTCTTTGTCGAAAAATAGCTAGAGGAGTTTTTGGAAAAAAAAATCTTACTTGAACAAAAAAGGAATTTTAAAGCTGTGTCACTAACTTACGTTTGGGCAAAATATGTGCACATATAGAAGAGTGCAGGTGCTGTAGCTATACGTACATTCTTTCGATTCTCATTGAGTTACCTGTGAGAAAGCGGCTTTTCTACACTTAAGCATAAAAACAAAACACAGGAACCAATTTTACTGTAAAGCCGAGCTGATCTGAGGTGCGATCTAAATCTGATTTAAACTCTTTTTATTAACAAAATTTAGTTATTATTGTTCTGTTCAATCCTGTTAGATTTTCCAATATAATAGGGCTTAGGTTTTGATAGTATCATCAAGGGTCGGGAGCGCGAGTTTTATTTTTGTGATGAAAGGGGGCATCTCAAACAGTTTAAGATTTCCTGAGTTATCAGGTGAGCAGCGACTAGAAAAAATTTAAAAAAGCTGCTATATATATAGGTTATAAAAAAACCAACCAAAATTATTTCAATACTTTTTGTTGGCAAGTTTTCAGCGCATCTCATATATAACTTAAAATATTCGGCTAAAACTGCTTGAGCACTTACTGCTTATTAAATTACAAAATTTATAGATTGTTTAATATAAAAAGTGTAAAAAGTGATTTAAATGTTTTTGTTTCTTGCTTTTGATAAGGTAGTTAGACTCGGGTTAACTAAAATCAAAACATTTTTTACACCCTACTCTACATCTACAAGGCTTATAATAAACGCTTATATTTCAAATACTTTTTTATAAAAAAAGACTTTTAATGCTTTTACTTTAATGCCTAAAACAGGGTGGTCCAACTTCTTTACTTTTGCGGGCCACTTTTCAAATTTGTTTTAGCTTGCGGGCCTCAAAAAGGTCTTCACTTGAAATCGATCTCCGATTTTACGATTTTTGTCCCAAAATTATACTGTTCTCTAAAAAAAAAAAAGGTCTTCACTTGTTTCGTCCCAAAATGATTGTCTTCTCCGAATCTGTCTCAACCTTAGACTCTGTCCTATAGGCTCGCCATACCTTGTTATAGAAGATTGCCGCTATTCATGATCGACGAATTGTGCAAAATTGTTCCGCGGGCCGCACAAATATTTCGCGGGCCTGTAGTTGGACCACGCTGGCCTAAAAGGTACAATTAATCACAAAATAATAATAAGCAGGTATTTTAAAAACATTTTTTTTAGCTTAAATACCTTTTTTTCAATTTCGCAATTTGCGGTAAATGCTGTATTTCTGTGTAAGAATTGGCAGTCTCGGAAAGGAAGATCAGTGAAGTATTACAGAGTCTTTCATGTATTAAATTCCATTTTAGAATAAATATAGGGCCTTCCAAATTTCTACATTTAAGATGATTTGTAGGCTAATGGCACACTTTATTTTTATTTATAATCTTAACTTTATAAACTTACAGTTAATGTTCAGCCCTTTGCAGTAATTTTTAAGCTTTCGATTATGGCATCGTCTTTTCGTTGTTAGATAATAATTGCTTAAACAGTACGCCATAACTTTAGTTAATTTATCGTTTCTACAAGTTGCTTATCATTGTCATCATTTTCAGGAAAAACATTAAATTTACCTATTAAAGGCCGCACCTATTTCTAAATGTTCATTTTTTTAAATTTTTTGATATGTTATTCCCACCTATGCAGTTTAAGTAATTATAAAAAAAATTTAAATTTCTTGTTTGTTTATGCAAAATCTGAGTCGTTGCAGAAACGCAACTTCAGCGTCTAAGCGGTAAAAATGGATAATTTAGTATGTGAAATGTATGTAAACACAGTTACTATTCACGATTGCAAACTGTTATTGAAAAAAGTATTCCTAATTATTCACATGGAACCTGGAAACGCACGAGATGAAACATGGACTGCCCACTTATTAGACAAAAGTTGGTGTAAAATAAATAGAAGTTTGAGAAAAAACAAAAATATCATCAAAGCGTGATTTTGTGATTGGCGAGTCATTGGTATGAAAGGATTACGGCGAAGGTTCCACTGGTCCTCTCCTAGGAGTCCATGTAGAGGGTAGGTATGGTGCGTTCCTTGTGCGACCAGCTGCTCCACGTTCATCAACCCGGTGTTAGAGAAACATTAGGGTAAGACATGCTTTGTCTTTTTTGATTGGATAAGAGAGCGTCGCTGGTACCGTCCCCTTACCCATCTCTGAAACCAAGATGGGGAACGTGGAGCAGTTGCTCGCCCAAGGAGTGCACCTTGCCCATTAGGCAGACAATATTCGACGCACGTCGGGAAGTTAGAACACACAAATAACCAAATTGATGGGTTGTGAAAACATAAGAGCAATAAAAGAAAACAAAAAATGCACTCAATAAAAAGCAATATCCAGAAAGATCAAGTGAAATTACAACACATCTACTTAGCATTATTGTTAGTTTATGTGGTACAATGCATTGCAATATTAATGAAAAGGAATGTCACACGTTCCACAAAGTAAACGCGTTTGGCTGCGACACTGCCTGCAGCGACGTCTTTTATTACAGGAAATACGTTTCCAAAAGTGTTGCAATGTCGAACTTCTTGGTCGGTTATTTTCAATAACAAAAGCATGTCGTGATTCGTGTATGCCGAATGCATGGTTGCGGCATGCTCGGCTTATGCTTTGTTTTATCGGTCGTCCCACGCTTCTCATAATATTCATTGTGTGAAACTTTGTGTTAAGGCGTTTCTGTGTCCCACGGTGGGTGATTTGTAGATTCAGTCATGCTCACTATATATAGTAACGTGGCTATACTATTTAGGAGACAGGCGACGAAATAATGCATAACGTGTTAGCGCTATAATAAATTCAATAAAGTTTATTTGAAATGGGTTTTGGTTATACTGTGTTAGGGTTAGTTTAAACCAAACTCCCAATCCTAACATTTTGGTAACCCGACGTAATGTAATAATTGTAAGTAAATAATATAAATGTAAATAATTGTAAATAATTTAAATACTTGTAAAAAAATTTTTTTAACAATTGGCGCCCATGTTTTAACTTTGGTTAAAAAAATAATACAAGTAAGATTTAAAAAAAAAAAAATATATATATATATAAGTAAGATTTAACTTTGGTTTGGTGCCCGACGACGTTGAACAAAGGTAAGAAATAATTTTTTTTGTTTTTATTATTTTCCACCTTGTTGCCAATTTTATGTAATGATCGCCAATTATCGTTTCTTCATTGTTTTGCTTTGTTATTTTAATGACCAGTCGGTAACAAAGTTTTAAATTAAATTCTTAAAAAACTAATTTAAGGCCTATTTGAAAAATCATTAAAAATTCTGCTGAATCGCCGCCAATTTCCGCCGATGAACAACCTTGTTTTTACTGCTAACAATAGTAATAATAATTTGGCTTTAAATTTACTTTTAAACTCATGCCTTTTTGGTCCGACATTCTGCAGCGCATAGCGTATCTCTCGTAATTTTTTTTTTTTTCTATGCTACGAACTTTTCTTTTTTTTTCTATACTACGATAAACTCAAAATTGCAAATTGTTGATAGTCTGTGATTTTGTTAACGACATTTCTTTTTTTTAAACGAACGTTGACTCATCATATTCGTGGATTAGTACGTCCAAATGTGAGCTTAAACTAGTCCAGACTTTACTGTTTTATATTCTGCGACATCCAACGTTATCCAAACTTATGATCAACAAACCTTTAAAATTAATTTTAATTCTTTTAAAGGCTTTATACTTTGGATTTCATAAAAACTGATTTGAATTTTGTTTGATAAGCGGAGATGATTTTTTTTAAATTTTTGTTGGCTTGCTGTTGATGCAAACGAACGCTGTTTGATTGTTGCTCATAACAATATTGTTAATAGTTTAAATATTAATAATTCTTTTACTTCAAGTAGAAACATATCAACATCAACTTCTGCGGCAACTGTGACGAAGGACTCACGGAGACGGCCCTACGAAAACAATTTATACTTTACAGATACTTCCAACAAATCACACTCCGACTCATTCGACATCGATCAATGGAATCCTCATTTTACATCGTACAACATATCAACAAAAACAATTACTATATCTGGTAGAGTTATCCAACCACCCATTCGTTATCGAAGTTAAGAACCATATCTTATACTTTTCTTTTTGCTTTTCTTGATTGTTTTTTATTTTTATTCTTTGATGACTCGAAGTTTTCTCTTGCTTCTATTGATTAAGACATTTTCTTTTTCATGATTTTGATTTTTCATTTGTTCCATTGTCAATTAGAGCTTATCTGTAATATACTTTCTTTTCAAATCGTTTTTAGTTGCATTGCCAGTTAAAATGAACTTCTACTTTTGTTTCTTTTCAACGTTGGGCAAATTACACTTCTATCATTAGGCAGACCTTGTCTTGCGGTTTCGGCTGGTGATGTCCTCACACAACTTACCTGCCAATCAAAAAACCCAACGGTCTGGCCTGCGTTAGCTTTTGATAACGATACAAAATCTTCTCTCTTGTCTTTGGTTGAGTATGGACGCAACCAAGCTGGTAAACCGCGGATAGGCCAACTTGTAAGTCCAAACTTTATTATCCAAGGCGAGCATTGTACGAGTATTATAAATGTTATCACTCTGGGAAAACTGTTCTCTTTTAAAGACATTCGAGATTTATTCTTTTTTCTCTGTAAAAGATTTTTGCATCAAGCCGTGTCGAAACACATAACGGTTTGACCGATTTAAATTCGTTGCTCGCAACTATTTCCCATACTGCGGTAGATAAGGATTAATTACAGCAAGCCATCTTCTTGCTTTAAGCAATTGAAGTTTACGACGCCATTTTTCTGTTATCACAAACTTTGTGCGTCATTTTGTCCGACGTACTTTTCTTTTAGCTCTTGAAGAACTTTTCACACCTTTTATAACCATCATGCTTATTCTAATAAAAATTTTAACAACAATGTGGATTTTAGTTTTTACGTTGAAATGTATAAAAAAAAAATATCTTCCAAAATTGTTGTCATGTGCAATTTTTTTTTGTGTGTGTATCTTGTTTTATCACACTGTCGCTTCTTTTATAGCTGTTATATTAATGCATGCTTGAATTCAATTTTTCAAACTGTATTAGTTTATATATTTATCAATTAATTACGCAGATCGTTGTCGCTTATGTTTGTTTTCCAGTGCTCAGCCGTCGTCATCTTACACAACACCGCCACCTCACGACCATAACTTCACAACTTCAAACAAACTTCCGAATTGCACCGAGCTTTATTTACAAAAGACGATGCCAATTGAAGGACTTTTTAGCAAATATCCGAATACAACTCAACTACTAGAACTACAGTAGAATATCGAAGATGCAAATGAAGAGTACCAACAGTTCCAATTTTTTGATGGAGCATTTTTAACATCTCCTTCCTACATCTTGATTATTATAATTTTCTTAACTGTTGTTGTTAAATATTTTCAAAAATACTTTTTGCTGTTTAATGTGTTTGTATAACTGTTTCAAGCTACGAATTGAAAACTACATGTCTCATTTTATATGATTTTCAACAATCATAAAATATAATATATACAAGGTGATTAAAGATTCGTCAATAACGTTTATATTGGAAATAGAAATTTATATTGGAAATATAGTGGAAATATTTTTATTTTTGGCAATATAAACTGTCTTAATGGTGCAATTCGAAATTATTTTCACAAATATTTCACTTACAATTCCACAACACATACATGTACACTTCATCACTTGTTTCACATATCACACACACAACCCAACATTTCCATATTATGTTTTTTCACTGTTTTAGTTTTTGAATTACTTTATTGGTTTCAAAATGTAAATTGATTTTTTCCTACAAATAAGTTTTCAATTTCTTTCATAATTTTAATTATTCTGTATTTCTGTATTTTTATTTTCAAATTTGCGTCCACAAATTTTTTTTTTCAACTAGGGTGAGAATGTCGTGATTCGTGTATGCCGAATGCATGGTTGCGGCATGCTCGGCTTATGCTTTGTTTTATCGGTCGTCCCACGCTTCTCATAATATTCATTGTGTGAAACTTTGTGTTAAGGCGTTTCTGTGTCCCACGGTGGGTGATTTGTAGATTCAGTCATGCTCACTATATATAGTAACGTGGCTATACTATTTAGGAGACAGGCGACGAAATAATGCATAACGTGTTAGCGCTATAATAAATTCAATAAAGTTTATTCGATATGGGTTTAGGTTATACTGTGTTAGGGTTAGTTTCAAAACCAAACTCCCAATCCCAACAAACACTTGAGCTATTTTCAATGGCAAAAACACATTGCAAAAGTACTTTTTATCTCTGATGCGAATGCAGTAGTTTGCAAGCAAGTTGTCAGCCAGATCGATACCTCCCATGAATTTAATGTATTGCGAAGTCATGTGAAATTGGCTAACTTGAATCTTCTTTTTTTGTTTTCTACTATAACGAGACACATGGCCAACTAGGTCAACTGCAAAAAATTTTGATCTCACAATCACAACTTGATTATCGTTCCATCTGATAACACACTCTTGATTATTCTCTTCAAACCACAACTTGTACTTTTTTTCTTACCAATAACTTTTTTATCCACTAGAGGACAATTGTACCATAGTATCCAGCGTCATTTAAATAAGCTAAAAGATCAAAGGAAGCAAAAAAGTTGTCAAAGTAAACAGCGTAATATTCTTTTTCCACAATTTGCAGCAGGTCAACAACAACGCTTCCGCCGAGTCCAAGGGAGCTCTCAGAAGTCTTCTCTTTGTTTGATTTCCTGGTATATAGATTAAAAGCATACACATACTCATCGGACGAGGCAAGCGACCATGCTCTATATCCGAACCTTATAGGCTTACATTTCATGCAAATTTTTGCTGAGTGACGTTCTCTATACGAAATTATCTGCTCATCAATTGACAAGTTCGTTTTATGAACTCCAAACTGTTGAAACTTTTTGTTCAGAAGCTCAATGTACGGTCTAACTTTGAATAGCTTGTCATCTTGTTAATGGCAGAGTTATTATTGAGATGTAAATTTATTTTCATATCTCTAAATATTTGTCTGCTCAGCGCTTGACGCGCTATAGCGGTGTTGCAGTTCGAATCAAGGGACCAATACAATTCTTCTTGTAGAAGTTTGTGGTAGCCAGTAAACAATAAGAAGCCTATAAATAACTTCATTTCCAAAATCGTACAAGTAAATTCGTGCATGTTTTTTGTCTTGCGTATAGAACGCTTTGACCAATGGGTAAATTTACCATTTCTTCATCAAAAAATAATTCAAATATTTCGTTTTGGGACTTTCCCAATTACTTTCTTTCCAAATCTTTCAGCGTATCAGCTTACTTAAATTCTTTGCTTACAGGAAAAGAAAAAAGGAAGTTTTTTTCTTACTCCATTTCACTTTCGTGGTGCGTTGTATTTTTGAAACTGAGGTTGTTGGCATATCATCACTTTGTACTGGATTGAAATAAATTTTAATCTCCCCTGCAGCGTTTGGAAGCATGGCTTCACTTTCTGTCAAATCGTTTTTGTCCATACCCTCTTCATCACTAACTACAGGTACATCTAGTGGTGCTATTACCACATCCAATTCACTTTCTCTGAATTCAGGACCTTCTATAGCGGCTGGTGCCTTTTCTACAGTTAAGAATTTTTGGAAAGATATGTAGGGTAATGTTGTTAGTTCGAAAAAGTAGTAGTCGCTCGCCTTGTCTCTTCTAACAATTTTCCGACTTCCTTCAACAATCAAGATTTTTTTGCAACGTAAAAAACGCTTTAGCTGACATAATAAATAATTAAGAGTTCATGTAAAGTATGTTCCAGTTTATTCGCATTCTAGCTAGCAATTTTTGTTGATTCACATATGCTTGCTGTTTGCAGTTTGTTTTTTATTCATTTTAGCTGTTTCAGTTTGCAGTTTGTTTTTTATTGATTTTAGCTAATTGATTGTAGCTGAGTAATTGGTTCGAGTTGAAGTGTTGGAATTGCTTTGTATTAAAGTTGCTTTTCGGCTGTTTTTAGTTGTTAGAGGATCAAGTGTTGAGACCTTATAAGCTTATTCTATAATGAGATAAATTATTGAATTCAATTTTTGGAACTGATAAGCTTATTTGAGACCTTATAAGCTCATTCTATAATGAGATAAATAAAACTATAATGAGATAGAATTGGTTGGACGAACTATTAAGTTAATATTAGGCATCGAATTGCTAATTATACCTACAGTTAATCAGCGAAATTGTTAATTGATTAAGGGTTTTAACTGTTGACGGAGTGAATTGCTTTGAAGTTTTGTGCAGCTGCATAGTCAAGTTTTACAAAAGTTGGTCAGGTTTGTTGACTTGGTGAATGATATATTCTTTATAGTTAGAAACTGGTTTCTTGCTATTTGTTGAGAAAAGTTATCGGGCATTTGTATTCAACCAGAACTAACTGTATTAGGAACAAACGTAAAAATCGCAGTCGTGAGTGGCAACAACGCCACGCCTTAACCGTCGCTCGCTCTCGCCGGTCTAATACCGTACGTCAACGAATCGGGAGAACTTGATAAGATCCCGTTCGGCGAGAAGAATTGCGCCGCCAATTGCTTGCATTAAGAACTTAAGTGTTGCGGCAAACTATTTTTTAAGCCAGGATAAAAAAATAAAATAAACACAGCTTTGCTTCAACCCCAATATTTGGGTTACCTACAGTAGTTCAACTGGTCCTTTTAGATTCCCAAGTAAAGCTGTGACAGCCAAAAAAACAATTATTTTTAAACCCATAACCAAACATACCATATTTCTGAAGGGGTAAACCGGGACGCTCTTTAATTGAAAAAACTCGTCCATAAAAAAATTTCATTTTGAATCAATGTCAGATTTCATGATTTTTGTTACTAAAAAGTATTGTTGTCTAGAAAAGAAAAGTATTCACTTCAAATTTGTATTGAATTTTTGACAAACCGGCCTGGATAAGGCTCTAAAAATCGGGACTGTCCCATAAAAATCGGGACGTATGGTAAGCCTAAGCCTGACAAAAGCCAAAAATTAAGTTAGTTCTTGTAATGAAGTCACCGATAACTTTAAGATTCATTTAAAAGAAAAAAAAAAGCCCAAAAATTACCAACTTTTATTTTTGACGATTAGCAAACATAAACTAATTTAATAACAAACTAAATGATATCTAACAGCAATTTGCATGACTTTAAAATAAGAAAGTTTTTGCCAACAAAGATGTTCAGTCATAAAAACTTACACAACAAGTGAACTGTGATTCAAGAAAGAGTCGTTTCCTTAAACTATCGTTCGATAAATTTCATTCTATAATATGTCGTTTTATCATTGTTATTAGCATTAAGTCAGCATGTGAATATGTCAAAGGTAAGCATTGCGTTTAGAAATTGGTTTTTCATCAGATGTGTTTACTATCTAATTGTTGGTGATTTTTTTGTCAGTATAAGACTAAAAAGACGAGTCTCTTCTTATTAAAAGACAAGTCTCTTGTTGAGCATAAAATTTTTTTAACTTTTTAATTTCAAAAAGCTGAACGAACTTTAATAGTAATAATTGTCAGGGTAAAGATGGCCGATATTCATGACAAAGTTATAAAACCAAAATTATTAAAGTTTGCCAGCTTTACTTAAAGTTTTAATATTAGATTCTGGAACTTGTTGAATAGTTAATATTTTACGTATATTACAGTATATTAAATTCTAATATTAGATTGCCGAACTAGTTGCCAATATGCTTAGCCTTGCACATATTTCACTTCGATTTCACGCTTGCAACAAGCAAGAAACAAATAAACTATTGCACTTCGGATTTTAAATCAAAAAAGAGCTATTTAAAAAAACTTTTGTAAACAATAAAATGGTCGCAGAATGTGCACAAAACCGCACATAGAGTTAACTAAGTGCAGGGCCTACAAACGGATACAAAATATTTCTTTTATGGCAACAAGATTGGCACTCCGCCTTTTCTCCCGATGCATTAAGATTAGGTTTTCTCGACTTCGAAATTTTATTCCGGTATGTAAAAACCTTTGGCTTGATTAAAATTTAACATGTCACTTGAACATTATTGATTAAATACCACCTAAATGGCTGTGTTATCGATGCCGATGTTACGAGATAGCAAACTCATTACACGCTTTGCCGAATAAAACAAGTACAACGAAAAATTACTTCTCTTTCTGTTTCAGCAAAATTATTTTGCAACAAATCGATTAAAATTTATTATTTATTGGATCCAAAAAAATAAAACACAACTTTATAATCAGACAAATATGAGTTACTAATGCAAAAAGAAAATAGTATGAGTAATTGCGTAATGCATATTCCACTACGACTTAAATGAGCTTATGAAAATATCCTGGTTGACCGAATTAAGAATTAATACTGGCAATATTGTACAAAAATACTATTTAAAAAGCGCTCATCAATTTTGCAATAGATTTAAATTTTATCGACGTTTTTTTAGAATTGCGATTTATACAAAGCAAAAATGTACATTATTGCAAAGATATGAATTAAATCAATATAAGTAGAGTATTTAAAATAGATATTTTAAAACTACTACTTTTAATACTGGCATCATCAGCATCATAATTTAAATTTAACTCAAACTTTGTACTTGTAACGATGCTGTCACAATTTTACTCGGAAATTCAAAATGACGAATTGAACTACGTAACTCAAATATCTGCATTGAAGTAAAGGTGTGTTTATTTTTTTTTATGCTTACTCTAAAAATAGTTGCCGCAAGACTGAAGTTCTTAATACAATTATTTCTGGCTAAGTGCGTATAGATTCGTGAGAAAACTTTCTCCAAAGATAAAAAAAACGATGTTGTTTGACTATAAAGAATATATTCACAAAATCAAAAAGAGCTTGAACAATTCTCGTAAAACTTAACTCTCAAGCTTCACCTAACTTCAAAGCAATTCACAGCGCCAACAACTGTTAATAATCACAGAGCAACTTTATGCTGAGGAATAAATGAGCGTCACGATGACTAATACAGTATAAAAATTAATAGTTCGTTACAGGCTAAAACAATTTTATCTTACTATAGAATTAATTCTCAAGGCGTCAACATTGATCCTTAAAACAGCTACAGCCACACAGACAATAACAACGTGAAACGACTTTAAACACTTTTAGCGATCGAATAGATGATAAGAAAATTTAAAGTAAGAAAGTTTAAAGGTACGGCGACCATGCACAATTGACGTTGTGCGTGAAGCGACTGTTTCCCATTTCTCAATCACCTTGTCAATAAGAACTTTGAAACGTAATACCTTGATTGCAAATAAAATTGAATTGAATTGAATTGAAAAAAGTCCAAACTATTTATAATAACTCAGGCGATATTGCTTAGCAACGATTAAAGTTACAAGCTTGATGTCACGCTACTGTTTCAATTACATGTATTATCAAATAGAATCATTGCGCCTTTCTAAATTAATTGTTTAAATAGAAAATTTGCCATTTTCTTAATTGGGCATCGCCAGGAGCCGGTTTAGAAAGTGTTGCTATCGAGAACCGAGCGATTGTTGTTGTTTTATCGCATTAACGTTGACGCTGTTATGTAATTTGTATCTGTGACTAACTGCCAATGTCCTTCCATTGTCGCTGTTGCCCTGGTCCGCTGTTTTGATTATAGATTAACGCTCGTGAAGTGACTCTGTTCCCATTGTTGACAAAGAATGAGTACGGAGTGTTCCTTTGCACGTGGTCGCTAAAAAGATTTATATATATATATAGGGGAGCAGCGAGATGAGATTATTCAGATTCAGATTTTGATGCAGATTCAGATTCTAGATGTTAGTGCTTTGACGAACGTATTTTGGGAATAATTTAGTGTGTCAATTGTATCTGTCATGACTGCAAGTTGGCATTAAGTTTTGGCGGAAAAATTTATAAAATTCATAATATTTTCTTGCGGCTCTGTAAATTCTGTTAGGCAATTTGTGAAGTATTTAATCTATTTGTAAATCGTAGCATCCTGTATATAATTTTGGCGCATGTTTTTATTTTCATTTAATCGTTACATCTTCGTTTCTCTAATATAATTATTTCATAATATAATACCCGCCTGTCTATCTAGTTCGCTGGGGCCCGCCAGTTCAATACTCGTATAAGTTTCATTCAACAGGCTAGTGATTTTCTGCGAAATTCACGTAGGGTTCTCCTCTAGTATCTTATTGTTATTCGGGTTAGCAAAATAAAAGTACAAGGTAGAAAGAGCGCGACACTTGAGCCAGAATTATTAAATGAATTAGCATATTATATTAAGTTTACAATTGGTCAAGGAATTTATGTCATCGCAATTCAACCAAATTGGACACACGGCGTAAACAAATTCTGTAGCTTCTAATCTTGAGTCAACTTTAAAATTGTTGAAGATTCCATACAACATTTCTGAGCATTCGAGATAAAAACAGAAGAAACAAAGTGGAGATACAGAAAAAAAATTGCCAAGGTCGCAATCCTATTAAGCTACTTGTCACACGCTCTAAATTAAAAACGGCAAAACAAATATTTCTATTACACTTATAAGAATAACTTTTAGACAAATAAATTAAGTGACGGTTGGTGTACCGATTACGCAATCACTACTTAACAATGAAAAAAATTACTTTATAATAAAAAGTTAAAAATTACGCTAAAAGACTAAAAATCAACTGTTTTCTATAATAATATTGAAAATAACTCACAAATCTATTCTAAAAGCTATTGCTAAATTTTTGTATTTTTCTAAGCTAAAAAGAAAGTTTGAAGCATGATGGCTGGAACGTTTTAATAATTTCAAAATAAAAGAAAGAAACAAACTGCAATCTTAACATTTATTAAGTTCCATGTTGTTCAATAAATTTTCTAAATATTTAAACAGTCTCTTGTTTTACCAAGCTTCAAACTGTTTAAAATTCATTTTTTAGACCTCTAATTGTTTACAATACAAGCTCCGGCTGCATCATGTATGATAAACAGAACTAATAAATCAGACTTCCGGGTATTATTTGTGAATCAGTTTACATAGCGTACATCTGAGGCGTTCGACCCTTAAGAATATTCATTCTGTACGACTTCATCAATCTTATAGTGTTTTGAAAATAACGTCTCGGTCCATCACTTATGATTAAGACAATCTTTTTTATGACCTAATAATTTTAAAAAATAGAAACAAATTTGCAAAATATGAATTAAAATAAAAGCTTATTTTATGCTTTTATTCATAAAAAATAATCAAATCAGTTTTACATTGGAAAATTGTTGATCATAACTAAGTAAGAAAACACGTTTCTTTTTTAAAGTTTTGTCCAGGCTGTAGAAGCTTTTTCAAAATTGGGTAAAAAACTTATAAACAAGGCTAAGGTAGACTGCGCCCCTTGAAGCAGTCCACCTTGATAGGAGAGTGCTCTGGCAGTTTCGTAAAAGTGTCTGCAGCAATTTGCAGAAAATCGCTGCCAACAGCTAGCCGTTTGTGAATATAGTTTTTTTTATTTGGCATGGGTCCTTGCCAAAACGTAATACGTGAATGGATTCTGAAAAAGCAGCAAAAAATAATAATATAATTTTTTTTGTATTTGTTGGTATTTGTAGTGTTGGTAATCTTATCGATTAAGGTCTTAATCTGTTGGTTGATACCATTCATTGACTTTAATTTATTGAGCGCTTCCGGTGCTGCTATGGTTTGCTTTAGTCGTCCCACTGACTTCCTTGATGCTGTAAAAGATCGTAAGCATAGTACCACACTTGCGTTTCCCAACGTGTCAAAATTGCTTGTGAAAGTTTTAAAAAATCGTGAGTTGTAAATGCAGCAAGGAGGTTCTTTTAAGTTTTGATGTGTTACACTGTATTTTTTACTTTTTATTGTAAAATCTTTTTAATTTGCTGGCAAAAAAAATTGCATTTTTGCTATCTGTTGATCTGATGAGACTGACATTTAACTCTGATGCTTTCCATTTCGGAGATGTTGTTTATCTGGATACGTTTGTCGCATGATGTGTCATCACAATGATTCCACAGAATTGACAGAATAGCTTGTTTCAAGGATTTCATAAAAATTCTCGACAATATTCCTGGACACATCTTTTTGTTTTCACCTCTTTTTGACTCTGATGCTTTGCCCATTGTGTTTTCTCTGAAATTTTGATTTTGCTGCTTTAATTTATCTACTTTAACCCTTAAAGTGACAATGTACCGATTTTGCTACATCGCCATGTTGTGCGACTGAGAGCCAAGCAGCCAAATTTGGTACATACCTGTTTAGAAACAGTTTCAAAGCAGATGCGACAAACCCTTTTTATTATTTTGAATAAATTCACTTGCCTTAAATGGTTTCCTTAAAGAAAAACTTAGTTTTTAAATAATCATTGCTTTTCAAAAATTCACTTTTTAAAAAAAATCACTTTCACAAAAATTTAAATTTAAAAAGTTTAGAATTGTTCTTGTGTATGATAGTATACAAATCATGGTTTACATAATGCTGTTTTGTACTAGGACACACCACTAGGACATACTTTTTTTGTGGTCTTGTCTTTTTTATGACATACATGGCACCGTTTTTTGGGGGAAGATGAAAGAGGTGCCTGCAAATGTAGACAGCTTCCTGTAGTCTTTTAGATTCGAGGGGCGTAGTTACTCTGTGGGAAAATTTTTTTGTGACCTTTCCATGTTTAGCTGGTATTTGTTTGCTAAGGATTAAACTAAACTCTCTTGGAGAAATTTTTTTGTAGTTAGCAAAAAGTCATATAATTTGCATTTATATACACATATCCATAAAATAAAAAATAGTTTTTTGCACCATTTTAAACACTTTTGTAGACTATCAATGGTGCCTAACAGTGCCACAGGAACTATTGTTTTTGCCATACAAATAAAGGGACAGTTCTGACGAAGTGCACCAATTATCGTCAAACAAAATGTGGCCTTTATCTAAATACAGTTGTAGTATTTTTTTACAGCACCTGACACTGCTAATTTATTGGAAGTGTCAGAGTCAATCTCAGTTCTTGTGCAAATAATAAAGTCCAATATTATTTCAGTTTGACAGTCACACACTATTAACAATTTTATTTCCTTTTACTTGAAATATATTGTTTGAAGACGAGGCGATCTTAGATTTAATTTTTAGTGACTCATTGATAACTAAATTTTGATGCAGATGTATGCACAATTAAAAAGAATTTCGTAAAAGATTTAACATACGTCGAATCATCGTCTGCAAGCCACCACCAACGCGATTGCGATCCCTGGATCTTCCAGTGTTTCCTCACCCATGTCTTTACGCTGGCGACTATAATTGTTGTCATGCTGACTGGGGTTACGATGACAACAGCCCGGACGGTGAGTGCTTGGCTGACTGGGCAAGTACTAATTGTCTTGTCTCCTATATAATGCCAAGGACGCTGCCAGTTTTAATTCCGGCCGCTGGAACACTGGCACCAATCCGGTCTAGCTTTCGCTAGCGTAGGTCCAAACAGTCGCTTACAGGATAGACGTGTCCTTGACAAGTTTCCCTGGTCAAAACATCGACCTTCGCTTACTACACCTCCAAGGTTTGCTATGGGAGTGCCAAGCATGCCTGTTAAGTGATGGAACTTCCGCAAGGCCAATTGGAGTCACTACATTGCTTCGTCAAATAAATTCGCAAAGACTTTGTTGCCGCCTGATTCACTTGATGTAGATGCGGCTTACCAGGACTTCTTTAACACCATTAAAAAAGCAGAAAAAAAGACTATCCCACGCGGGTATCGAAATAACTATATTCCGTGTTGGGATGCAGAGTGTGAATCCCTCTATAAAACCTTTCTGCAGTCTCCTCAGGGAGACGACTCAAGTTTGGCTGCTACAGCTCTGCTTGCCAAGCTTGACAGGAAGCGGAGGGATTGATGATCCGGGGCAGTTCGGAGTATTGACTTCTCACACTCTAGTCGAAAAGCGTGGAGTATTTTGAACAACCTTACTGGTAGGTCACGACACCTCCTTGCACTGTCCCGTTTCAGCCGATGCTATTGCATCTCAGCTGGTTAAAAATGGGAAATACGAGGCTATTGACAGCAAGTCTTTGCGACTTTTCTATCAAGAAGTGCCTGAACTTTGAAGGGCCACAGCACCAGACGCAGTAAATATTTCAGACACTTTTTCATCGAGAGAATTTACTGCTGCCCTCCAACATTTTAAAACCAGGTAAAGCTCCAGGACCTGATTCCATCTGCCCAGAGCTTATAATTCATGCTGGAGTTGCTTTGAAGTCCTGGTTACGTGACTTCCTTTTTTCCTGTTTGCGCCGACTCAAAATTCCCAAGATCTGGAGAAGAGCGCTTGTAATCGCAATCCCAAAACCAATGAAGCCCGTGGGGGACCCAAAGAGTTATCGACCAATATCTCTGCTCTGTGTCCCCTACAAGATCCTCGAGAGACTTATCTACGCCCGCGTTGAGTCACTAATCGATCCATTGCTCCCTAAAGAGCAAGCTGGGTTCCGACACGGAAAGTCAACCGTAGATCAAGTTGTTTTGCTAACCCACAACATCGAGGATTCTTTTGATGCTAAAAAGAAGGCCGGTGCCGTATTTTTCGATCTGACAGCTGCTTATGACACTATCTGGCACCGTGACCTTACCTGCAAGCTGCTGAAACTACTTCCGGATAAGCACATGGTCAGAATAATTATGGAGCTTTTCCGAAATTAAAGTTTCATCCTTCCCACCGGTGACAGCAAGCAAAGCAGGCTACGCCGTCTTAAAAACGCCGTTCCTCAGGAATCGGTCTTGGCTCCCCTCCTATTTAACATCTATACGTACGATCTTCCTTCCATGATTTCCAGAAAGTTTGCTTATGCTGATGATTTAGCATTGTTGCATTCTTCTGGAAACTGCAAGGACTTGGAGGGGACTTTAAGCCAAGACATGTCTACATTTTGAGCGTATCTCCAGATTTGGATGTTGAAGCTTAGTCACACTAAGACGGTGACGGCAGCCGTTCACTTAAATAACCGAGAGGCCAAACGTGAGCTAAAAGTCTACACCAACAATAGACTTTTACCGTTTTGTCCAACTCCCCACTTACCTTGGGATAAAACTGGACTGATTGCTCACGTTTCGTCACCATCTAATGGCGTTGCGCAAAAAACTATCCTCGCGCGTCACACTGCTGAGGCGACTCGTGGGCTTGGGATGGAGTGGTGGTGCTAAAACACTACGCATAGCTACCTATCTCTAGTCTAATCAACAGCTGAGTACTGTGCACCAGTCTGGTGTCGCAGTGCTCACACTCGCTTCATCGACAGTGTCTTGAACGACGCCTTGCACTTAGTCACTGGATGCTTGTGTCCCATTCCAACGGACTACGTATCTATACTCTCAGGCATCCAACCAGATGAGCTTCGCCGAATGGGAGCTACACTCTCCTTGGCTCACCGTGGATCTCTGGACCCTAATCATATCTTGCATGGTCTTTTAAGTGGGTCCTCAGATACTCGCCAAGTGAGACTAAGAAATCACAAATGGAAAACGGAATACTGTGAAAATGTTTCCAGACTCTGTGCTTTTGTGCCTTGGACCGGCGCCAGGCTTGTTGGATTGGACTTACTCCGAGCAGCTGGGGTTAAGCTCGACCGCCTGCGGACTAGTGTTGGGCGATTTCATTTGTCCATGCACAAATGCGGTCTCGCTCTGTCGTCGAATTGCGAGTGTGGTGCCTCTGAACAAACCGCAGATCATGTTCTAACAGCATGCCCTATACATCGAACACCACATGGAGCACAAGGTCTGACGGTTATGGATGACGAAACCCAATGATGGCTTAATAACAACACTGCCAGCATCTGATTTAGCAAAAATGGGGTCTCGCTCTTTCACCGAATTGCGAGTGTGGCGCCTCTGAGGAAACCGCAGACCATGTTCTAACAACGTGCCCTATACATCGGGCACCACATGGAGCACGAGGTCTGACGGTTTTGGATGACGAAACTCGATGCTGGCTTAATAACACCACTGTTAGCATCTGATTCTGGCAGTGCAGCAGTATGGGGTTGTAAAAGGATAAACCCTAGGCCCCAGTCCTGTTTGTTTCTGGCCTGAAGTGGATGCCCTTCAAACGACGACAACGACGACGACGATCCAGGTAGTACAGCAGCCTGGGGTTGTAAAAGATAAACCTTCGGTCTCATTCTTGTTTGTGTCTGACCTGGAGTAGATACCCTTCAAGCTATGTATATATATATATATATATATATAGGTCAAATTTTTCTCAAGCAATCCTGTGCATCTTTAACTTTTCTCTCCTCACAACAATGGAAATATTTTAAAATTAAAAAGTACATGCCATATGACATGTATTTTTGAAAAAAGTGCCTCGATGTCAACGTCAGTAGTATGTAATATTTTTTTGTGACCTCCTCAATCAGAGCGTGAGAAGGCTGACATCATCAGTGCGCCTACGGTTTCAAACCCTAGATTTCATAAGGCAGAAAACCTAAAGTCAAAGTTTTGGTCGAAACCCTATCTTTTAACCCGATGACAGTAGTCTTGATATCATTTGTAGACCACACAAATTATTAATTTTCTTTTTACTTTCTAGTGTTCATAAAAATGATTTGTTTCAAATCTATTTAGCTTCAAATTAAAAAAAATTACTTTTTAATCTTACTTGATAAAGGTTTTATGCAGCTTTAAGATTGATAAGGTTTGTTTAAAATGATTTTATAGAGTTTATCATAACTGCGGTAGTTAAGTACCAAGACAACGTATTTCCTGTATTTTCACTGAGAAGCGTGAGCGTCATTTCCTGTTCAGAAGCTGAATCCTATTGATCGCCGCAAGAGTTTGATCTTAAAAAATTAATTAAAACTCTAACATAAAGCAACCAAATTGTGAACAGCATGATGTGAAAAAGGTCAACAAAGTGAAAATTTTAATAAAAAAAAAAAGTAAGTAATTGGAAGGGCTTCAGCAAAAAAACAGGCTGTTGCGAAGAATAAGTTAACTAACTTATCATAAAAATCTGCTAAACTCAATCAAGTCAATTTTTTGTTCTACTACTTACACTAATGTTGGTTTCGCGTACTAAAGAGCTTTTTTGACAAGTTTTAGATATTAAAATAAAGCTAAAATTTGGAATGAATTTAAAATTAGTCAAAAATCAAATTTTCCATAAAAAAATACGTAATTTCTGGCGTAGTTTGATGGTATTTTTGGGAAGCTATAGACACTTTAAATATTCTTTTATAACAAGGTTCTTAAACTTTTCCTCATGTCACTATTCTTAATTTTAAAGCCTCTTTCTCTGTATAAAGTCTGAATCAACATATAAATTTTACATACGTATAAATTTTACTTTTTTTTAGCTTTATTGGATTTTCAAAGTTGAATTCTACAACTTTAAGGTCTATTTTGAAGACTTTTTACGCCTTCTGATCCATTTGATTTTTTAGAAAGTCTTCAAATTAAAGCTTCTGTAAAAGTAAAACAGTATTTTAGGGAAATCTTCAAATCGGGCGCTTTTGCAAATGTAAAAGTCGCTGACAAAAAAAATTGTTTTCTCATTGCATTATCCGTTTTTATTAAAAAAACATTTTTTGCTTTTACAGAAGTTTTATTTTTTGTTTATAATATAGAGAAAAAATAGACAAAAAATAAAACTTCTGTAAAAGCAAAAAATGTTTTTTTAATAAAAACGGATAATGCAATGAGAAAACAACTTTTTTTTGTCAGCGACTTTTATGTTTGCAACAGCACCCATCCGATAACAAGTTATTCTTGCTGCTCAATCAGTACACACGTTTTCCCCCCGTGACTTTCTTGTTAGAGTATTCGTTAACAAAGAAATTCTTCCTTAAATCCGTTTTTTTCTCATACCGTACAAAAAAAACATAAATGGCACACTTACTCACGTCAGTTCATTCGTCGAATTAAATTGCAAAATATGGCGATTACTCTATCTATTCTATAACCTATTGTTCAATATCCATTGCAATGTTTAATCTTTTGCTGAACTATGAAGTCTAAAAGTTGAATGTATTTAAAGTTTCGAGCAATCTTAGGGCTTATCATTTCCTCTGCTGCTGATAAGTTTTGCGGCTTCACTAAATTTTTCCCATTTGTGTAAAATTTTATTGCTTTAGCTAGTATACGAGTTACCATCGATCCGGACTCAAAATTAAGGACATCTAAAAAAAACGTTTTTAGCATGCATTTTTTATATTCTATATCTGCACATATGTTAAGTCATACTATTTAGCAGGGTTGCGGAGTCGGAGTCGGTCGGATTCGGAGGTTTTAGGAAGGAGCGGAGTCGGATTCGGAATCGGACTGTTAAAAGTACTAAAAGTTGGAGTCGGATAAAATATCTTCATGTCCAATTTCTTTACATATTAGTGATGTTAACCGGGCAACTTACGCGGCCGCGCGCGGCAGTGGAGTGAGTGCAGTAATCTTTTTAAGAGAACCTTGCGGCGTATCGTGCGACACAGCGTGCGACTCATAAACAGTTTATATTTTAATTTGTAAGCAAATAATATTTTGCGTAATGCTATGCTTGGGCAGCCGATTTAGTTGCTTCCCTTTTTTCAATCCAAATACAGGAAGCAAATGCCAGGTGAATAATCAATTTCTACCCTAAGAAGCCTCTTTCTATAGTACAGTGGTACCTTGACATACCAGTTTAGTTCGTTCCGTGACCGAGCTCGTACTTCAATTTGCTCGTATGACAGCTCGTATTTTTCCATTAAAATTAATTTAAATGCCATTAATCCGTTTTAGCCTCCAAAATACCCCCATTTTTATTTTTGACGTGTCTTTAAATAAATACTTCCTCCAAGACAAGCGAGTGTTGAACGTCTGTTTTCATCACTAAGGCTCATCAGAACAGACCAAAAGGTTGCAATAAAAAAACTTACAAAAGCAATTTGTTTTTACGAGCAAATTATTAAATTAAAATTTAAAAAAATTAAATCATTCTCTTTTTGGTCTATTCTTTCAAAAAACTATCAACCAAAAGTTTAGAACCAAGGTGGATTTTTTAATAATCTCCTAATATGAATGTCAATAAACGGCAGGGAGCCTGCATATTCAGTCTCGTACAAAAGTACAATAATTGAAATATTCATGAGATCAACTACAGACCCCCTTTTATTTTGTTTACAAAATCCGACAAAATTCACATATATATTCTTACTATTAATATACAACCATGAATTACTGTGAAGAAGAGGGAAACCATGCCATCAAACTAATGGCTGAAGTTTAGTTGAGAAAAATAAGGATGAGCTTATCATTGGTATGGAAATGGCAACATTTTTCTTTTGAATTTCTTTATATGCAGTGGTTGATTCAGGAAAATGTTAAAATTAGTCGCACTTTATTGTTTTTCTTGTAGTCTATAATTGTGGGTTTAAATTTTTAATTCTTTTACATATGGTTTTTTGTTTCTTTTGCTTTTATAAACGTTTGTTTTTAAATTTTCATTGTCAATAAATTCTATAGTTATTACTTACATTTGTAAAAATTTTTACAATTATAAAATTTTCAGGTTTACGTTTTAACCTCATTATTTAATGATAAAAACAAAACTAACCACCTAAAACAAGAAGTACCAAACTTGAGTTTTGCTGTTGTTAAAGCTCGTCAGTAATGCCTCATTGAGTTTCGAACCGACTAGATGTAGTCCTAAACGCAGGAGACAACATTCAGGGTCTAGTCCTACACACAGGCTCTACACAAGTCATTAATAAGTCATTAATTGAATTAACATTAAGGTTTGTTGTGGGTTCGATTTACCATTGGAAAAATAATAACTTTAAAATAGACTAGAAATAACATTGTAACTTCAGACACCATCCTTTTTATTTTAAATTAAGTTTGGCCGCTTGGTGTCGTCATTCAGACATTCGACTTACTAGTCAATTATAAAAAAGGGTGGAAAAAAAAAAAGAAAAAATAGCTGTTAATGTGGGGCTCATATTAATACTGTTAAGAGTTATTGTTGTTTGAAAAACACCTTTATAAACGGAAGTGTAAATTTTGGGTGTAAACAATATTTGATAAGTTTTATTTGTTGTTTTTATAAGCGAAATTTTATTGAAGTAACGGTATAGCAAACCTCTGGCCTGGAATCGCTGTTCAATCAATAAATTCAATAATTCAAAGGAATTACAGTCGTTGTTGAGGAAGAGTGTGATCTAGGAGTGAGTTGTTGCAGTTGACGAATTAGGTTTTCCCTACTTTCGGAATCGGCGGCGTCAACAAACATCATGATTATCCATAAAATACTTGTTCAGAAATGTACTTTGATGTACTTTGATGTACTAATGTACTTTGATGTTCAGAAAATGTAATAAGCATTAAGTATAGAATACGTATTTAGTTTCGAGTTATGTATGCCATTTCGAGTTAGTTTTGTAAATATGATTTGTATTAATGTTTCATTCAAACACAGTAAGAATTTATAGTTAATGGGTTGTGTATATCGTATAATCATATGTATATACGTATTTATCAAAACATAAATATAACAAAAAAAACATGTTGTATTAAAATACTCCCAACAAACTGTTTCGCAGGTGAGGCTCATCAGGGAACACAACAATTAAAAAAAGCAATATTATTTACGTTGAAAGAAATAAAATAAGGAAAAATTAACAATTAAAACAAATTTTTATGTTTCAGATGAAAACTTGCATCTTAGAAAAATAGTGCAACCAAAAGTTTGGGTTTAAACAATTATTTTACTCAAGTTATTGATTGATTAACAAATAATTACTTTTGTCACGAGAAATTAAAAAAAAACATGCTGTAATGTTGCGCATACTCGTAGATGCATTAAACTTGGCCAAGCTGCCGAAAAGATTAAAGTGTAGAAAAGTTTATGAATCATTAGTTAAAAGCAAGTGTTATAAAAAAATTTTTTATACTGTATAAAACATTAGTATGGATCATTCGTTAAGAGAGAGTGTTATAAAAACATTTTTTTATAAAAAGATTCTTTTATAACACTTTCTTTTAACAATTGATCTATAATTTTTTTTACGCTTTACGGGTAATCTTTTCGGCAGCTTGGCCAAGTTTAAGAATACATCTATGCGCAACATTAGAGCATGTTTTCTTTTAATATCTCGTAACAAAAGTAATTATTTGCTAATCAATCACTTACTTTAGTAAAATAATCGTTTAAACCCAACCTTTTAGTAGCGTTATTTTTCTATGATGCGAATTTTCATCTGAAGCGTAAAAATTTATTTTAACTGAGTCCCCTGATAAGCATTACAGGCGAAACAGTCTGTTGGGACTATTTTAATAAAAATTTTTTTAATATTTTTGTTTTGATAATCAGGAATAATCGTTCTGACTATTGAAGCCATTGAGCACTCTTCTGAAGAACACCAGTAATTTGCAGTTATACTGTATATGTACAGTATATACATTCATATACATGTACATAATTTTTAAAGTAAATATCTTTTTATGTATTTAAAAACCCTGATTTATTTTGTACAACTGTCAACTCAAAAAGATGATTTTTGCTTAGTTAAATTTAATTTAAGATAAATACTTCGCCATATTAGGGAGTCGGAGTCGGGAGTCGGAGCGGAGTCGTAGTCGTAGTCAAAGTTTAAGTCGGGTGTTAGAGTCGGAGTCGGCATTTTAAAAATTTTAGGAGTCAGAGTCGGATCTTAATCTTTCGACTCCGCAACTTTGCTATTTAGTACCATATATTTTCCCAGAAACAATTTTTTTCAGCACTTGCTTGTTTTTCGAAATTACTCTATGCAACTGACGGCAGATTTAATCCAAGTTTATTTTTGCTTCAAGCAGAGATTTCACTGTATTTTCATGAAATCTGTTCCTTTTATCGTTCCATTGAGTCGATACAAGAGAAAACCACAGTTTGACAAACGCGTTACTGACCAGAAGAAAAAAACGATGGTAACCAACTTGTAAAAGAGTGAAAACGATTTATTTCCATTGCAGATTTTCATCCACTTGGTTTCGGCTTTATTTTTACAGAACTCGTTGTCTGGAATCTTCTTGAGAAGAGTATTGAGAGCTGAAATCTCATCAAATAGCTCATCTCTCAGTGCCATCGGTGTACCAACTTCCTTTGCTAACTCTTTAACCTTCTCGTACTAAATTGCTTGAACTCTTAGCAGGATCCAGTAAATATACAAAGTGTATCCGAAAAGTAACGAGACTGCAACCGCTGCATGCTTGCTTCAATGAATTTTGACAAATTTATTGCGTCACAGCATTGCGTCGGACGTCAGCACTGTCGCAAGACGCAAGATTTCACGCGCGTTCTGATTGAAGCGTCTCTATTCGTTTGCTTCGTGTTTCTTAAATTTCGTCGTACTGCTTGAAACGCCGCATATTTTAGGTTTGATTGTAGGGAGTGTTGGTGAAAATACTCTGCAAACATGAGTACCGTGGAGCAAAGAATTAATTTTAAATTTTTAGCCAAGCTTCGGAATATTTTGCGTTGCTGCAGCAAGTTTACAAAGAAGAAACAATGTCAAGAGCTTGTGATTTTGAATGGCAAAAACGATTCCTAGAAGGTCAAAAAGAATGCGAGGACGATAAAGGTCTGGCAGACCGGTGGCAAACAGAACTGATAACAACATCAATCGAGTAAAGCAACTGATGCGTGTAGATTGTCGACTGACTGTGAGAATAATTTTTGAGGAGCTTTCCATTGTCAGAAACACAGCGTGGAAAATTCTTACTGAAAACTTGGAAATGCTCAAGTTGTGTGCGAAAATGGCTCCAAAAATTTTCTCCAGATACCAAAAGCAACTAAAATTCACTGTTTGCCAAGACATTATCAAGCGTCTGAAGGCTGAATCAGATTTGCTCAACTATGTCATAACTGGGGATGAAACATGGGTATTTGAATACGATTCAGAAACGAAGAGACAGAGTTGCGAATAGAAAACTTATGGATCCCCAAGGCCAGTGAAAGCAAGGAAGTCGAAGTCAAAAGTAAAAATGATGCTCATTGTGTTCTTTAATATTCAAGGCATGGTTCATTTCGACTTCCAACCCCAAGGTCAGAAATTGAACCAAACCGTCTATAAAGAGATTCTTCGGCGCCTCGTAAGATCAGTGCGTGACAAGGGCGGAGCCTTTGGGAAACGCACTCATGGGCACTTCATCACGATAATACTCCTGCTCACACAGCCCTGAGTATTTGTCAGTTTCTCGCAGAAAAAAATATTGCAACCTTGGAACACCCCCATATTCTTCCAATCTGACCCCGTGTGACTTTTTTCTCTCCACTGTAATCAAAACTGTTCTGAAGGGAACTCATTTTTCTAGCATCGATTCCATCAAAATGGCTGCGACAACGGAGCTCAAAAAGATCCCAAAAAATGCCTTCCAAAAATGTTTTGAATCGTGGAAAAGAGGAATGCACAAGTGTTTTTAAGTGAAAAAGGATTACTTTGAAGGAATTTGTCTTTGCTATATTTAAATATTTTTCAAAAAATTTTTATAACACCAGTCTCGTTGCTTTACGGACACACCTCGTACTTTGGATACGTTTCAAATCGTGACCACTTACTGACATATTTCAACGTGATAGCGTAAAATTCTTGAAAGCTCAATTTAAGAACATTAGCATGCGCTTTATTGAATGCTTCGGTAGAGCAGCTGTAAATGCTCCCGAAAATTCTGAACACTGACGATGCAAAATTTTGGATCGAAACAAGTCAATTATCTCAGACAACTCAGGAAAGAGCACATTTGTTGTCTGCAGAAATAATTGAAAGCTATTTCTAAAAGTACCTAAGTCACGTTTTCGAAAAAATGAGATAAGCTGAAAAAATTGTTTGTTTACTCCCCAGAAATATTCTGACAAAAAAATTTGATAAATATTCTGACAAAAAATCTTTTCAGGATAATGTGCAGAAATCACTTTTTGAATAGCATAGAGTTTTAAAATCTTAGCGTATTTTTATTCTAGAAGTACCGAAGTCCAACTGATTTATGTTAAAAATTCCTATGCACACTTGATAGCTTATTAAACCTATTGTTTGAAGGCTCGACTTCTAAAGCAGTCTTACCTAAACAATTTTTTTTTACTTTTGTCAATAAAACTTAAATAGGAGGGTTTGAATGTTTGTCAAAGGTTAATAATATAAGAGTAACGCAAGCATTATAATGAAGTAAAAGCTTTCATTTTCATTATAGGCAAGCTTATTAAATAACTTATTTTTGCATTAGGTTTACCTGTATTATTATTTTAATCATTAATTTTAATTGGAAATCATAACATTTTATTTGGAGCTTTTGATTCCTGTCTATAACCTAATAATTTAGTTACATAGCATTCTATTGGAGTCACAAAGCATTAACTGATCTATTGACATTCAGAAACATTTTCTTTAAAAATTTGTACTTAATAGCTTTATGTTGATTTAGCTTTTAGTTCATAGATCATGGAAAAGTTTTTTTTTTGTTTTCTTGGTTTAGGTATGCAAATTTTCCGAAAATTAACATCTCATCACTTGGTTTTTAATTTCCCCCAGATCCTAAATTCTTTTCTGATATGTCACTTTATAAAAAATAGAATGCATATTATCATTATTATCACATGTAGTTGACATTTTCTGCCTAACTACACTCTCAATTTGCTAGAAAAGCGCTTGTAAAACAAAATTTGCAATAAAAGTACCTAAGTCCAATTTGCAAAACAAGTTTTAATTCTTTATGACGTCATAATAAAATTCTAAAAAGTTTTTGAAATAAGGAGAGATACATAACTAATGTAATAAAAATCATTTAGGTTTTTTCCATCATTAATCTGATTTGCCAGGGTTTTTGAAAACTTTAGACCTCATTTTCTCAAAACTGACATTATGTGACTTAGGTACATTTAGAACCAAGCCCTTTAATTTTGGTTTATTGAAAAGCTGGAGAGTATTGTAAAGAAATGACACAATAATCAGTGAAGTTTCAACTTTAAAAAAATTCTCCGGAATACCAGGTGTTTGTTTTAGCAAAAAAAAAAATGCATTTGAGTAGTTCCCTGAGTTCGATCATCTGCGCAAGCACAGTATATAGAGTTAGCTATCGAGTCGGCGTGTGGGTTGATAGAGTTAAATAGTTGGTGTCCAATTGTTCACAGAATTGTTTGCGGCTATTCGTACTATCGGTTTGGCTTTTGAATTGTCATTCATCTTTAACATAATTATTTCAATGTCAGCTGTGAGAGGTTCTGCCCCTTCTCTGCGGCGCTATGCAAAATATGGGCGGGGCAGCCGACTAAAATCAGATACGTTTTTTGCTATGAAATGTGATAAAATACTTTTTTTCTTGATTAGAGTCTACAAAGTTCACTGATGCATTGTTGGCATAAAACGAGGTCAGCTGTTGCAGATATAAGTTATTTTTTTCAGGCTTGAAAGAATAAAACTCATGATCTGTTTCAAGGCCTTTTTTTTGCGACTCGAATACCGGCTGCAAATAAGACAAAATAAGGACACAGGTCCAAAATAAGTATATTTCTTAGACTTAAATACAATAAAATTTTCTACGGCATTGACCTTCAATTAAAGAACAAATCTTATAAATAAAGACAGTATGGCAATCCTGCTAGTATAGCATAGCGTACTTAAAATACTTAAAAGTACGAAAAACATAACGGCCGTTACGGTTGCACGATATATGGAACTACATTAAGGTAAAATTTAAAGTATTTTTACCGTTTGTCTGACCAACTTTTCTTTTCTTTTCTATTTATTGTTACCAAATCGGCGCATATCTCTTTTTTAGTTTGCTATTTGAAGTACTTGTATAGCTTTATTTGTTTTTCAATAATATTTTGTTTTAAAAGTCTAATTTTTATTTTTTTTATTGAAATATTAAAATGCCCATTTGTTAAATTTGTTAATTTCATATTAATTTTATTGCAGTATACCAAGCTAGGCCATTTCTTTATGTCTACATCAAAAATGAAAAATAACTTCATATAAAAAAATTTCTTAATATCTAGATTTGACATGGCATCTAACTTAGTTAGATCATCCAATATTTCCAAAGAGAGAGAAAACCTAGGTCATGTTATTGAGGAGGTAGTTAAAAATATTAATATTAATTTTTTAATCAACTATTTGTGAAAAAACATAACTACGTACTCTTAACATCATGTTACATTCTTGATCAACACACAGATGCGTAACAATATTATTTACTTCTAAAAGGGTTTATTCCGCATAGAACAATTGCAATTGCGCTGAATCAAAGATTTTTACTCGACTCCTGTTCAACCTAACAAACAAGTGTTAACACCAACAAACTAATAAACAAGTGCTAACATTAATGAATTCTTAATCCCTAAAGTTTATTTTACTATTTTACACCCACAAAAATTTTCCCGCAAAAGTTTTTTCATCAAGCTAGTATCAGGGGTAGCAATCGCTTACGTTATCTGATAAATTTTTCTTTTGGGGTAAAAGTTTTGGGGTGAAAATTACGCTTGCGCAACTTAAATGAAACCAATGAGTTAATGTTGAAATAAATTTTTGTGTTCGATATTTTAATCGATTTTTACCAATGTAACTTAACGTCATTGATAACACTTATTTGATGAGCACCGACTAAAAAAATAGTGTATATTTGTGGGCTACAAATAAACTCAGTATCAGTAAAAGCTACTTGAGTACTTTTATTGTTTAGTTGTCTGTCTACCTCACAAATGACTTCGAATTATTTGACTAATAACTGTTTCCCAATTTCCTCCTTACTATATTACAATATTTATAGATTGCTTGACATAAGAACTATAAAAGTACATTAGATATTTTAGTTTCTTGCTGCAGATTTGCTTTCGACTGCTGCAGACTTCCATTCGACTTCGACTGATTAGATAGTAAAATTTGGGTAAATTAACAAAAAAATTGCCCTAAATCCATAAATTTTTTACCATATGCTTCCAGTAATATTACTGTATAATGTAGTTTTTCATTTCAAACACTTTTTTAATAAACTATTTTTAGATAAAAAGTATATATGATGCTTTCACTTCAGTGCCTAAAACGTATAATTAGTGACAAAAAGTAGTAAGATGCTTTTTTCTATTTAATTTTTGTTTACTTAAATACGGTTTCACTTTAAATTTTGCTTCCTAGTAAATGCTGTACTTCCGTGTAAGAACTGGCAGTCTTGAAAAGGAAGGATATCAGTTAATTTTTGCACTGCCGTTTTTGTTGCAAATGCTATTTTAGAATAAACTAAAGTTGCTTAGGAATTTTGTACGTTTTAAGATGATTTATAGGTTACAAAAGCAAAGTTTGTTTAAGGTTAAGCTAAATGCTGAAAATTTAAATATTTATCAGTGTTGTGTTTAATGGTAAATTTAAAATTCATTAAAGAGAAAAAGCAAGACGAAATTTTTTTCAATTTTTATTTGCAATAATTAGCAAAGCATAAAATACTTTATAACAAAACTGAACGATATTTTTAAAAAAATGGCCAAAATATAAAATAGATTTTAAAAATAACATACAGCCCAGTGAAATTTTCAGAATTTTGAAAGGAGAAGGCTGTACAACCACAATCAAACATGCTTAGAGGAAAATTTTTTTGAAGTTGGCGTTTGGATAAAAACAGAAATCTTAAGGGTTGGTTCACATTGAAAGCGGAAAGCGCAAAATGAAGCGGAAAGGCGGAAAGCGCAAAAAAAAACAAAGCGGAACGTTAGTTCACACTAAAAGCGGAAAGCGGAAAAAAACGCCAAAGTGCAAGATTTTTCGTGCTTAGCGGAAAAATTTCAAAGTTGAAATATTTCAACTTTTTACGCTTTCCGCTTAGGGTACAAAGGACTGGCAGGTCAACTGGAATACCTGTATTAAGTTAGATAAGTGCGGTTTTGATGTTATAAAAACTAGATATGGCCAATAAGTTAATGTTATTCACTTAAATTTGATTTCCATAAAATATTAGGCATTTAGCAGGTTTAGGATTATGTCAAACACAAATAACTAGCATATTTTGGCATAGAAAATTTTTTGTGGATCAACTAAATTTTAAAAATTTGTAAAATTGCAAAATATAATCTATTTATGCACTTTATGTGTAACCTTTTTATTGTTTCAATAAAAAAGACTATAATTTTTGAAAATAATTTTAATAGATCAATATTAATTTTCAGCTTGATTTATCAAACCAATAAATAGGTGTCAATTAAAAATATTTTATTTAATTTGAAATACATTACTGTAATACAATAGTAAACTGTTTAATATAATCAGCCATTATATCAGTATACTAAGAGTATATGGGTCCTTTGAAAAAGTCATCGTAAGTGACTACTACTTGAAACTAACCTGTATCTTCCCTGTGGTTACTATTGCTTTTCGAAGAGGTTCTTACCTCCTGGTTTCTTAATTATTTCATTCTTGTTGTGTAGGGGGGGTTTCAAGTTAGTTTCACCAAAAAATTGTTTACGGTGACTTTTTGAAGACACCCTAATAGATTTACGGTACTTAATTCATTAAGAAAAAACAAAAAAGATAATGAATCACCAATTTAGACAAAATATTTATTCACATTTATTTAGCAACTGATCTCTAATAAAGTCCAATAAGTTCTATTATTTTTTAGAGTTATTTATTAAGGGTTGACATTGTTTGACATAATCTTAGTGATCAACTCGAGATCTATTTTGAAATATGCTCAGTTGTTTTATAAAGCTTAAAATAAATTTGTAGCAATATAATAAATGTATAAGTTTTTAAAGTTAAAGGATACATTTCTATTATATGTTTTTTTTCATTTAAATTCTTAAAATCAATTTTAGTAAAGCCAAAGACAATAATATTTTTTAAAATATCTATTACCAGTAGCCTACTTTATTTTTAGGTAAGTTTGCATTATTTGATAAACTATTTAACTTATTTTATCATAGTTTCAAATTTTATTTTTAAATTCCTTTAATGTAATTTATTTTGTTATTTTCATTAACCATTTAACTTTTTTGTATTGTAACTTCAAGTTATGTTAAAAGAATTAAAATAGTTTGAATCTCATTAAGAAATCAAGTGATTTCCTTGGGTGAAACTAACCCAAAATCCCCCTACAGCTCCAGGATGGAAATAAGAAAAAATCAGGAAGAAAAGGATCTCTTCAAGAAGTGATAGTAATCACAGGGGGTCCAGGTTACTTTCATAAACAAAAATTGCTTGTGGTTACTTCTTGAAGAGACCCAAAAATCAGCAGATTGTAGTTTGAACTACAATAACACTTGGGTGGGAATATACATTCAAGTGTTTTAGTCAATAAAAATAAGATTTTGAAAAAGACATAGTGTTGTCTCAAGAAATTTAACTCTTAATATATCAAGTGGGGTCTTTGAAGGACCCCAGATTAGAGTGTCATTTTTAATAAAGCGATAAAATTTATTTTTAGTTTCCAATAAAGATTATAGTCTAAATTATTGTTTTATTTTTTTATTTTTTATTTTATTATCTCTATATTTATCCTCCTGACTTGCAGGAAAGCAATGGAGGTGCTAATACATAGGATAGGCAATTACCCTGACCTGCTTCCAAAAATGCCAAGATATTGCTGTCTGCTTGTAATTTAATGGAGATATGACTGTAATTTAGAACTGCTTTCCAAGACCACCAAGCAGGGAAATGTGCTGTAAAGTGTTTTTCCCAAGGACACAACAGAATAGCACGAGTAGGTTTTGAACCAAGAGCTTGCTGGTCATGAGCCCAGCTCTTTAACCACTTGACAACACTTTCTATTCCCTCTAAAAGCTACTTTTCTATTTTACTTTATCAAAAAGTTAATAATTAAAAAAAAAATTGGGTCCTCTTAGCATCCAATTTAGTTAAATATTTTCAAACTTGAGCTTGTAAGAGTTAAAACTTAAAACAATAATAATAAATTACTGCAATAGCAAATTAAATTGTCAATTGATGTTATATAAATTTTAGCATTGTTTTTATTTTGTAATATTGACACTTGAAAACTACTCATGTAATAACAACTTAATTAAAACTTTATATGTCTATGCTAAATGTCAAGTGGGTTGCAATCCAATTATTAACTGTAAACCAGGCATTTCTGTGTGGTTGGCATTACGATAATAATTCACCAGCATATTTACATATTACTGCTATGTCCAAAATGAGTAGCTCATTATAATGAGAGCTGTTTTTTATATCTTTTATTTTTTCCAACTTTCCAATCTTCTTACAACTAATTGTCAGCCTGATGCTATGCCAGCATGTAAAATATATAAGACATAACCCTCAATCAAAAATATACTAACTATCTATACAAAATAATGCAACCTACAACATTAAAAGTGCAAACAATATATATTCTTGATTGGCCAAGAAGATTAACCATCTTTAAAAGAAATGTGACTATACAGGGCATGCAGATAAGACTTGCATACATAGACAGTTTATCAAAAATTTTTTAAGCAAAGCAAAATATTTAAATTTTTTAGAAATTCTACTGTAGCTTTCAATGTTTGCAATCTGAACCAAATTGACACGCAACATAGTTTTTAATATATAATAGCTGACATTTGGATATTCTTTTGCATGAGCAAACTTGAAATATCATAAAGTTCTCTTTATCTTCAGCTTAATAAACTTTCAGCCAATAGTTTAATTCATTTTCAAAGCAAAAAAGTTGTTAGAAATCAAAAAAGTAATTCATTGCCATCAAATTGATAAATATAATTAACTATTGGTAGTACCTAAAAAATACTTCGAAAGTAAATCCACAAGATTTTTATTTTGTATGTATGTTATGCTGCATGTATATATATGTTCTATATGTACGTATGTATACTTTAATTTTTGTGTTTATATTGAATCAATGCTTAAATTTTCTACTTTTATATATATTATATTTATCATATTTATTATCCTTGGAAACATTTCTTCATCGCTTTGGCAACATATTGGTCACCTTCTGGGACTAACATGTTTAAGCGTTTTAAAAATCTGTTTTTTCTTGTTGTTGTTGTTGTTTATAATCAGTTGCAACTTATAGCTGAAGAAGTTTGTGGGGTGTTCAGCTCTGCAGCTCCTATGGATGAGCCTCACTACTTGGTAGTATTTCATGATATCTTGTGTGATTGAAATTAAATCTTGAAAAATATAAGTTTTTTTATTTGAAACAAGAGTTTACTTGTTATTTTTTATATTAGTTATATACATTTCATTTTTCATTTTCTTTTTCTCTTTATTCATAATAATAAACGTCAATTTTTACCCTACGAATCTTCTTTGAATTAATCTTCACTTTTTTAGCTTTGTAGTTTGGTTCACACTGAATTAAGCTGGTTCTCACTGAAAGCGGAAGCAGAAAAAGCAAGCGGAAAGCGGAATTTTCCGCTACGCTTTTAAATTTTCCGCTTTCCGCTTGATTTTCCGCTTTCCGCTTTTAGTGTGAACCAACCTTAAAAGTTTCAAGTTTGTATTTAACGGGCCAAACGAGGTCCAAAACATTTTGAGGTAGGATCCGTATGCCTCCTCCTAACTACGGGTTTTGGGCTATAAACTAAAACTTATTAAATTTACCAATTGTATTACAAATATCGGCAGTCATTTACTTTACACAACTTAAATCTTCTGTTTTTTCGGCAAAATTCATTGATTACTGCATCGCAATTAAGGTTTATATCTTTATTGATGTACAAATAAGTCAAACCTCTCAGTTTTTTTCATGGATTGTTGTACGCAAAAATGTTTTCAAAAGTTTCAAAGCGTTAAATGAACGCTCATTTATAGCTGTTATGACTGAAATTGTTGCGATTATTTAAAGTAATTTCGATATTAGTGGATAAATACCCACTAGCAAAGCTAATGCCAGAGCATTCATGACTTTATTTGGGCAATTTGTAGGAACTTGATGGGACAAATAAGAGTTCTAAATAAAGCATCTTGGCTTTTAAGCCATTCAAGGCTGATGAAAAACAATGCTCAAACATATTAATAAATGATTTTAGGTGAGAAAAATTGCTTTTTAAATTTGTAGTGTAAAGTGGCGGCAACATATTAAAAAGCAGCAATTGGAATTATGAGAGGAAATATTTTCTTCAATCTGTTTAATAATAGTATCAATATAAGAAAGAAAGACTGCACCTGTATAGTATTGCATTGGTGATGTGGTAGGAGAATTTGAATAGTTTGATGCCTGGTAGTGATTCTTGGTATTTCGATAACGCCATATGAACTGCTTGTCTCAAAAAAATTTCATAAAAATACAGATTCCTTTTTATGCATCCCATTGAAAACTATTACGCAATTACGTACGGCTTTTATTGTAAAATCATGGTCACTATTCATACTGATTTTAACACTAGAACGGCCGCTACGGTCATTTTGACCGTTTTGGAATTTTAAGCTGGCTTATCTTTTTTACGAAAATCGAATTGGCGTAAAATTTCTTGACTTTTCCTAATTAATTGGTAAGAACTATAATGCTGAATATCAAACCGAAAACTGCTTTGACAAATAGTTTAGAAGGTGGTTTATCTCCAACGGCCATTAACGGTCATTTTGACCGTTATACGAAAACCATTATTTTTGAACCTCCTGCTGTACTTTATGAGACCGTATCGTCTCTATGACACGTATGACTCCTTTTCAAACATTGTCTTTCTATTTTCCGATGAATTAATTTTATTTGTGACATCATAGAGTCACCAGAAAGAAATGCAGAACTCAGAAAGCAGTTGTAAAAAATTTTCCCAATTATCGGTTAGCACTGAAAATATACTGACTTCGGATTATGAAAGAGTTTGTGAAACAGAAAAAGGTTATAAAAGAGTTTATGAAACAGATTATGAAAGAGTTTATGAAACAGAAATAGGCTATTCTATATTGTTGACAACTACGGGCTTTTATCGACTTTCATCCCATGGTGATGGTCGGATATTCTTCCCAAACAGCACCTATCCTACTTACTCAGGTAGAAAAAGCAGCGGAGCGCACAGGCAATTAGCCTTTAGCACAAGTTAGTAAGTTGATCATCATCTTTTCTAATAAAAGCATGGTGTTCATGCCCAATTAGTGCTAACCTATTTTGGTTTCACAGGTGAAGTAAGCTACTTGACTAACAAATATAACATAGTGAAATCTATTACATCATGCCTGAAAGACCAAGACGTTTTACTGAAGTTATTGCTATGCTCACATCTATAGACAAGGATGATTCCGGAGGGAAAAGTGAAACTGAAGAAAGTGACGTATTAGATTGTCAACTATACTCTTCAGATGAGATGAGCGACAATGAAAAAACTGAGCAATTTAATGATGCACAACCCATTGTTGATATTGGTGATTTACAAACTTCTGATACTAACGTTGAAATCCATTCTGCTACATGTTATAATGATGATTCTGGTTCGGGTGCTGTTAAAAGCTCGAGGACAAACGAGGCAGCAAGAGATGGCACAAAAGGGGAATTTAAGGAATTAAGTCTAGAAGCACGAGGAAGGCATGCAGCTCAAAATGTCCTAACTGAGCAATCAGGTTTATTTTTTCAACAAACCATGACAAGAAATCGTTGTTGTAAAATTATGCGTTTTCTACGTTTCGACTTGCGTAGCACAAAGTCAGCACGCTTGCAAACTGACAAATTTGCTTTTAATTCAAATATTTGAAATAGGTTTGTAGATAACAGCATCAGTTGTTACCAACCTGGAAAAATATTACGATTTATGAGAAACTGTTCCCCACAAAATCTTGTTGTAGGTTTATCTAGTATATGCCAAAAAAAACAGATAAGTTTGGCATGAAGTTCTGGTTAGCGGTTGACGTGGAATCTAAGTATATCCTAAATGCCATTCCACATCTGGGCAAAGATGAGTCACGTCCATCCATCCAAAGGCTTAGTTAGTGACTAGGTTGTCATGACTCTCATGGAACCATTCATGAGTAAAGGTAGAAACGTTATCACAAATAACTTTTTCACGTTGTTTTTACATGCTAAAGTACTGAAAAAGAAGAAAGCCAGCCTTGTTGAAACTATGAACAAGGTTAGACTTGAGCTGCCTGCATCTGCAAAATGCTTGCAACGTTATTCTAGTAAGCTCATGAATGCAAGCAATATGGCAGCTTTAACAGTGTATTAGTGTAAGCCCAAGAAAAATGTTTCTGTTCTCAGTTCTCTGCATATGTCTATTGAGCTTGGCCAATCTGAGAAAAAGAAGCCGGAAACAATGGAATTTTTTAATAAGAGCAAATGTGGTTTTGACGTGGCTGATTAAATGGCCAGGCAGTATTCAGTCAAAGTAGGCACCCGTGGTGGCCCATTGCTGTTTTCTACAACATTTTGGATTTGGCAGGCACCAATGCATTTGTGCTCTATAAAAAACAAACAGGTGACAAGGTTTCAAGACGAGATTTCTTGTTCAACTTTGCTTCAGAACTACGTGAAGACTACATCGTTGAAGATCATGCAGAAACATTTCTATTGCAAGACCTTACCAACTATCGACAGCTCTCAAAAACACCAAAGCCGAGAAGCGTAAACAAGTCAAATAGCTGCAAACTGCACTCAAAACAAAACCAGGATAACTTTGTCTTAAGTGCAAGAAAACTGTATGCGGCAATTGTACCACCACGGAACTTTTCGAATGCGTTATACAGTGTGTGCGACAACGCAAATATGAAACATTTTTCAATTTTGTGACCACTCTGTGCTCCTTCCTTCAAATAAAACTGTTTTTTTATGGATAGATTGATTGACTTATGTTACCTGAGTATTTGTTCAACACTTAAGTTGCAACCACACCACACATATATTAGTAAAAATGCGTTTTTGGAGAAGCAGTCAAAATGACCGCTGCTGGCCGTTGAAAGCTTATCGCAACTCCGGCCGTTCTAGTTTTAAAAAAGAAGCACGACTAGCAAAATAAAAAAACCTAAAAATGTCAATTACTTTGCCTTTTTGCGTATTTAAGACTTTTTTTGATCTTTGTTTGCTTTGAAATAATTTATGCATTTAATTAAAGCACTGCTTTTCAACGTTTTTTGTAGTGACCTAAATATTAAGCAGAAATAAAGAACAAAGATTTGGCGGCCCATCCAAAATTTGTGATCCGAAATCTGGTTATCTCAGGAAGTTCAAAAATTAACATTTATACTTGAATCTGTTATGGATTTTTCGATTTTCGTCCCTAAAACGTAGCAATCTCTAAGAAAAGGTCTTCACTTAATCTTTAACCAAAAAATGATCTTTTTTTTGGACATAGAGTAAAAACCTTGTAGTGAGCAAGTTTTCCGGAAATTGATGGAAAAATAAAACAGAATTTGCAAAAAATAAGCTCACACAAGCACTTAGTTTCCAAATGAATACGTTTCTTTAAAATAAGCACAAAATTGTAATCCTGTGTATAGTGAAGATCTTGTGAGGCTTGTAGCAATTAATTGGACAGCCCAAATATTTTCACACAAAATACAACTTTAATTATTATCGGAGTTATAAAATTTGGTTCAAAACGTTGAATTTAACTTTCACATGCTCTATTTTTATGCAATTTCGAATTTTACATCTTGCCGTTCCATATGGTTTAATCACGTGGTTATACGCCCACTTGTATACAGCGATGTGACTTAGTCACAAATTGTAATATATTGAGTTACCCTCCGGCAGATATCGGTTAGATACGTTAACTTCTGTCATGGTAATGCTATACAAAATTTTTTTTATTATTGTAATTATTTGTTTTAATTTTTATTTTGTTTTTATTTTCTATTTGAATAAGTGAATAAATGTGCTGTAAATAGAATCAAGTTCAATTGGTCCAGTTCATACTCAGAAGGTTAACCACTAACTTGATTCTATTTACAGCACATTTATTCACTTATTCAAATAGAAAATAAAAACAAAATAAAAATTAAAACAAATAATTACAATAATAGAAACAATTTTGTATAGCATTACCATGACAGAAGTTAACGTATCTAACCGATATCTGCCGGAGAGTAACTCAATATATTACAATTTGTGACTAAGCCACATCGCTGTATACAAGTGGGCGTATTACCACGTGATCATACGATATGGAACGGCAAGATGTAAAATTCAAAATTGCATAAAAATAGAGCATGTGAAAGTTAAATTCAACGTTTTGAACCAAATTCTATAACTCCGATAATAATTAAAGTTGTATTTTGTGTGAAAATATTTGGGCTGTCCAATTAATCGCTACAGGCTCTTGCAGTTTTACCGACAAAGACTTGTTATTTCGAGAATCGTAATCAAAATTTCTATCATTACATTAAAGTTTGCATTTAACAATATGCAAAAGTTATAACTTTTTCTGCAGAATTCGATCCACCAGCATGCTACCGACTAATTTTTTCAAGAACATCATCAACTGCAGAAATAGCTCTTTAAACACTCATCAAAAGACAGTCCGAATATTAATTCTTTACTCACCTGATCATATAATGTCGTTTTAGATGTGATTGTTTGTTTCTGGGCATTTTTCACCAATGAAAGAATGCAAAATATTTTGTGCTTTGTTGGACACGTTTAAAAAAACAACAATTTTGTTCATTAGAGTGACTGTTTTTTTAATTTCAGGCACTTGCCTGCTTTTAGTAGATATAAATTGAACAAATGAGCAGAACATAAATTGAACAATAAATTAAACGAATAACTGCACAGTGCGTGAATACTGCTGAGAGGCATTTATCGCGGATGTGTTTTTATACTCAATGTCTTATTCCAGATATCGCTGATGCACTGTCGTAACCTTGTTTTACCATGTATCCAATATCTATTCTTGAATTATTAAGAAAGGTTGAAATTTGTTTTGTAATACCAATACCGGTGAAGCCGTACCAGTAAATTTATCGAAATAGTAAAAATTGTTCAATAATTTCACCTTCGCAAATGTAACGTAAGAACATGGACAGTTGTGCATTTTTGATGCTTTTGTTGTTTTATCAGCTAATATGGAAAAAAATGGGCTTGTTTAAATTTCTAAACAATGTATTGTTGAAAAGTTTTGGCAATAGCTTAGACTTGATTTTGACTGCTAGGTGATATGTAAGTAGCAATTTTTTTTGCTCCATAAAGATAATCACATAAAACTTTATCATTGCATGCTACCATTAACTGAAGTCCTTGAGTTTTTCTTGACTGTAATAAATAACAAAGCTTAACGATTCACTTTTATTTTTGAGAAGTGGCAGCTTTCCAAAGTCACGTAGCCAACAAAAAAGCAGATTAAGCTTCTCTAAAAATCCGATTGATGAAATTATTTGTCGCAACATGCTCCAATTTTTATGTTTTTGTTGCGCTGCTGAAACATTAATCTGTTCCCAAAAATTTTTTCTTTAAAATTTCACAACAATATGAAAGTAAACGTAATTGATACAGTCACGGTTTAAAGCTTTCTCACGCACTGCACTCTGTTGTATCTTTAGATGAAACACTTTACGGCACTTTTTCCTGCTTGGTAATATAAGCAAGCAGTCCTAAATTTTAGTCATACCTTTATAAAACTAAAACAAAATAAAAATTTCAACCGGACAAGAATGTCTTGACTTCTCCGGAAGCAGGTCAATGTAAGAGTTTGACAGTTGCTCTACCTATAGCGGTTCCGACAATTTCCTGTGAATCAAGGAGTCAGGAGGATAAAAAGAAAGATGCATTTTGGCTTTTTTCGCTCTACTTGAAGGTTTTTCTTTAAAAGCGAATTGTTTAATGATGCAACCACACATAAAAAAACACTTTCAACATGCTAAACATACTTGCTTGTTTAAATTGTAATCTTAGATTGTTTTTGAAACTAATAAAAATGGACTATATTTTGATAAAAATTTTTGGAACACGTTAAGGAATCACCCTCACTGTTTAAAACCTTTTTCTAATTTTTCTCTCGTTTTCAACTTGCTTCTCTCTCTCTCTCTCTCGTTGTTTCTCACTCTTTCTTATGGAAGTATGTCTTTGGTAACTGTCTTTGGTAACAGTTTTTGGCATGTCTTTGGTAACAGTCTCCAGTGCGGTGGTGTTTTTGTTTGTTAACTACCTATCTTGCGCGAGAATTAAACTGGAGACTGTCACCCAAGACATGCTGCAGCATGTTTAGGAAAAGCCAGAGTACCGACTTCACATGTCCCGTGTTACAGGCAGTGCGCATAATGAACATTTGTAAAACCTTTCATGGTATTTATGTGCCTTTGAATTTCTAATTTAAATTTACAGGAATAAATCTTGTTTAGCTCGACATTAACCCTGTTTAATTTTATTTGATTTGACTGCGTAGTTTCTATGATATTTACATGTCAATTGATGTGAAATTTTTTGAAACACTCTGTAGAAGTTGGATTAAATAAAATAATAAATATATATTTTTTTTTAAATAAAAGTTTTTTTAATAATAAAGTTGTTATAAACTCACTTTTAACCCTTCATTCTCGATGCTGTTAAAAATTGACGAATTCTTTAGAAGAAATAAGACCTGGGCGAATGCTTTACAAGATGAAAATAGCCACGCACGGTTGGGCGAATAATTTACAAGGAATACATTTCGGTTTTTTCAAACGACCTAAACTTCTCAATAAGCGAATATTTTGCAAGAAACAACAAATAAATTAATATGATGCTAAAAAACTGTTATATTTTGTTTTTGAAAAAAACAAAGTTTATCGCTTAGCCTACGTTATAAGAAACAATTAAAAACTATTAATATAAGTTGGGCTGAATAAAATAATACTTTTTTTTTAATTAAAAAGTTATCGATAATAAAGTTATAAACTCGCTTTTAAGCCTTTACTTTCGATGGTGTTAAAAATTGACGAATTTTGTGCAAGAAGTAAGAGCTGGGCGAATGCTTTACGAGATGAAAATAGCCACGCACGGTTGGACGAATAATTTACAAGAATAGATTTTACTATTAATCGTTGTTATTTGATTGATTGTTGTTTGAAGTTCCATGAATTCGATCATTTTATATTTGTCATATTCAAATTTATGACCCATAAAAAGATTAAGAGAAAAATGGCAACTATAGTTAAGGCGGGAACCAAAAAAATTGCTCTCTGGGGTTCTTGAGAGAACTCTCTTGGTATGTTAAGTGTTCATGATGCAACCACAAAGAGCACTACTCTTTCCAACATGCTAAAGATACTTGTTTATTTAAATTGTAATCTTAGATTATATTTAAAAAATTATTGTTTTTGAAATTATTAAAAATGGACTATAGTTTTGTAAAAATTTTTGGTCTCGATCTCAGTCTTGGTCTCATTTGTTTCTGGTCTTGGTCTCGAAGCTTAAGTCTCGCAATTTGCCGGTATCGATCTAGGCCTTGTTCTCAGAAAATCATCGAATCTCTGTATCAACGGTTGTCTCGACTACATCACTGGCAAGTGATAAATTCTTTTTGGTTACAGGTAAAAGAGGCCTAGTTGTAAAAACAATACGTATTTCAAAAGCAAAGTAGCAACGCCGAATGGCGGTAGTAATTTTTTTCTAATCTGGTTGAAAAATTTCTTAGCTATGGAAGATGGAGGTTAACAAACATTTTTTGGGTCCATGTTGAGATAATTGGGTTGTATTGTCGGATCTTCTTGGTAAATGTAGATGTAATAATAAGGCTTCGGTAGCCATTAGCAGCCAGGAAAAATCAAATTTGTTAAGTATGGCCTGAAACCTGCTGCTTAAGCAGATGAACAGAGCTCTGCGAACCAGCGTAGCCACAAGATTGATTTTTCGCTTCGCATGGCTAAAAAATCCCAATATAGGTACTGGCCGGTAAAGGTGGATTTTTTGTATACAAATGACACCCGTTTGGAGAAATCGTCCGATTGAACTAAATGTGATCCGAAAGAGAGGTGGCACAAGATCACCATCATAGAATTTCTGACAGTTTTAACGAAGATAAATGACTCAAGCATACAGCTAGAACTAAAACGTTCTAGCACAAGATCAAGGTTAGAAGTGATCCATTTTGCAAGTTGATGCAAGAAATGAAAAATGAATCAATTGCATCACTTTGAAAAATAGCTCACTTTTGTCCTTGATTTGCAAGAAATAAGCCATAAACCAATTGCATTAACTTGCAAAATGCCTCACTTCTGTTCTTGCTTTTGTGATACAACTTTTTACTTCTAATTGAATGGCTAACTTATTTACCTTTGTTGAAACTATCAAAAGTTTCAATTTCTTAATTTATCTTCGTGTCTCTAATTTTTGATAAAACCAGGTTTTTTACCGACATTTCTCCGCAAGAATCTATTGTAATCTGTGCCAATACTCTCTATGATGATGATCTTGTTCCACTTTCTTTTCCTAGGAGAATATTTATCAAGCTGATGCAAATTATTAACTCTTTGGTCAAATTCAGTTTCAACAACACCATGTAGCGCCATATTAATGATGTTGCTATGGGGTCCCCGTTTGGTCCATTCCTTGCTAACGTCCTAGTTGGTTAACAAGAAACCAAATTGTTTTTCAACGTAAAGAAGCCTCTTCAATGTAAAGAATCCTGTACTAATTTATGACACCTTTGCCGTGAGAGCAAAGACGAAGGTAAAGAATTTTTTCTTCACTCAATTCTCTTCACTATTTTTTACATTTCAGGTTTAAAAGAACTTAAATCTTTTCTTCCATTTCTTGACTTCCTGGTTGAGAAATAAGCAATGGAATTATCACAATTGTAAACAGGAAACCCACCTTTACCGGACAGTACCTACATTGGAATTTTTTAGCCGTACGAAGCGCAAAACCAATTAATTTTGTGGCAAAAGCTACTTTTATCAAATTTTTTCAACCAAATCTATATCGACCCAAGAAATTTTTTTATAGTCTAAAACTGATTTACTAACACTTTTTTTGCTTCTGAAAACTCATTTTCTGAAAACTCTTTTTGCTGTTGAATAATTTTTTGGTTCTGAAGTCTAACATTCATTTACTAACGCTCTATTTTACGAAGTGCAAAATCAATCTTGGGGTAAAAGCTGCTTTTATTATCATAGTTTTTCTACCAATATCGACACAAGAAATTTCTTTAAAGCATAAAACTCATTTACTCACTCTCTTTTTTTTCGCTTCTGATTGGTTGTTTTCTTGAACAATCAGACGCGCTCTCATTTTTTTGTATCACACGATCAGATTGCTCTTAGTTCATCCGGACGGTTTCTCCCGACGAGTGTCAGGTGAAAAATTTGAGGAAAATTGCTTTTTGAAAAGTTTTTTGCTTTTTGATTTTTTTCATGCTTTTTGAAAGTCTCTTACATTGTTATCGTTGGTACTTTTTTTCCCAACAAAAAGCCATGTAGTCATTTTAAATTTTTATTTATACTTGGCAGTTTATCTATCCCATTTGTACACGCCCCTTGAAAAAAACAAGCAAAAAATTATTTTTTTTCTTTTATAAAATGGGTATGATCACAGATACATAAAACACTTACTTTTAAATGTGACGTCAATCGTATGCCAATAGTTGCTTTGCTGAATTAGATAAAACCCAATTAAGTTGCATGTGTACAATTGGACACTTTGTGTACGAAGGGGCTATGGCCTATTAAGACAAGGCTATTGTTGAGCGTAAATACTTTTCAAGATTAGGTCTTTATGACTTAGAAATTTTACACCAGTAAAAATATTTACATCAAAATGTAACGTCAGTTGAGCTCTATCGAATAAATACCACCTACGTGGCTGTATCATTAATGCCAATGTTGCGGAGCTACCTTCATTACACGCTTTTCTTAATGAAACAGGTAGAAAGAAAAATTAGTTTTTTTTTTACCAAACTATTCAGCAGCAAATAGATTTAGATTTATATTCGATCCAAAAATTAAAAAAACAATTTTTAATTAGACGGATATAAGTTTATTGTCGTGTCCTGATGCAACAAACAGAAGTAGCATGTAAGTCAAACTACATTTTTATCTAAACTAATTGCAAAAAGCTTTTTGCGGTCCATCGACTTTGGTTCGATATAAAATTTGGCCCAAATTGAAACAAGGTTGAGCATCCCCGATCTAGACTAATAGCAAAATGTTTATTCAGCTAAGGTTTAAATAAGCCCATAAACTTTCCTGGTTAACCAATTTAACACTAGAAGCGCAAGCGGTCAATTTTGACCGCTTTTGAATTTTATTTTCTTTTTACAGCGTTGGCTTTTAGGCTTCGACTTTAGTCACCCCATGAGTTATTTTTTTTAGTTATCTGGAAACTAAGAATCTTTTTGATTTTGCTTCTCAAACAACTGCAATGAAGGAGTATACCTAGAAAGACAAGCGGTCAAATCTGACCGCCAACAATTTTATCATTGCGATAGCTATTCTAGACAGCATCAAAACCGCTTGTCAGACAGTTTAGATCAGCTAGACAGAAAGCAAACAATTTCTGCCCATCTGATTGGTTGATTTTCATTTTTTTTTTTAGGTCAAAATCAGATCTGTTTGATAAAAGGATTATTCGTTCGTACCTGCAGACACAGATGAAAATTTTTATAGAATTTATCGTAATTACCTTGGTAGCAGAACCTTTATTTGATTTTATAAATATACAGTTACTTTCTTACAACAACCTTCAAATTCTTCTTTAGACATTTGTGAATCCCGCTGGATTCATCTCTTAGATGCCTCTATAAATATTCAAGCTACTCTTCTTCCTATTCAACGTTGAATGCTTCTCTTCTCTTTTTATTGTACGTTTCTTTTATATTTTTATATTTTTCTCTTTCTTCCTTTATATATTTTCTCCAGGCATTTTTTCTTTAGATTGCTATTAAAAAAAAATAATAATAATTTTTAAATAATACACTCTACTTACACTTCCTACTTACACTTACACTACCTTGCACTTACACTCTTCATTTCACTACTATATTATTTCTGTCTTGATTTACATTACTACGAAATTTTGTATTTCAACTTTTGACTCTTCACACGTCACAATCGCCTTTATTAATATGCAATCAGCTGTTTTTCTTGATGTTTACTATTGTATAATTTATTTAATTTAATTGGCACTAGCAGTTTACAATTTTGACAGTAAGTTTTTACTTTACTATTTGAAAAGAATTGTTTTGTTAAGTGAGTACATTTTATTTCATTCTATGACATTTACTAAATTTAATCATTAATCAATAATTTTCAATAATTTTCTATTAATTTTTATTCTTAGAATTTCACAGACTTAATAGAATCGTTAACTGATGATGATCTTTTGATCGAAATCGATTTTTAATTTAAAATAAATAAGTTTTTAATAAATTTGGACTGATTCTTGTCTCCCTTATTGAAAAATTTTAAAGGAAATTTGATTAATAATTACATAATAAATCTGAATTAATAGTATTTAGCTACTCATTATTTTTATTATTTTGTGGTTTAGTGTGTTTTACAGCAGAATAATACTTATTTTTATTATGGTTACTGCAATTTGACTGACAGCGGTAGAAGGAATCAGATTTTTACAAGTAGATGAGTTTGACAATTTATATAATGAAGATAAAAATATAACAACGCGATCAATAATGCAGGGTATTCTTAAAAACTCTAATTTGTCAGATTGTGACAGCAATGAACCTAGCGATCAAGTAATTTCCGACAATTTTAATGACGCACCATCTTGAATTAATCGATGGAACACTCTTTCAAGTGGAGCCTGCGTTACGTAGAAACGAATAAACGACACGGTAAACAAAAAAGAGCTGCAACTGAAAATTTTTTTTCCCAAAGATCGGGGGACCAACATCATATTTTTAAAGAGGTGTCGAACCTACAAGTCCACTCAGTGCATTTTGTTTGTTTGTAGAAGAATCCATGCTTTGATGAATTAAAAAATGTACTCTCAAGCATGGACAAGCTGATAACAAAAATTTCGTGAGTTGGCAAATTTATTAGTCTTCAAATAGCACGTGATATCTTGACGGTAAAAAACATTCTAATCCATCAACAATAAAGAAAGAAGTGGCGGCAATTAATCTTTAGGAAAACAATCATTGGAGATCACTACAAAGAACTGATGAAGCATTTGAGATTTGACATCTATTCAACACACAGCGAAAGAAAAAAAAATTTTTACCTCATTTTAAAAACTTGAAACAATTTTATTGAAAATTGTAAAAAATGTTATGTGCCAATTTTGATCTCACCGTTAAAATTTGATTAACTACTATGCTGATAGTCATATATTACCCATTGAGTATCGAATAAAATATAAATTATGTCTTACAGTTTATAAAATTTTGAATAATTTAGCCCCGCAATATCTGCCAAACTTGTTTTACACGTACACGCCGCTTCGAGAAAACCTTAGATTAGGAGATAATTGTATGATTATTGTTACTGAGCATCACATTGAAAAAACAATTTCACACAAGATGTGTATAACTTGGAACTTTTTGCCATTGGCTCTTCGTTTGTGTAGACAATTACACATTTTCAAAAAAAACTAAAGACATTTTATTTTCAAACGATTTTGTACAATACAGAAATGTAGCCTATAGTGTTTAATCATTCTTTTAATAACGTTTATTGTTTGTTCTGTAGGGATATATTCATTGTATAAAGTAGTTCAATTGTATCGATATATAAGTTACGCTATCAAATTCGTATGTTTTGTAATGCTTGCCGCGGAAACAGTTTATGTGTGAATTAACACCGATGATGACGTCCCGATGGCGATGGTTTTGACCTGTTTTCTTATATGTTATTTCCTGTAGTTTATTTTGTTCAAGTTCAGGCGCTCTGAGACTAAACAAGTAGAGAGCGGGATACAAACAATTTGTTATTATTTTTATTATTATTGAAAAACAAAAGTTGTTTTGCAAAACTTGGTGCCTTTTTATCCATACAAGTTTAAATAAGCCAGAAAAATTTGGCATAAAGTTTTTGCTTTTGGTTGATGTTCATTCAAAATATTTCTGCAATGGTAAGCTTTATCTTGGTAAAAACTCATAAGAAACCGGAAAAACCATTTACCGACAGATGACTACTTATGTTTCATACTACCATTCTTGAAAAAGGGTACAACGATACGATGAATAGTAATTTTTCTAGTACAAATTTCGCAGAAAACTAAAAGCGGTAAAAACTACTCTTCTCGGAACAATAAGAAAGCAAAGAAAAGGAGTACCAAAAGTTGAGAAAATTATAAAAGCCTTCATATTCATCGAAAATATACCAATCTCCTTCAAATGCCACTTTTACTATATACAAAGCAAAAAAGCAAACTTGATTTTTATGCCAAGCTCAATGCACCAAACAGTTTCTGTTGACCAATTACAACCAAAAAATTTGCCACAAACAGTCGAAAGTTACAATACGTCAAAAGTAGGTATAGAAGTTTTGGTCCAGATGGCGGGTTATCAAACCTGCAAAAGTGTCCCAAGAAGGTGGCCGGTCCGTTTTTAACGTTATAGACTGTGCATGCATCAAAGCATACATAATTTATTTTCAAATAACAGGGCAGAGCTTGACAAAAAAAGAATTTTAATAATAAGTTTAGCTGGTAAAAGAAAAATCTCGCGATCCTTCTACAAAAAACAATTTGTCTTCTCTTCCTCTGGTGGTGGTAGAAATCTCTAGTCAATTTTTTTGAAAAAGCAGGCAATACCAATTGCAACTATGTAGAAACAAGTTCAGCATCAGCTACCATAAATGTTTAAAGTCTTGCTTTGGTAGACATATATAATATTTACTTCTATTATTGCAACTTGCTCTTCTTGCGCAATAGAAACTGCTCATAATAAACTGCTTTTATGATTCAATTTGTTGTATCTACCAAAAATGTTGATTAAAATTATTTAAAGTAGTTGTGAATTCATTTTCGACGGATAATTAAAACAATTTTGGTCATTAATAGATAATTTTTAGCACTACACATTAATGCTGTCAAATTTGACCGCAGCCGTCTTTCTAGGTAGGGAGAAATTCCCGTTTTTCTAGTGGTAAGAATTAATATCGGCATTAATTTGCAAAAATATTGTTTAAAAAGTGCTAATTAATTTTCTTTACAAAATTATGAAATACATTAACAGATCAATTTTTTCGACTTTTTTTGGCATTCGGATTTATTTGCATAGACATTAATTAAATCAATTTACTTAAATAAAACATCTAAACTACATATTTTAGAACTTCTAGTTCTAATGGCGTTGGTGCTAATTTCTATTAAGTTCGTTTCCTATAATAAAATCAAAAACTCAAAATCTGTTTTAAATACTATTGCACAATTTTTTACATTTCTAAGCTACAAACAAATTTCAGAGCATGATGGATGGAACGTTTAAACAATCTTAAAATAAAAGAAAAAAATTGCTGCAATCTTATAAACAAATAAAGTTTTCAATGGTATAAACAAATTTTCTTAATATTTAAACAGTTTATTTTGTTACCGGGTTTAAGCTGTCTAAAATTCTATTCTTGGAACTCAAACCGTTAACAACGCAAGCTTTAGTTTGGGTTCAGGTTTCGCAAATTTTTAAGTGGTTTAATTCTAGTTTGGATTCAGTAAGTTTTATTGTTAATGGTTTACTTTTGTTCAAACTAAAGGAAGCAAGCAAGTTTTAGGTTCTGGTTCATGCCTTATTTTGTAAAAATTTCTTTTTTATCCATTTTTGACATCACAGAAAGTGAACATAAGTTGTGTCTGCTTTCGAGCGTCTGTTGACGTTTCCTGAGGAAGCGGAATTTTCTAGAAAAAATATCAAACGTTACATACCCAAAAATTTTTAAAGATGAAGAGGCTATTTTTGCACAGTTTTAAAAAAATTAAAGACTAAATCAATTCTCAAGCTTTTCAGATCTTGATTGTTAAATTAATTCTGCGTATATTTAAATGTGTTTGAATGAATGTATAGTAGTAATTTTGCAAGCGCCAGAAGCTAAGCCGAAATTTTTGTTATTTATTTTCAATAACTATGAACGGGCAATCTGTTCCAGCAAGTAGTATATAAAATGCCGCTTTCAGTGCAATTTTTCAAATCTTTGAATTTACCGTGTAAGTCAATAAAAATTTAAAAATTTTTTTTTTTTAATTTGAAACCTATTTTTAAAAAATTTAACTGGAAGCCGTGTCCTATGCAATTTACATCTTAGTTTTTAAAAAAAGATTTTTTATTGATTTGAGAATTTATCGTGTTCGATGTTTTTAAAAAATTTTTTTTAATTTTTATGTTTTGGAACCAGCATTTATAGAACTTTTAAAATTTAACTAAAAGTGGTTTTCGACTCAGAGATCTACAAAACAACAATTTAAACACGTTAACAATTGCCGTTTATACGCTTTTCGGGTTAGTTCATTTCACTAAGCGTTGAACCACTAATCGACAGTTCAGATGATGCTTCGGTCGAATCGCGGCGACTTTAGGTAAAACAACCCGCGAAGTCACGTGAATGTTCAAATAGAATCGCTCTGCCTTACTTTTACCTGAAGTCGCCAATGTAATTTACCATTTCTTTAAAAGTTTAATGTTTATTGAAAATTTTTTGTTCACTTTCATTCCAGAAACGAAACTCATCTGGCTTGCGACACTTTTCTTAAATAGCTTGTAAAATTCTTCAACGCATGACAAGCGTAGCAAAAATGATTTATAGAATTAAAAAAATTAACTAAAAGTGGTTTTCAACTCCGAGATCTACACTTTTGTTTAATTTAAAATTAAATTTTAAACTTATTTAAACGGTTAAATTAAAGAATTTAAACGGTTAGCAAGAATGTAAACTATTCTATTTTTTAAAAGCAAATTGTGTTTTATTTTTTCTTTACAGAGTTATTTTTGTTTGCAGATATCACAAAAAAACCTTGTAATTAATTTTAATTAGGGCTGTGAAATTTAAAGATTAATTAATCGACTAATTGTTAATTTATTTAACAGATTAAATTTTTGTTTAACTATTAATCGGATTCAAATTTTATTTTTAACCTATCCTAATAAATGTATTAACATCCAGAAAAATAATAGTGATAACAATAAAATGGCAACAGAGAAATAGTGATTTATTAATTATAAACCTATATCAGGTAAATTACAAGAATATTTTGAATTTAAATTCTTGGCTGATCATAATATCAAAAAAGCTGACCAAATTTATTGCATTTTTAGTGACAAATCGTTTGCATACCATAAATCTAACAGGTCGCGAACTTACCACCTTAAAAAAACACTCGCTACAATATCCAAAATTTCAACTTGCAAAATCAACTTCATTTAGTCAGTTAATAGATGCACTACAAAAATTTTGATTTAATTGTAATTAAGTATTAATTAATCGTTAATTTCCTAAAAGTTAACTATTAAAAATAAATTAATCGTTACCAGCCCTAATTTTAACAGATATATTATGGGACCTTGACTGAATAGGGATCTGAAATTAATAAACTACAATTGTTTTTAGAACTTTGTACAAACAAGAAAATATTTTTTTAAAAGAAACCAGAATTCTGGGAAGATTGCAAAGCATAAAAATAGATATTTCTAATCAACTTGATCGACAAAGAAATTTTGACTGCAATAGACTATAATTTTCTTTACTGAAAATGATTTTGTGATTTCTATTTTTTATAAAAGAAATCAATGCAAAAAATAATTATGCATATCAAAATTCAATGCCTATTCATTTTCTCAAAAATAAAACAGTTACAATAGAAACAAGCGAGATAACATTTATACAAAACAAGTGGGTAAATTCCCAAAGACTATTTAAAGTATTGCAGCTTGGTTTATGTTTGTAATAATGCTTAATTCAAACTTAAAAGGATAAAAAGAAAATTAGATCCTACAAAGAAAAAGAAACTCTTGATTGATTTAAATATAATAGTTTTTTATGATTTTAATCTAAATGATAAAAAATTTCGTACTGCTTTTTAAAAACATCATTTGTTTTCAGTATATACCGTTAAATTGATAAATTTGATGATCAAATTAAGAACGGCGTTTTCCAAAACTTTAGAAAAATCATTTAAAACTATTTAGATACAACATTTTATAAAATAAGCAGTATTTTAATCAAAAATGATACGTTAAACTTTACAGCGATCATTCCACAGGGTAAGATAATCATAAAAGTAAAACAAAAAGCTGCTAGACATTTATATACTGTAGGACATTTACAGCGATCTTTATTACAAACACTAGTCAAATAAAAAAAAAATGCAAACACTAGTCAAATAAAAAAAAATGCATTACACTTGCAAAACTCAAAAAATCAAAACTTTTTTTCTTTGTTGTCCGGTTATATATCAAATTTTGATGAAACATGTTCCCCAATGATTTGATAACAAATCTTGTAAAGTTCCTGAAAAACAAAGCGTTTACGAAAACAAGGCTTTTAAATTTTAATTAAAGATATATACAGTACATATTATGCTTAAAATAAAATTAATTTATAAGTCACTCAAGTTTTACTGTATAAACCTCTTGTCTTTAGTTTGTTTTATATTTTCAGTTCGTCAAGAAATAACTCTAAGCACCTACAAATTTGCATGAATATTTGAATATTTAAAAGTGCATGTTTTGGATAAAAAGCCAGTTAAAATAATAAAATTAAATTTAAAATAAGAAAGAACCATAATAGGTTACCAAAATAAACAAACAAACATTGCAGCAAAAGCAAAAACACAAAAAATTAATAGGATCCGCATTTACTAATGTAAACTAAGCTGATTCGCAAGTGAACCACTATCACGCCATGATCAAATTATAAATGTGATTCAAAAAAGCAACCAAGTTGACAGTTCATAATAATTCAAAAAAACTTTTGTTAGTTTTAGTTATGATTACATCTATGATTTGCAAATGTTTTTGGAAAATATTCAGTTTGATGGATCTGCATTTTCTGTCTTTGTCTATTTTGCAAAGGTGGCATCTAACCTTCTTATTTTCGGACCCTGATCCTCAATAGTTGCTTTCTTTTATTTTGTTGCGAAGCAACATGCCTTGTTGATGTTAAAGACGATGCTGGTAATCCAGCAAGCTCTTTTCCTAGTTGGATTTTAACACTAGAAAGACGGGAATTTCTCCCTATCTAGAAAGACGGTTGCGGTCAATTTTGACCTCATCAGTATTTCGTTCTAAAATTTATCTAGTAATGACCAAAGTTGTTTTAATTATCTGTCAAAATATATTCACAACTACTTTGAATGTTTTTAATCAACATTTTTGGTAATTGCAACAAATTAAATCATAATAATAGTTTCTTATGCGCTTTCTTCTGCACAAAAAGAGCAAGTTACAACAATAAATGTAGATGATGTATTTCTACCACAGCAAGACTTCAAGCATTTATGGCAGTTGACGCTAGACTTGTTTCTACGTAGTTCTAATGGACATTGCTTCCTTTCTCGCGAAGCTTGACTAGAGCTTTCTATCACCATTGTAGGAAGAGGCTGATTATTTTTCGTAGAAGGATTGTCACACATTTCTTTTATTAGCTAAAGTAAAAATTCTCTTCTTTTCAAGCTCTGGCCTGTTACTTCAAAGTAGATTATGTATGCACTGATGCATGCGCAGTCTATAATATTAAAAACTACAGCCACTGGCGACTTTCTTGTGGCACTTTTGCAGGTATGATAACGCGTCATTTGGTTCAAAATATGTACACCTACTTTGACGCGTTATAACTTCTGACTGTTTCTAGTAATTTTTTTGGGCGTACTTAATCAACAAAAACTGTTTGGTGCATTGAACTTGACATACACACCAGTTTTGCTTTTTTGCTTTATGTATAGTTAAAGTGGCAGTAGAAGAAGATTGGTATATTTTTATTGAGTATAAAAGCTTGCCTTTTATGATTTCCTCAACTTTTCGTACCTCTTTTCTTTGCTTTCTATTTGTTCCAAAAAGTGTAGCTTTTTCCGCTTTTATTTTGTCTGCTAAATTAACACTTGTAAAATAGTTATTCATTGTCACGTTGTACCTTTTTTTCAAAAATGGTTGTATCAACCATAAGCAGACATCTGTCGATAAATTGTTTTCCCGGTTTCTTGTGGGGTATTTACCAAGATACGGCTTACCATTGCAGAGATATTTCGAACGAACTTCAACCAGAAGCCAAAATTTTAAGACAAATTTGTCTGGCTTATTTGGCATGTATTGGATAAAGGGCACCGAATTTTGCACGGAAACAGTTGTTCGTCAATAATGAGATCAAAACTTGGTACATAATATTTTTTACAATTTTAAATAATATTATTTCAAGTTTCTGAAATAAGGCAAAATTTATCTATTTTTCGTTTTTCGCAGCGTGTTGAACAGTTATCAAATCTCAAACGCTTCATCAGTTCTTTGTAGTGATTTCTATTGATTGTTTTGCTAAAAATGGCATGCCCCCACTCCTTACTCCACAGTTGATGAATTGGAGTGTTTTTTTCCGTCAAAACACCACGTGCTATTTGGAGACCAATAAATTTTTCCAATTCGCAAATTTTTACAGAAAAATTTTTGCATCAGCTTGTCCATGCTTGATGGTATATTTTTGAATTTGACGAAGCATGGACTCATCAATAAACAAACGAGATGCGCTGAGTGGACTTTTTGATTAGACACCTCTTTAAGAATATGATGTTGGTCCCGATCTTTCAGAAAAAATATTTTCAGCTGCAGCTCTTTCTCTGTTTGCCGTTTCGCTGATTCGCTTCCATGAAACGCCGGCTCTACTTGAAAGAGTGTCCCATCGATTGATTGAAGATTGTGCCTCATAAAATTTTCGGAAATTGGTTGATGGCTGGGTTCGTCGCTGTCACAATCCGACAAATCAGAATTTTCAAGAGTAGCCTGTATTACCGATCGCGCCGTTATATCCTCATTTTTATCACATGATTTATCAAATTCATCTACTTGTAAAGACCTTATTGCTTTTGCGGCTATCAGTCGTTTTGCAGTAGTCATGATAAAAAAGTTTGTAATTGTATTAGTGCTTACTCAACAAATAAAAATCTACTAATATAAATAAATTTTATGCTGCTGTAAAACATATTCAACCTCAAACCAACATGTTATTATAGAATGTTTATTCAAAATAACATAATTTCAAGGTGTTAAGTAACTGAAATAATATTAAATTAAATTTATTATATAAATCAATAGCTGAATTTTCTTTTTATAAAATCAAATAAAGGTTCTGCTATCAACTTGTTGCCTATACCTGAGAGAAATTTTCTAAAATTTTGAGCTGCGTCTGCAGATATAAACGAATAGAGTTTTTATCAAACAGCCCTGATTTTGACGTAATAAAAAAATAACAAATGAAAATTAACCATCAGGTAGACAGAAATTTCTTACGCAATGTCTAATTGATCTAAATCTCTAACAAACTGTTTTCATACCCTCTAGCATAGTTATCGCAATGATAAAATTGTATGCGGTCAGATTTGACCGCTCGTCTTTCTAGGTATACTCCGTAATTGCACTCGATTGAGAAGTTAAATCAAAATTTTTTTTTGTTTTCGGATAACTTTAAGAAAAAAGAAAAAAACTCATGGGGAGACAAAAGTCGAATTTTAAAAGCCAACGCTGTAAAAAGAAAAACAAAATTTAAAAACGATCAAAATTGACCGCTCCTCTTTCTAGTGTTAAAAAATTTATTTTCCTTTTTTGCAAAACGTATTGCCATTTTTGCCTTACAGTTACTGCCACATCACAAAAGCGTTAATAGAACTGACATTAATCATATTGTAAAACAGACCTATCGGCCATATTCAGGTTATTCTCTTGAAAGTATATGTTCTAAACATTTTTTCAACAATGTCAACCCTACTTTTGGTGTTGTTGTAATACAAGATTACTTTAGAATTTTTCTCTATAAAATTTAAAGCAATTTTGAAAAGTATGAGCAAATTACTTTATTAAAAAGGACCTTCCTCTTCTTTATTCCAAAATTAAGCAACAACCTCATTGTGTTTGATTTGTAACGTCAAGGTCAAGACGTCAAGGCCCTACTTGCTCGCGAAATATGTGACAAGCACCACTTTTTCTAGTGTTTGATGCACGTGGAGCGGCTGATCAAATATTTTTTCGGGAAATAAAAACTGATAAAAAAGCATTTTTAATTTTTTCATTAATATCCGAGACATTAGATGAAGACATATTTTCAGTGTTGATGTGATCAATTTTTATGACATCTGATCACTTGCTTGTCCCATCCTCCTCGCTGATTTCTTCTTCTCTCTCTCTTCTAAAAATCCCAATATATCCTCATCAGATATGCATCTTGGCATTCTTTTTTAAATTCTTTTTTTCTCTTTAGTTTTTGCAACTTTTTTTTCGGACAAAACAACTTTTTTGAAGGCCAACTTCGGATAAGTTTCCAAACACCAAAATAGATATTCATACAAAAGTAAAAGTTTTAAATTTGCTTACCCAAAAAAATATTATTATTTGGCAACACACAACATGAAAAAACTTTTTTTGTTTTGATTGGAGGCAATACCAATACAACATGCTTGAGGTTCAATAAACCCCACTGGTACGAAATATTATTATTGTTTTCTATGCTGCAAACTTTCGCTGGAGATTTTATAATATTCTATTTTTCTAAAGATCTGTAAAAATTGTGAAAAATTCAGGGCATCAACATCATGCCTGCTATATGTCCTTGGAAATCAAAGAGCAAAATTTGTTTTGAGGTCCATTAGACCCCACGGCCGACAGATTTTTAAAAGGATGTTAAAAGAAAAAATATTCAATAAAAATAAAATAACCGTATGCTGTTTGAACTTTAGGGAAAAAACGGAATATTATACTTGTATCTGGCACAAGTTTAAAGTAATGCTCAGACTGAAAACATTTGAACAAATAATACTTATGTTTTTGCCATTCTATTTTTTTTGTGTAGCCATACATACTGTTTTTTCGTTTTATTATTTTATCATATTAAAACGTTATGGATTTGTAATTGTTTTATTTACACTTTACTATTCCCTATTGTTACTCTTTCACATCCCATTAAGTTATAGAGGATATATTCTTTTAATAATATTGTATTTTTTATTTGCCAATTTCCAATTTAAAAGAAAATCCGCAATGAGAGCGACCCAGCGATTATTTTGATTTTATTCAGTCATTTTTTAATATGAATTTTATCTTACCAAAGAATCGATTGATTCTGGTCTCATATCTCTCAGGTCCTTTACAGTTCGAAACACATCAACCGAGTTCGAAAGTTTGGTTTGTTCGATCAAGTTTGCCAAAACTAAAAACAAACCTGTACGACTTTTTCCATCTCTATAAAAAAAAAAGATAGTTACTGTATACACATATACGTACATAAGTTTTTTCAAAGTTTTTTGAACAGTGTTCATCAAAAAGTGTTCAATTACCTCAAATCAAAGCGGTTATAATTAATTAATTTATTAGCTCATATAAATTTATTTTAACATTAATTTTATTTGCCCCACATACTTTTACGCCTACGGTTATCTGAAGCAGTTAATATTTATATTTGACTAGAATTACTTTTAGAATTTCAACCGCCTTCTTTTGAGCCTAGGCTGACAAAACAGTCTGTTGGGCCAAATAAAATTAATGTTAAAATAAAATTTTGCAGTCTAATAATCTAATTAATTTGTTACAGTACATTTTAAATTATAACAGCCACGCAAAAATTTTATAAAATTAAAAAACTTAACAGCTTGCTTCACTTTTACGGCTGGTTAAGAAGTGAAACAAAAAAATTACGAAGGTTTAATACTTACATCAATAAAACTGTTCACAGGATAGTTGTCTAAAGCAAAATGTTTTTTAATAAAAGTGCATATGTACATAGCCAATAGGTAAACAAGCTGAACATTATCAATCTCGTATCTGACACTGCAGGTCTGATTGGTGATATAAAAAGGTCAAACCAAAGTTGAAACCCGCTTTTACAATTACTGGCAACCATTGAACAATAGCGGAAAAGCAAACGCAACTGAACTCAGAAAAACAATATAGAAATATAAAGACAAATGAATGGAATCTTGGATAATTGGTTCAATTATTTGCTAGTTATCTGCATTCATCAGTGGCGCTAAGCACTGCAATCTTTGCTTAACCGAGAAACTCGTCACTTGCAAGCTGACTGCGCACATTTTTGAACAAGCGATCCGACCTCGTCTCCAATTTCCGACACCGGAATAAATTTAAACTAAAAAATCTAATCTGGTATTTGTAACTTTTACTGTTTAGGTCGTGCTGTTTACTGTTTTGTTTTTACCATTTTATTCATACTTTTAGTCATTTGTAATCTTTTAATTGTTTGAAACATTATTTCCTGCTTGTCCAATTCATTATTCTTTACATTTCGTTAGTTTTCGTTTTTTCTTGCGCAGTTTTCCCTCTCTTACTACCAATTGCGCGCTCTTATTTTCATATGACTAATTAGACCCTGCTGCATCAAATATATAATAGAGTGTAGCTCGTTAAAGTAAAAAAACTTAACTTTAATCGAGTCAATGATTCCTAATTTTATCCTTAATTTAAGATGCAAACGAAATCCAAAACGAAAGCCTACATTCAATCAATTCGACATTTTGGTCGAATTTCTCAATGCATCTATGTCTGCTCATCTGTAGCTTTCCTTTTTGAAAAAGCAAAAAAAAGGGAAGGGGAAGTTGTCCCCTTTTTGCCGCTTTTGGTGCACCTGATTATAAGCTATATTGATATCAATTTTATAAAAAAAAAAATTTTGCTTTAGCAAACTATCCTGTGAACAGTTTATTTGTAAATATTTTATTATTTTTATTAGTGTATACTTTGTGACTTTTTTCTTACTTCTTGAAGAGATGTAAAGGTGAAATAGGTTACTAAGGTTTTTTAATTTACTAAAACTTATACGTAGCTTTTACAATATAATTTAATCTGTTGCCCTGATTTTTTTATTAAGCTCTCTTCCAATAAACAATTTTATTGAATATACATTATCTAGGTTATTAAGAAAAGATGATGTGAAAATGCGTTCAACAATTATTAAAACAACTTTATCTTTTCCATCACTTTTTTTATTGAGCAAATTTTGTCTTTTTTAAAAAATTTATTATGATGGAATGATAATTTCAAAAAGTTTCCAGTTTAAGCAAATCCGTTAAAGACTCAGTTTTTCAAGAATTAAAATTTAAAAACTTTTAGTGAGCAATTAACGTGAAAACTTTCAATCATTCAAGAAGCAACTAAATCGCAATCAAAAAACGCCAGTTTACGGTTCAAGCGGAGCAAACGTTTTTTGCGCATGCAGAATACGAACAAAAGTGTTGCCTAAATTCTCTCTTTTTTTAAAAGCAGGTTTGTGAAGTTGGAGTCTGGCTCATTTTTTTAGATTTGGTTAAGTCGAAATGTTTTTAAGATTTGGTTTAGGACTTGGGAATAGGAGTCGCTTTGTTTTAGCAGGCTCTGTTATAAACTAAATTGGGTCTCCACGGTTTTTGATCGTAGTCGGAGTCGCTGGAGTTGCTGGAGTTGCTGGAGTTGCTGGAGTTGCTGGAGTTGCTGGAGTTGCTGGAGTTGCTGGAGTCGCATGTTTTAGAATAAAGTTGGTGTCGCTTTTTGAATGTTCTGAAGTTGGAGTTGTAAACTTTAAATGGCTGGATCGAAAATTTTTGAAAAGAAGGAATTGAAATGGAAAAAAGTTCCTTCAACTTTTAACTCTGCTTAAAAGTGCAGCAAATAAAACAAATCTTTGCTTTTATGAAATTTAGTAGAGTATATGTATATTATTTTTAGTGATTTTTATCTTTTTACTATTCTGGTTATGGTTTGTACTGAAATATAAAGTTAAATCCAAAGTCAACTTTCTAGTTTTGAATACAGGGTACCTAAGCTCATTGGAATATTTGGATGATTGGGTTAGTTTTCTAAAATTCCTTGGACCCCATACACCAGTCTTTAAAAAATTAAAATGTTACTAACATATAAATATTCCCGTTTTTCCGTTATAGAAATTAAATTACAAATTTATCATAATACCTGCAATAAATTAGACCCATAGAAAACTCATTAATTTCCATTGATGATTTTATTTTGTTTATGACGTCATCAAGATAATTAATTCGAGGTGGTGAAGAGATTGTTTCCCAGTAAGGAAAATAAACAAGAGAAAATGTAAATCGATTCTGAAAAGAAAGATGCAAAACTGTTTTTCAATATTTTTTCGCAGTGAAGCCAAAAGACTTTTTTTCAAAAATAACAGAATAAATGGTCATAGACTACCAATTTAAGTTGGTGTAAAATACTGTACATAAAGCATTACCAACTAAGTATTTTCGAACCTCGCTTTCAGATGTTGTCACAGTGAGATTCATTACATGATACTGATTATAATCGTTAAATTGATTTACAGATATACAGTAGTTTCCAACATCAACAACGTCTCCTTCACTTTTTAGATTAGATAAAAATGGATCTGTTTTCTACAGAAACAGGTTAATAATAGATTTCCTTCTACGAAAAACATTGCAAAAACACAAAAAATCTACTGTAAAGTTGAAATATTTACCAAAACTTCAAGGCAAACAACTATTTTACAATTGTTTTGCATAATCATTTCAAGGAAACTTTTCTCTTTTTCTTTAATGGGAATTGATGACGCTATAAAAGGTGCTGGATATCGATCATCCTGCATAAAGATTAGCAGTTTAAATTCAAATTTAACGAAGACAAACTATTTTATTAATTCTTTTTCTATTTTTACTTGACTTCCAAAATTTATATAACAAAGTAACAATATAGCTTTGATACATAAAAATCTACTTATGCAGCGAAAAAATTTTGAATTTGTATTTGGATGATTGCTGTAAAATCATAGTTAGCCCTTTCAAGCAAAATTGTTAAAAAGGTTTTTTAGTTTATTAGTAAAAATTAAATCACACGTACCAGCCAGTTCTTAAACATCAGCGCTCAACGCTACAGAGTATGTTTCAAATAATCCTACCTCCGTATTCGGACAATTTCTCGAAGACAATTGTTTGAAAACAGTTGTTCGATTAACAATTTTTTGAACAAATAATTATTCGAAATATATTCGAAAACAAGAACCTATATTTTAGGAACAATAGGGTTAAAGTAATGGTTAGGATTAGAGTTAGAGTTAGAGTTAAGTGTTCATTAAAAAAGCAAAACTAGCTTTTGATAATTCAATATTTTTAGAAAATTGCATATGGCAATATTTTTCGAATAATAATTCGTACAGCTCTTACTTCTATATAATGAGCGTCCATATTCACGACAGATCTTTCCTCGTTCATTACTTTCACTTGATTGACATTGTCTATGCAAATAAGTTTAACTTGTTTAATTCAAGAATTGTTTTGTTTATTTGTTTCTAACACCGAAACAACAAAAAAACAAATCATGTTATTTTCAAAAATTTTCTCTTGGATTTTGTATGCTTAATTATAATTTTTTTTACTAGAATTAACTAAATATACGAACAACAACTAATAGAGGCAAGAGCAGTGGGAGGAAACTCATATGAAACAAATAAAGGTTTAAAAAAAAACACTTTTAAGTTGATTTTCTTTTATTGAAACTTTATTACAAGTTTTGTTATCAAACTTTCGGTTAATTTACAACAAGCAAAATAATAGACCTGAAAAATCTTGCTGTGATAAATTCAAGTAAACATTCTCTTCTTGAGGTTTTGTCGCATCAGCAGATAGAGTAAATAATTCTTTGTACTGCTTATTCATTTTTTCAACACTAAAATTAAACGTTTTTAGGGTTAAAGCTAGGGTTAATTACAGAATTTAAAGTATTACTTAGGAATGAAATTTTTAAATTATATAAAAGTCGGCTAAATAATATTGCATTGATTATTCGTTTTATTACTTGTATCCGTCTAAAGTTTATTAAACTTCATTAATTTTTACAAAATTACTTATTACACAGCATTAAAAATTCTAAAAAAGCTTATATGCTTGCGGAAATATTTGACAAACCACTTTGCTTTTTTCAAAAAACTTGGAAGGTCTTTTACAAAAACTTCCGTATCAGGAAAAAGTACGTTCTCAAGAAAAACTTTATGAACAAATATATATTGGCTCTGCAAAATAAAAAAAAAGAAAATAAATAAATGTTAGAAATAGGGAGCAAAGCCCAGTTACATTAACAGCATTTGAATAATAAACTTACGCTATTTTGAATCATGTCTTTTCTGTTTTTCCTCATTTTTATAACTGCATTAAAAAAATCAACTTTTCCAGTTTCATAAAACTCCTCAATCAAATTGTCAATGGCAATGTAAGTTCCTGTCCGACCTGCCCCGGCACTAAATCGGTTGCAAAGATTTCATAAAATGCTTTGCTTTTACAAAGCAAGAAGGATCTATTTTTAAATTTGTTAAAAAAACAGTAATTTGAGGTTCAAACAGCTTTCTATAATCCTACATTAGAAAAATAAATAATGGTTTTTTGACACTTACGGCCCGTTTCTAGCTCAATGTTAGACTGCGTTACATTAAGTAAGCTTATATTAGCTCAAACTCATTAACATTAACCTACCTGCAGTGAACAATAATTCTTCCAATTGATTGGCTGTTTAGTTGGGTTTCGTTAACTAGATTACGTAACCGGAACATTCCAAATGTAGTGAGGGGAATATCATGGTCAGGCCAAGACACGTAATGAAACTGACTGACAATTCGAGTGCTCTAATAAAAAATAAATTTATATAGTTTTATTCGTAATTTATCAAGGTGCCTTGTTTATAAACTTTAAACGCAGGTTTAATACAATCATTTGCAGAAGTATAGGATTACTTGGAAATTTTTCATTTTTCAATCTACCATAAGGTAAATCAGTTTTACATCAAAAAAGAGAGTTTCATTGGCAATCAAACACTATTAAATCAAATAACAAATATTCGAAGCACTTAGGTATTATTTTTTATCTAAAAAGAAGGCTGATTTCACTATATTGTGTGTCCACCATTTTTTCGCATTATGGCAGCAAGATAGCTGGGCATACTTTTAACCAGGTATGCACAGTACTCGGTGCTGATTTTTTTTCACCAAAGCTTTTTTATTCCAATTACAAGTGCATTAGCACTGAATGGTTGGTTTTCTGCCATTTTATTCTTCATGTAAGTCCACAAGTTTTTGAGGAGGTTCAAATCAGAATTGTTTCCAGGCTAGTTAAGAACTTCCACCTTGTTTTTCTAAAAATATTTTCAAACCACTTTTGATCTATGACATGGTGCTCCATCGTGGATAAATATAGAAGTGTTATGCACCACCATGTGTATATTCAGCTTTTTTAAAGCACTTAACATATTTTAGGCCATTTATTGTGGTGCCTGGGACAAGAAAATACAACCCAGCAATCCTATGTTTGCTCATGGCCCCCTAATTAATCTGGCTTTGGTGTGTTTTACTATTACTTTGCATTAAATTTTGGAAGTTTGATCTTCGAACGTGCCTCTTTTGTACTGCAAACTGCTGCACTGTAGATTTGTTAGAGATTAAAGCTGATTCCCATTTTTGCACAGTCCAGTGAAATTTTTTATTGACAAAAAATAATCTTTTCTTTTTCTTAGAAGAGGTGAGACGTGGTTTTGCAGCTGGCTCATGGGATTTTAAACAAAACTGCTTGCTTAAACGACGTAAAACCGTGCTAATACTAATGTTTGAACCCTTCTTTTAGCAAATTGGCACGTATTTTACGACAGAAACTAGTGAGAGATTGCATTACAACCCGTCGGATGGCATGATCATCTCTTCGTTAAATTTTACAGGTACCTATTAATCTAAATAGTTTGTTTCAAAGGTTTTTGTTTATTTTTTGGTACATTTGCAAACGCAATGTAAGAAACAGATTGGTTTGTTTATTATCTAAAAATTCGCTAAAAAAGCTTTGCTATGACCACAAAAATAGAGTGCTCCGTGATTGCTTCAAAAGCTGAGTGAAAAATTTTATCAGCAGGGAAAAAAAGTTGGAATTTCGATTGGTTAAAAATATCTAGAGTTCAGTTTTATGGGTACAAAATTGAAAAAGGGTCCAGGCTCCTAGATATGTGCGTGAATTGTGTGTGCCACGAAGCGTTTCAACAATTTAACTTATTAAAAATTAAAAGTCCTAGTAGAATTAGGAAAAGTTAAGAAAGGCAATCGATCTGACTGCATTCACAAAAAAGCTATCAGCAATCAAACTTTAAAAACAGTCAAAAATGACCAGTCCCCACTTTTGGTGTTAAACTAATAATATTTGTTTAATTTAATTTTTGTGCGGCGTTTATCTTGGGGTGACCAGTTTGCCAACAAAATTCTTTCTGAATTTCCATTGTATTTTCTTGGCAAAAACGTGTAAATCGATACGATTCTTAAATTTATAAATTTGTAATTAATGCAACAGCTGCATATTATTTGTTCAATTATGTGCGAATATTCAATATTTTTTTGGAGAAAACTAATTCTTCCGTACAATAAATTTCTTATAATAAAAATTTTTATTTCGTAGTGAATTTAGTCCCTAGGTTAGGGGTGACTCCAGGACTTATGTGCTTGTGTTGATTGTGTTTGATACTCATGCAACCAGTTGCAAATACAGTATGGAGTGGATTATTACTGTATCCTAAAGATAGTGGCTAAAGTTTTGTAATAAATTAAAATACTCGTATACATGTATGGTGGTTAAAACTATAAACTGTTAATCATCTCTGCACAAAAACAAGACAACCTTGAAACTTAGAAATCTGTGCTGCACAATGTCTGTATTAATAAGTTAAAATCAATTTCGATCACAAGATTATTATCAGTCAACAATTCTATCAATTCTGTGGAAAATAAAAAGATAAAAACAACAAATTTGGATAAAAATGAGCCTAATAATTACACTGCAAAGAAAAAACTATTTTGAAAACTTTACAAATTTAAACTAAAATACTATTAACTACAACAAGAAACGTATAACTGGCATCACATTGTGATACAAGGCAAAATCAAGGTGACGTCAACTATTTTTTCAACGCGTTACCGCATGACCTCAGTAATTGTTGGTCACTATTATAGTAAATTGAGAAAGATATATTTAATTGTATGAGTTTAAACATCGCAATATTAATAGTATGAGTTCAAACAGCTTGTCTTGTTTTGGTGCAGAGATAGACAGTAACAAGAAATAGTCGTTTTTGCCTTCTGTACGAAGGGTTAGATTCTTGTACATTTCAAAGGAAAATTTAACTGTTAATCATTTGTTATACCGTTGGTTTTCAACCTGGGGTACGCGAGAAAACTTCAAGGGGTACTTGGATGGCGGTCGAGTTTTTACGTATGACTGTTTTATACTGTAATATTCTATACTAAAATGCATGCCCATTGAAAACTTGGTGTAAATTTTGCCTGACCTTGTGTTGCTGTAACGCAACAATGTGAAACCCACAGCTTTGCCAGATAAGCTATGCGAGTATAATTTAAGTAGACCAAAACGAATCTAAACCTCATTAGTTAGGTATCAAAGGAGACATGGCAGAATGTTTTTAGAAGAAAAAATACAATAGCGATGAAGATAACTTAATTGATTAATTTTTTAAAACAATTACTAACTTACTGACATACTATACAGAACAAAAACGCAAAGAAAAGAAAGGATGAAATAAATTACATTTTAATTTTTTATTTTAAAACTAAAGCCTAATCAGCTGATAGTTTATTATTCTATTTGAGATAGAATTGTTTCTGTAATGTTTATTTTTGCCTTAAGTTTTTAAATGCATTAACTTTCTAAAAAATCTAACTCATTGAAACATGATGACGTGTTTTTTCTAGTTATTATTGCAAAATTGTTGTTTAAAATTTAATTATGTCTTTACTAGCGAAGAAAAGAAAGTAGTATAAAAACCACATCCAGTATGGATTCACTGCCATTAACAAAAATGGGCGTCAATTTCCACAGTGTGTTTTATGCTGTAAGGTTTTATCCGTTGGGTGTATGAAGCCTATCTTTCTCAAACGCCATCTAAATGGATGTTATTCAAATCATAAAAGTAAGGGTACAGCTTTTTTCAAGCAAAAAGAAGATGATTTGAAGCGAGCACGCCTTGATCGTTCAGGGTATTCAATCAACATAATGAAGCTGGGCTGCGTGCGTCTTACATGGTATCACTGAAAATTGCACAAGAAAAAAACCTCACAACATTGCAGAGAAATTAATCATTCCTTGCTGTAAAGATATAATTCGATGTGTTGGTAGATGTGATGCTGAGAAGATTGCATCAATAACCCACTCAAAAAATACAGTTCATTGACGAATAGTAGATATGTCTGATAATGTCAAACAACAAGTGATTTTGGAATTAAAGAAGGCACCTTTTGGAAAATTTGCTATCCAACTTGATGATTCCACTGATGTGACTGCTTCTGCTCAACTCCTTGTGTTTGTACGATATGTCAGTGGCGAAGATTTTCAGGAAGATTTTTTGTTCTGACATACCTTAGATTCCACAAGAGGCAAAGACATTTTTATTAAGGTGTCAAATTTTTTTAAGAAAAAAGAATTGTCCTGGAATAATGTATGTGCATGCACAACTGACGGAGCACCATCAGTGCTTGGCCGTCGATCAGGGTTTTGAGGAAAAGTAACAGATATGAATTCTAAAACAAAGCATCTTCATTGCATGCTTTATCGATATGCTCTGGCATGTAAAACTCTAGCTCCTGGGTTGAGATTAGTACTTGATGATGTTGTGTATATGATAAATGCCATCAAATCAAGTTCCCTAAATACACGGCTATTTTCCCTACGGTGCCAGGAATTAGGAAGTGATCATGAAGCGTTATTGTTTCACTCTGAAGTTCGCTGGTTGTCTCGGGGAAATGTGATAAGAAGAGTAGTATCATTAAAGGAGGAGCTTTCTGAATTTTTCAAACGTGTTAACAAGACCAGGTCACTTGAGTTTGTTTAGAAACTGTCAGGTAGCCAGTGGCTTCAAAAGCTGGCCTACCTTTCTGATATATTCTCAAGGCTTAATTTATTGAACTTGTCTCTCTAAGGCCGTTTTCATTCAGTGATTGGTTTCATGGAAAAACTAAGGACATTTAACATGAAGCTCAATCTTTGGGAAAAAAGGTCAAAGATGAAAATCTGAGCATGTTTGAAAACCTTGATGAGACACTTAATAAAACTAAAACTAAAATAATGGAAATCTAGAAATGGCACAGCTTGTGCAAGCCCACCTAGCTTCTCTGCGAAAAGAGTTGCAGTCTTGCTTCCTTAATTGAGTGAAATAGAATCAAAGCTGATTCGAAACCCATTCGTTGCAAATGCGCAATCTCTTCCAGATAGCATTCATGAAAAATTCTTAGATTTAGTGAATGACTCTTTTGCAAAAGATGCATTTTGAAACGCTTACCCTTACCAAGTTTTGGACAAAGAGGATTGTGACTTACCCTGTTGTATCTGATATCGTTCTTAACTCTTTGCTTATGTTCCCCAGTACTTACCTTTGCAAGCAAGGATTTTCGACACTGTTAAACATGAAAAATAAACATCGATTACGACTTAATGTGGAGCATGACTTACGCGTGTGCTTGTCTAATACCGGTCCTCGAATTGAGAAACTTATTTGCAAGAAACAGGCACAGCCTTCACACTAATAATTAATCAGTAGCCTACAAAGTGTTTAAAATAAATAATTTTGTTTATATTCTTTGTAATACTATATTAAAAATGCTAATTTTACTGGTAGTGAAAATATACTCACTTAATTTGGTTTCAGCTTATCGGGGGTAAACGTTTATTGTTTTTATGACTCAGGGGTACTTAACGGAAAAAAGATTGAAAACCACTGTGTTATACCTTACCATTAAACAAAGTTTTGTTCAGGCTGCCTGCCTGTGGTTACAAAACCACAAATAATTTTTGCGTCGCAATAGCAATAATGCAGAACAATTTTTCTGACTATAGTTTCAGGCTATTTCATTACAGCCGGAGTTGAACATAAAAGTTAAGCAAAGAAGTGTATGTTTTGATAGTTTACACACACTTGTGAATTTCTTCCTTTTCTTTCTCTGTGCTAATCTATGGCTATTTCTCTGAAGCCCGAGTTGAGAATAAACGTTAAGTAAACAAATGTCTGCTTTGACAGTCTGGAATATTTTTATAATGTATCTATGGCTATTTCTCTTAAGCACGAGTTGAGCTTAAAAATTAAGCAAAGAAATGTCTACTTCGACCGCCTACGACTACTAGTGAATTGCTACTTTTTATATCCTGTAATTAGGGTTATGTCTCTGTGGTCCAGTTTAGCATAAAAGCTAAGAAAAAGAACAACTGCTACTGCATAATGTAGTTATTAGTTGTACTGTAGGTGGTTTATAGTATAAAGATGTTTTATAATATATAGGTGGTTTATAGTATAAATATCTACTTTAAACCACCTACGGAACGATTAATAAGTATGGTATAACATCTTATGAATTTTATACGATGTCAGATGTCTTATAATGAACCTAACTGTTGTAGAATAAACGTTAACTTTATAGAATTCAATTTAAACAATGCCAACTTTCATTAATGATTCGGCGTGATCCCTAGTAGCCCTAGTGTCGGAGTTGCTACTGCCAGGGGTATAGTCGTCGTTTATAAAAAGCAATTAAATTGCATGTTGGGCGTAGGATCAAATAAAATTTAAATAATTCTATTTGAATAAGTAATAAATGCTTTAGAATAATAAATTTTATTTGAATCTTTGATATCTAAGCTTTGAATAAATTTAAATAATAAATTCTATTTGAATAAGTAACCACCTGACGATTCTATAAGATGAAACAGACTGTTGTGGTTTTAACCATTAAATATTGTTATGTTTTTAAATAAATATAAATATACTTGCTCAAACCGTGTGTTATTGAGCACTGTACCCTCAAGCTTAACATTACATTACAGGATTATTGTTATTGATTATAACAGGATTATAGTCATCTATGCCTTTTTTGGTATAGATTTTAATTCATTAATGCAGTATAATGACTTGTCAACTATAAGAACCATGTATAACAAATTCTGTTTTGTGACTTTGTGTTATAAATTACTAAGCAAAAAAGATGAAATTAAAGGTTTATTTAGTACCTAAAAGACCAAAGATTTTTTTACTGTACAAAATATAAACAAGTCAGGATTACAACTTTACCATAGTTTGGTAACATTTTTACTATTTTAATATTAATGAAAAATATTTTATAAGAATTAATATACTTCAGCCTTCATGACGAGGAATTTTCGTTTAATTAATCCTCCAAGATCAGTTTCAGATTTACATTTGACTGTAACGCTTCCATAACTTGCTGTTGCATCAAATGATGGCCAATACTTTTCACATTTTTTCTAAAAATAGTTTTGATTTATAAAGTTTTTGGCTGCAACAATATTTTAAAATAACTATAAAAAACAAAGCCATGGGTAAAGAAATTGTTTTAGGAAACTCGAACGTTTTCATACAACTCTCTTTAAAAAATTACGCCAGAATAAACAATAAAACTAAATATAATATTTGAACTATTTCAAAACTGATTTTGATTGATTAAAAATTACATTTTAATAAAGATTATCATAATATTTGAAAAATGTTGAGCAATATAATAAAATTATGTTTTGTCAACGTAAAATCTTTATGGAAAATAAGAAAACAGATTATGAAAATTTTGTGCTGAGATTCGGAATTAACAGAAATATTATGGACACTTGCACTAATAGTTTTTAGTTGCAAATGAATTTTTTTATTGACATTATTTGAGTTTACGGAAAATGGTAGAAATCGACTTTAAGACGGATAAAGGAAAGTCGTATTTTATTAATCCGTCTTAAAATCAATTTTTAGTAAAAGCACCGTTTATATTTTTCACATTTATATTAATCATATTTTGAAAAAATACGTCAATGATAATAACAAAAATGTCCATCAAAATAAATTTCATCAGTAATTTCTCAGATTTATTTTAATGAATTTATTTAAATCAAATAAATAACAAACTTTTTTAAAATATGTAGCTCTCGGTTTAAAGTAATGGTCAGCGATGTTAAACAATATTGAATGTTTGTGAAACAAAAAAAAATTAAAAAGTGTAAAAAATAATATATGAAAATACAATTTCTAGTTTTACTTTGTTTTTTTCAACGCAGTTGCATAGCATGACGACAATTGACGAATTTTCTAACCAAATCATTTCCCAAAAGTCGTTTACAGTGTTTTGCTTTGGGCCTTGGGCGGCAATGTAATTTCGTGATTTGAGACAACCCTAAAAACAGACTGGTATTTTTTGCAAGAATTAAATCTCTGTTTATCTTTTATAAACAAAAATTATATGGATAACTGAACCTAAAACCTGCCGTCAGCACTCACCTCGATATAAGAAGCATTTATGTATTTTTCATCAGCAAGTATGACGCGAGAGTGATCATCTGAAAATCATTTATCAAACGGCATATTTCTCAGAGTCACCGTTTGAATTATAAACAAAATCATTTTTATTGTGTAAAGTGTGTATATTATTGTACACTATTAATTAAACAATATTTTTGCAATTTTTGTTTGAAACAAATTTTCTCTTTTAGAAAATATTTTCTTATTAGATTGTTTTCGTTTATATACTTTAGCTTGTGGCATTATTGCTTTGTGGCAGTAAGAAAATATTTTCTTATTAGTCTACTTACATGGGTAAATATTCTTGTAACGATTTTTGCTGGAGTTGCTTTTGCTGCTTGCAATTTCATGTTTTGGTTCTTGTTGCAGACTTTCACTGCATATTTTCTAAAAATTAGTTTTTTTAAACATTGCTGTATTCAATATCATCCAATAATTTTACCAAAGCGAATTTCATTATTTACTTGAAACCAGTTTTATAAATTTAAGATCAAAAGTTATGTATTTTGATGTGAGATGAAACAGAAAAATTTATTAATATTTTTAGTCACTTTAAATTCTTTTATTATGCTTTCAAAGTTTTTTGTCGATTCTTTCAAGTAAAACGATTTTAGTTCTTCAATGTAATCCTTTTCTTGGGGTTTTATGGTGTTTTCTAAAATATAAAAATTAATATCAATTAAAAAGAAATCCAAATTGTTCTTTTATATATTAATCCTGATTGCTGTTTTGAACAATATAGAACGTGTTAGCTTCTGAATTTCGTTGTTTTGGTTTAAAAATCTGCTTTTCGGTAGTTTAATTCAAATTTAAGTACAAGCATTTTAAAAGACGACAAAAATCATTTTGATATAATTTGATAAAATTTTTTGAAACAGTTTGAGCAATTATCATATTAGTTTATTAAATAACTTATAAATTACTAAAAAGATGTAAATTACTATTTTTATCTGGATCGAATTTGATAGTTTTGGGAATACAAACCGGCCCACATATGTAAAGAATAAATAGTTTTGTTTCTTTCTATTAAGCAATATCATTTCTATACACTAAGCGTACACTCATTCCTACCATATAAATTTTCGTATAAGTTGCTTTCTTCTTGGGTTGCTGATGTTACCTTTAAAAGTGCAATGTTTAGATAAGCTTTTTATGATTGTGTATTTTAAATGACTTCTTACATCTGTATCGATAAAATAATATCAACAAACAAGAAAAATTTAACAAAACGAAATTTGATTGATTAATCTTACTTTGAGATCATTTTCTATAAGACTTGACGATTTTCCTTGATTTTCTATTTAAAAAATGTTTGCATTAATCTCTAATTTTGAGTGAAACAAATTAAATCAAAATTTTATTAAAAAAAGGTTTTTGTTTAAGTAATTTTTGTTTAAAAGATTTTTGAAACAGTTTAAACAATTTTCATATTAGTTTATTAAATAACTTATAAATTACTAAAAAGATGTAAATTACTATTTTTATCTGGATCGAATTTGATCGTTTTGGGAACAGAAACCGGCCCACATATGTAAAGAATAAATAGTTTTGTTTCTTTTTATTAAGCAATATCATTTCTATACACTAAGCGTACACTCATTCCTACCATATAAATTTTTGTATGAGTTACTTTCTTCTTGGGTTGCTGATGTTACCTTTAAAAGTGCAATGTTTAGATAAGCTTTTTTTGATTTTGTATTTTAAATGACTTCTTACATCTGTATCGATAAAATAATGTTAACGAACAAGAAAAATTTAACAAAACGAAATTTGATTGATTAATCTTACTGTGGGATCATTTTTCATAAGGGTTGACGGTTCTCCTTGATTTTCTATTTAAAAAATGTTTGCATTAATCTCTAATTTTGAATGCAACAAATTAAATCAAAATTTCATTAACGAAAGGTTTTTGTTTAAGTAAAGATTTTTATAATTGTAATTGTTTTGTTCTGCGCCCTTTTAGCTTATTGATACTATTATAGAGATAATTTAACTCCGGGATTACTAACTCCTATGCACGGAATCGGGGTCGTTTTTAGTCTTAAGTTTCGACTAAGCTATAAAACTTTTAAATATTTTTTAAGTAAAATAGTCCATATCGCGTAAAGAAAACGTTTTAATTTTAAAGTTTTAGTGATAAAAAAATTATAAGGATTTTTTTAAAAAGATATGATGTATCGGTTTGTTAAGATACGTTAGATCCAGTATTTATAATAGCGTGAACCAGTAACTTTTTTAGTTTTGCTTGTGATAAATAACTGCAACAAATACTTGGAAGTTATATTTTTTGTGGCTGATAGCTTTGTTCAGACAGTTAATAAATGTTTTTTTTAATAAGTTTGTTTAAATTATTTATATATCTTTTTTATAATTGCAATTAGCAAAATCCAAAAAGCAGTTTGAATACATTTTTTTAGTCAATAAAATTGAGTTGAGATGCAATAATAATTGAAGTTAAGTTGAATCATTTTAATTACAGCTTTTGTTGTTAAAACCTTGCTGCTAATAACCTCATTTTTACACCAGAAATTAGAAGAAAGTTTACCAGGTTTTACCAAATTTTAATGCATTTTTTAGGTACCTAAAACTACCAAACTTTTAGTGCATTTTTCAGGTACCTAAGGTTGTATTTTTTAAAAGTTTCAAATTAAGTAATTTCTTTTTGTTTTGAATCAGCTATTTCTTTTAGATTAACTGTGTAAACTTTGACTAATTGAGAATACTAAAAAAGCAATCGAAAGCTATGCAGTTCAGGTCAATTATAACAAAAAATGAAAAATAGCTTCAAAGATGAAAACTGTTTTATTTTAAATTATTCTTTCCAAGTTTAAGTGTCTTGCAAGTAATCACTAAAATTATGAAATTTCTTTTAGTTTCTTGAACAAATATCTTCAAAAACTATTTTAAAGATAGATGTAATAAGTTTATATCTAAAAATGTTAAAGTTGTGTTTTTAATCAAAAATCACATTTGCTTTTACTATACAGAGTAGGTAGGGATTTTAAATATCGCAATGTACAACTCCGTTTTGGATCCTGTTTTTGGTTTACGTTAGTAGGGTTAAGTTTTTATATCAAAACTAAAGTAAAATTTTATGTTAGTCATTATTCGAGTGAATAAAAATATTTATGTAATATTCATTAATGAATAAAGACAAAAAAAGATTGAAAAAGCCAAGTGTTTTTTGTACTTAATAGTTGCTGTCAATATTTACTCAAAATATTAGTAAAAAAAAGTTTATTTGGCAGTTACCCATATTACCAAATTAAACTTAAAAACTTTAAACAGTTTGATAATAACAAAAAAAAAAAAAAATTAATAATGAAAATTTATTAAGCTATAAAATGTAATGAAATTAAGTAGTTTTAAGTAACTTAATTACCAACTCTAATATTTTTCAACAACCAGTTATTTTTGAAATTTAAGAATTATAGTCAAAAATTAATTTTAGCAAAAGTTAAGTTTTTATTTAGGTAATCTAATATAAAATATTTTATATTGTAGCATGAAAAGTTTAGTGATATAGGTTGTTTAGGCAGTTAGCAAAATAATTATCAAAATATATAATAAAAAATTAGAACTTGAATTTTTAGCATTTTGATCTAAAAAAAAACTTTTATGCGGTATTTATTACTTTTTTCAAATTTAAAGTGACTAGGTTGATTACTGAAGAAGCCAATTATTTTTTAAATAAAGTATGGTAGTTAAAAAAATAATTTAAAAATAAATTTTTTCTGTTTAATTAAAAGATCAAGAGTGAAAAATTTTTTTTTTGTTTAAAATGACATGGTAATAAAATTGCCAATTCTACTAATTTTTCAATAACCCAAAGAAACCAAATATTTTTAAATAAATTATGTTCACTGTAGTTAAAAATTAATTAAAAAAAATTTTTTGTGTTAATTAATAGCTTAAGATTGAAAAAGGTTTTTTTTATTTAAAATGACATGAAGTAAAAAATTTTTCTTCCCAAAGCTTTTCATCTGACACTCTTCATGGGAAATTGTCAGAATGAAGCAGAATTGAAACCAAACTAAGTTATAAAGGGGGAAAGTAGAGTTCTCATTGGCTGAAAGAAGTTAGCCAATAAGAGCCTTCATTACGCCAAAGGCCAACAACGCCCAATGCGCCCTTCATTACAGCAACGAAAAATTTTCTATTCTCGCTCGAGGTCGCTCTTTCTTTCACCTTTCTGCTCTTGAAGCGACTTTCATTAAATCTCTCAATCCCCTTCTGTGTAAGCAAAAAGAATTTGTCTACTCTTTGAAAATTTCTTAATCTTTTTTCTTATTGGCTAACTTCTTTCAGCCAATGAGAACTCTACTTTTCCCCTTTTTAACTTAGTTCGGTTTCAATTCTGCTTCATTCTGACGATTTCCCCTGAAGAGTGTCAAATGAAAAGCTTTGGGAAGAAAAATCTTTTACTTCGCGCAATCTTCAAATTCTGTACCACCAAATGTTTATTAAAATGACATGGTGACAAAATTACCAATTCTACTAATTTTTCAATAAGTCAGTTATTTAAAAAAATTAAAAGTGTGTAGCCAACAATTTGTTTCTTCAAAAGTTATTTGTTTTATTAATAAAAGATTAGTGTTGTGAAATATTTGTAATCATTGTACAGTTTAATTTTTTGTGTAATTACTCATATTTTTCATGATATGCAGTTGGGTGTAATATTGTATTGAAAGATTTAAGTATTTATTTTTATATTTCATATAAGTAATGTTAATTTTTAGTTTCACTTTTACTGTTTTCTTAAAATAAATTTTATGGTTTTAAAAATACTTGAAAGACTAAGCTCAAAATTTGTATTATAAAATTTTGTTTAAGATTAAGTGTTATTAAATTTGCTGCATTTTTTGAGTTTAGGTAATTCAATTTTATTTGATTAATAGGATTTTGAGTACTACAGAAAGCTCTTAACAATGGTGAACACTTGCTGTATGCCAGCTTGCAATTTTAACTATTGTTCCACGTTGCTAAGGCCACGCCCAACACCAATTTATGATTTTTTACCAGAAGAGTATGCTCATTTGTCTGACATTACCGATAGAGGTGGTTTATCAAAGCTGTCAGAGTTTTGTTATAGTGTTGCTGCTTTCGCAGTTCAATATTACTCGGCCTTAACTGACAATGACCATGCAAGAATCCAATTTTTGACTTTATCAAACCAGCGAGAAGCTTTTATTTTTGCACTAAAAAAAGCATTGCCATTTCAGAATTGCTCTTTCTTGCTACAACAACAATATTCTGCCGGGAACTTAAATTTTACAGCAATTAATGAATCAGCATTTAATTGCTTTGCCAAAAATGAACTAAAGCGCATCAATGATAGCAAGGAAACAATCCTTGAACAATGTAAAAAAATTCTCGAAAACTGCAAAAACTTTCTTCTAACAGTTTGTCGTCGTCGTCATCGTTTAAAGGGCATTCACTCCAGGTCAGACACAAAGGCCGAGGGTTTATCCTTTTATCCTTTTACTACCCCAGACTGCTGCACTGCCTGAATCAGATGCTGGCAGTGGTGTTATTAAGCCAGCATCGAGTTTCGTCATCCAAAACCGTCAAACCTCGTGCTCCATCTGGTGCCCAATGTATAAGGCACGCTGTTAGTACATGGTCTGCGGTTTTTTCAGAAGCGGCACACTCGCAATTTAGTGAAGGAGCGAGACCCCATTTGTGCATGGACGAATGAAATCGCCCAACACCAGTCCGCAGGCGGTTGAGCTTAACCCAAGCTGCTCGGGGTAAGCCTTCCCCAACAGGCCTGGCACTGGTCCCGGGCATAAAAGCACGGAGCCTGGAAGCATTTTCACAGTACTCCGCGTTCCATTTGTGATTTGTCCATTCAGAAGCGCGGATGCAAAGTCTGGCAAGGTTGTTCAAAAGATTCCGCGCAGCTGGCACAAACGGGCGTCTGGATCTTAGTCTCACTTGGCGAGTATCTGAGGACCCACTTAAGAGACCATAAAAGATATGATCGGGGTCCAGAGATCCACGATGAGTCAAGGAGAGTGTCGCTCCCAGTCGGCGAAGCTCAGCTGGCTGGATGCCTGAGAGTACAATTAGGTGGTCCGTTCGAGTGTGACGCAGGTATCCAGTGACTATGCGCAAAGCGTCGTTCAAGACACTGTCGATGAGGCGAGTATGAGCACTGCGACACCAGACAGGCGCACAGTACTCAGCTGTTGAGTGGACTAGAGACAAGGTGGCTATGCATAGTGTTTTAGCACCAGCACCCCATCCCGAGCCCACGAGTCGCCTCAGCAGTGTGACACGCGATGATAGTTTTTTTGCGCAATGTTTAATTTATTTACATTAATTCTAATATTTAACATCTATACGTTTCAACAGTTAATTCAATCGAATTCTTTTTAATTCAGAAATAACTGATTTATTTGTCAATTTTAATTGATTTTTTTATTGAATTTGGTTAGTTTTAAACATTGTTTTACCTTTTTTTCATTTCTGTGCCAAAATTTTTTATTTGCAAATTGTATTTGTGTTTAATCTGACTCGTAGAAAATTAATAGCTGCAGCATGAAAAAAATAAAAAAATTTGCTTCAATTAGCTTATGTAAAATATTTCATTTGATGTTTTGTTAGATGGCATTACAGTGCTTATACTTGTGCCTATTTTTATCTACAACCGAAACATAGGACTTTTCTAAATCCTAAGAATATTCAGTCTGCTATCTCCTGCTATAATAAGTCTTTGGCGACTTTTATTATTATTGATCTACATGGGATTTGAACTCGAATCTTTAAGATCTACATAAGAATTTGCTCGCTCCCACACTTTCTTGTATATGATAGGCAATATTTAGAATTAAAAAAGTCAAAAAATAGGTAAAACACGTTAAATTAGGCATTTGCATTTTTTACCCTTCTATGAACAAATGTAAAATGAAGTTAGCAACCCCGAAGTTAGAAGATTCCTAATTGATACTTACCTTGTACCTCCATATGAATTGGCTGTGCTACGGTTATGGCTTTTCTCCTTTGGAACTTTCTTCAAAAGTCATGGAACAAAAAAGTATTTTAGAGTAAATAGATAAAAATTACAACATTCCTAAAGCTAATTCTTTAATATTTTAAAATGCAATACTACGTAGTTTAATATTATTTATTCCATTTTGAACGATCTTAAGCTTAAGCTTAAGCTTAACAAATTTTGGAGTTGTTAGCTTGTCTTATACATTCATCCCTAACCAGAAAATTTTTACTCTTATCATAGTTATAATTTACAAAACAAATCACAGCGGGATAAAAATTTACAAAATGCAAGGTTCAAAGCAAAAAATCACTACATTAAAATAACTCAGAAATTTTTTTTGAAATTTCAATCATTTTTACTTTTACGACGTACTAGAATATTTACTTATTTAAACAGAAAGCAGAAAGTTGGGCTCAAATCAAGCCAAAATTTTTTAAAAATAAAATTTGAAACAAACTTGAAAAACCGAGCCCAACCTAAAAATCTGAAACAAACAAACGATTACTTTGACCTTCTTGGGAACATGCCAAGTATTCCTGTCCGGTTAAAAAGTTATTTTATTTTGTATATGATTACAAATTAAAAGTCTCTAATCATAACGTTTGAGAAAAGTAAAGTGATAAAAAGTGCTTTGGAAATAGCAAAGCAGTAGGACAAGGGCAAGAAGTTAACATTATAATGCCCGAGGTATTCATTACGATTACTTGCCCATCATAAAATTGTAATAGGTTTTTTGCTATTGTTTTCAGAATAGCCTACAGTTATGACTTTCAATCATTGCAAGTAGTTAATTGGATAATGACCTAATACATTACAATTCACAACTTCCCGGGCCGTATGGCTGAAATTTTTCTCAATGCTTAAGGTAATCACTTTGACTATTCGCTAGGTTGGCACTGTGAAAACTCCATCTTAAACAAAAACATTAATAAAGCATAGATTTGGTTTTGGCCTTTTTACTCTCATTTTTTCAAACATCAAGAAGCTATAGATCATAGTTATAACTAAGTGCATTCGCAAACAACCACAAAATGAAATAAAAAAAGGCACAAAAAACGATATTGCACCCATCCAACAATGCTATGCAAGGCCCATGCGGGCCCTGCAAGGGCTTCCCGTACGGTACCCGTACCGATTTGGCCGCGGGCTCTGCAGTGGCCCCGCATGGGCTTACCGCAGGAGTTTCATGTGGTTCAACTATTTATGCAAAAAATTCCTTTTTAAAAATAATTAAAAATGTTAGCGTATTAGCGTGTTTTAATTTTTGATTACGACTTAAAATTGAAAACCAGATTAAATCCGTGCGGTTAGCCCATGTGGGGCCACTACAACGCCCGCGGCCAAATCGGTACGGTTACCGTACGGGCAGCCCTCGCAGGGCCCGTATGGGCCCTGCATAGCATTGTTAACTGGGAGGCGAAACAATGTTCATGTCACCTTTGTGGTATGTTTTGCGCCTTTACTAAAGGCATTTCACGACGAATTCATATGTTGGGTCACGTTGTTTACTTATCGCACAATGGTGATTCTGCTTAAAACAAACCATTATCGTCATATGAAAAAGAAAAAACGAAACAAACGGAGTACAACTAAAAAAAAACTGTATGGGCAAAGTTAGAGGATTCTAATTTTAAACTGAGCCTTGTGATTTATTGACATTGGCTTCTAGCTTTACGCCTTTTTGTTGAAAAATTTGTAAAAAAATTGTATCGATTTACTCGAAATTGTTAAGACTAGGGTATTTTGCAATGTTTGTAAAAGGTAAAAAATTAACTGGTTGGAATATGCAGTTTTAAATAAAGTTTTTTTGAAGATGAAGTTTTGAAATTTTAGTAAGGTTAAAAACTTTATTTGTTGCTGGGCCCCACAGGAAAATAAAAGAGTATTTATTTATTAATTGCAAATAATGATAAAACTTTCTTTTGTAGTCTGTTCAAATTTTTAGTGTTATAATTAGTGTCTACAAAAGTCAACAAAATCAATTTTTTCTGGGATTTGTTAACTCATCAAACTTACACAACGTCAATTTTGATTGTTTGGAGTTTTATTTTATTAAGTTTTGTAGATCAAAATAAACTCAAAATTTGGCAAAAATTTTGCATCATCAAATTTTACTTATAAAAAATCATTTTTCCGTTTTTTTAAATGTTTCAAGTTACTATAAATATTTAGTCTGTTCAAATTTTTAGTGTTATAATTAGTGTCTACAAAAGTCAACAAAATCAATTTTTTCTGGGATTTGTTAACTCATCAAACTTACACAACGTCAATTTTGATTGTTTGGAGTTTTATTTTATTAAGTTTTGTAGATCAAAATAAACTCAAAATTTGGCAAAAATTTTTCATCATCAAATTTTACTTATAAAAAATCATTTTTCCGTTTTTTTAAATGTTTCAAGTTACTATAAATATTTTTAATATTTTTTTTATAATTTACATCATTATATTCTTAAAATATTGGGGTTTTGACTCTTTTTGCGTCAATCTTAAACCTTTTCGCCAATATGAAATTTAAGTGCATAAAATATTTCCCAATATGTAAGCTCTCCTAAGGATTTTCATTGCTTTCACTCCGGCGTGGGCAATTATCATTTTTAAAATTCTTAATCTATTTCGTAAACATGTTTACCAAGTTTAAAGTTGGTAAAAAGATAGTTTTATTTTTATTTAAGTAAAAAGAAAATATATTTCTAAATACATGCCAGTTATAAAATGTCGGCAGCGTGGCCAAGTAGTTGAGAGCGCCGTATTGATGGTAAACGTAATCTTTACGTTTTATCGTCGGCATCGTTATTTTTTTACGGTCGCGATTCAAACCCTTGTCGCATTATTCTGCTGTGTCTTTAGAAAGACAGTTTTTGGCACTTTCCTTTGCTTGGTAGCAACCAATCCTAAATTTTTATCATGTTTCTAAACAAAAAAACTACAAAAAATTTCAAACGGACAATAATTTCTTGCTTTTCTAAAAACAGTCAGAGTAATCGTGCTGCCCGAAGTATTGCTGCTCAAATGATTTCCCACGAGACAGAAAGATAAATAGGCTAGAGATGAAAACGACAATAAAAAAACACTTTGCTTGGAGCAAATTTACAATTGTTGATACATGAAATTATTTTTCTGAATTCATATTCCAATTTTTATACTAATTATTGTTAGGCAGAAAAACTCATTTAAGCAAGGTTTTTTATTGTAGATCACTAATGTATTGAGATAAACTAAAATTTTTTTATCTTGCTATTGAAAACGAATACAATTTTTGTTTCAAAACTTGTGTAAGTTTGTAGTTTTGCAACTATTTAACAAAATTTTCTTTTAAAAACTTAAATTTTTATAACAGACCAATATTGTTTAATAAAAAAAGTTTAAAAAAAAATTTAGGTCTTACCACTTTAAAATAGAGCTGGCAAATGATTAAACTGCGAGAAATATTTAAATAACAAAAATTATCTTATCGTAGTATACCTATTTTTAAAAATATAAGACAAGCAAGATTTTAATTCCGAAATCAAACTTTTGCTGTTTATTTTCTTAATTTTACCTGCCAAAAAAGATAATTCCTACAATTATCACCACAACGACAACAATGGCAATTATCAAAATAAGAATAAGGTTGTTTGATACGTCTGGAAAAGGAACAACACAAAATCCTGAAATATTTGTGACATTACTTCCTCCTTCACAAGAAAAGACTTGAATCTATAAAAAAATTTTTTATTCTATTAATTTTGTTTTAGTTTTTTGCAATATTTCCACAAACTAAAAAAAGATAAAGACTGATATTAGACTTAATAGTTACGGTTCCAGTAAGTAGTTCAGATCAAAGCATTTTAAAAGTTTATAAAGTATCTTTATTTGGTTTCAGTTCCTTAAAAAAAAGCCGATTAAACAAATAAATGCAATATGATGCAAACTACTTAGTGATATGTATATAGCATAAGATGAAAATGTAAAAGTAATAAAAAAAATTTTTTATCGCATGAAAATAGCTTCAATTCTTTTAAAGTTAGAAAATGTTCAATTTATCTTGATTTTTAAGATTGGCGAAATTTAAGAGCTTTGGTTACAGTTTCTTTTTGTTGCAATCAAAACTTACTTGAAAATATAAACTCATACTAGGTTGAAAAGCAGATAAATTAATTGTATGACGTAGGAATTGATCATTTGTTTGCTGCAAAGAATGCGGATCAAGATTGTATTCGACTTTTGGCGCACTTAAAGCAGTTATCTAAAAACAATATGCTTTATTAAATCTTTGCTTAAACTTTATGTTTTTTTTCAATTTAATTCTGTTGTATTAGGAAACGAAAGTATTTACTTAAAAACGGAACATAATGATACATTTGTGATGAATCGAACCTATTCGACTGAACACTTCTTAATCAACGCCTTTTGTATTTTGCCTTATTACTGCATGCCCTTTTTAGTTGGTTATAATTTTGAGTTAAGAAAATTCTTTTGTTGCATTTTATTTGAGCAGTGTTAATTTCAGTTCAAGGTTTCGTTCTTTGTGTTTAATTGACGTTTATAATATTAACTTGTATCCTTTGTTTATAGATTTTGTTTGTATTATTTTTATGTGAATAAAGCCAATTTTAGTTCTGGTTCACAACATTTGGATTTTTACATTAATTTACTTTTCAGAGGCTAATGATATTCTTTAGCAAAATTTTGTTGCGCATTAACTGCATTTCGAGACAAAATAAAATGTTAAAAATTATTGAACCCAAAAACTTAAATTAAAACTTTTCAGTAAATTCTATTGCTTCGTGAATAAATCATTATGGGTAGTATTTACTAAGTAGCTGCCGTAAAAAGCTATTATCTTTTAACTTGGAAGACGGAGTCCCATATAGATTTACATTTGGAGTGAGTGCGATTAGCATAATTAGAAATTTCCGTAAAGTAAATTGCTGGTGTCATTAAGCCCTTAAAGAAAAATTACAAAATTTTTAGTTTTAAGTTTACATATTTTTTGAGTTTACAACTAATTTTTTAATAAGCATCAATGTGTAAGCATTTACTGCGTTTTTATTTGAGTAATTCCCAACAACCTTTTTAAATCAACTTAAATGATTTTGTCTAATCCTGCGCTTCTCAAACTTTGGTGATACATGGCGCCCTTTCGGCGAGACTCTCAAACATCCATGGCCTTCTGGTCATAATATTTTCTGAAAATTCAATTAAAAACCACAAAAAAAAAAAATCATGACTTTAGAACTGTCTCTAATTTTGTCAATTTTGTCTCAAAAGTAAATTGAAATCTAAAATCAAAATTATTCTTGAGTCCCCTAGGTAAAGACCCCAGGGTCTCTTTGGGGATCCTCATACCTAAACGTTTACAATCCTTTTGAAACAAATAGTTTATAATTTATCATATTTAACGTCATTTTTAATTCAACGACACAAAAATATCTGAGAAAAGATAGTTTGTCGCCAAATCGTAAACATTTTGAAAAAGTTCAAATTATTAAAATCAGATCAAGCAATTAAATGATTATTACATCAAAAAAGAACTTTCTAATTGAATCATTGAGACGCATTAATTTTAAAACTTGGATTTTTTTTAAAAAGAAGAATGGGGAATTCTCAATTTTTTCTCAAAAGTTTGGTTAATTATTAAAATTGTGAATGCAATTTTTATCAAAAACATTTCTTCTTTAAATAATTGTTCGATCATAAGATCTAATATGTTCGATCATTTAGTTTCTAACTAAAGGAGTTAAAAAACTAAGTTGATATTGTTTTCTTCAAAAAATAGTGAGAAAAAAGTAAACTAATTTAACAAACTAAATCTTTCATTTAACAAATCAAATAGGTATTATTTCACAACTGAAATAGTGCAATAATGCAACAACACTACTTTATAAGACGAAATATTGTTGAATTGTTCTGGTGTAGTCGACCACTCGATGATGCAATCGCGTGATGTTTTTGACGAATTTCTAACACGAGCGTCATTAACAGGTCGGGGAATCCCAAAAGAAGTTGTAGCAAAGGCAGTTGATGAAAACCAGAATGTATTTGGACAACCTGATGGTCGAACAACTGCCTGAAATTATAAATGCTTTTTATCATATCAAAAGATAATTTTAACGTAAATAAAAAAGGAGTCTACCCAAGCATCGTTACAGTGAACGAAAAACAAATTTTAAGTAGAAACATAATTAGTTTGATGATACTTTCTAACAAAACTAAATAAAAAGAAAAATAATTAAATAGAAGCCGACACATTTTTAGAAAATGATAAAACCTTTCTGTTTTTTTCCATTTATAAGTTTTTTTTGAAATTGTATACTGATATATATTCTCATAAACGCTATCAAATTTAACAAGAAGCTCATAAATAAAAAAACAAAAAAGATTTAACATCTTTCGCTAGTTGTTTTTCTAATTGTTTTACAGAAACCCTTCAAAAAATCTTTAACCTGTTTTTGAAACTTTGATTAGTCAAAACAATGTGTTACTGAAAAAAATTCTAAAAAAATAGAACACCATTAGAAAAAAATTTAAAAAATAGAATTTCATTGAATGAATAAGATAACTAATCCCTAATAATGAAAGTAGAAAAAGTAAAGCGCAAGGACAAAATCGCGAAAAAAAACAAAGCGAAAAGACTGTTCAGTCTAATTTCGGAAAGCGTAAAAACTTTCCAGACGGAAATTTTTCATGTTTAGAGGAAAAAGATTAAAGTTGAAATATTTTATTTTTTACTTGGGTCGTATTGAAAGTCGTTCAGGTAAAAAACAAGCAAAAGATAGAATTTTTTGCTATCCTGTCCGCTTGATTTTTCCTCGTCCACTTTCACTCTAAATCAACCCTAAATGTTGCAACACCACGGTAAATAAAATATTTCGGTTTTTCGGAATGATGCAAGTTTTAGAAAATTAAAAGTTAAAATTAATTTATATAACAAATATTGCCTTATTAAATACTCGAATTATCTGACACTCACTTCTATCTTGTATAAACTACGTTCTTTTAATCTATTGAGAACGAACGATTTTTTTTCCCAAGGCACTTTATCTTTGCTGGTTCCATTTACAAAAATCTATTATAAAATTTAAATAATTAATTTCCAGGAAGTCATGTTGTATAACTTTCTTTCTTCGGAATTTAAAATAAAGATTTTATAAGACAACACTGTTACTACGATTTACAAAATCTAGAAACTAATAAATTTTTTTGTTTTCATGTACAAGACGATGAAGTAATTTTATTTATAAATGATATAGCAATGGCTCATGGCTTTTTTTCGGAGACTTTGAAACTTCCGTGGCTCCCTGTTTAGAATATTCTACCAAAAGTAAAGTGAAGACCAAAAACAAGTCATCACTTTGAAATTGTCACTGATTTCTTTATTTTCATCCCAAAATTAAAAATGAAGACCAAAATGAAGGTCATTAGTTTGAAACTGTATATCACTTTGATTTCTTCATTTTTGTCTCAAAAAACTAGTGAAGGCAAAAAGAGTCCTGTTTGTGGCCCCTTGATAAATTCCTTGTGAGCCCTTTGAGAACCCCTGTAATAAAGTGGTTCGTTTCACTTTTAATATTTTAACTATATGAAATGCAAGGATAATTGATGAATTTCTAATAATCACAAAAAGTATCGAATTGACAAATATTGGTACCTCATCAGGGCGTAAACAAAAAAGGACTGATTAATCCAACTTTAATTTAGGTTAAAAGTAAAATAAAAAGCAACAGTCTGTCGTTGTAGCAAAGCATTGCATTAAACCATTTTAGCTCAAAAAATAAAAGAAGGCTTGTTAAATTTTAACCTCCAGGTTTGGAGGTAGGCCTAAATAAATACAAAAATAAAAATTGTAACTGCACGGCAATGTTTAAAATATTAGGAAAGAAGTTCAGAGTACTAGTCAATATCTTGATGCTAAACACCTCCAATGTTGTTCAGTCATTCAAGAAAACAAAATTGATGTAATGTGATACTTTTCTTAGTAATTCGTGACAACAAACAAGCAGCTAAAACCCTTTGAAAGTGATTAAATCTTAAAAACTTAGGAGCAGGTTTTAAGTGATTAATCAAATCATATTCTCTGGACTATACAAAATTTTTAAGTCCGGGTAAAGTTAAACAAGATAGTATAACTTTTGCTTTTTTAAATAAATCACACTAAAAGCCAACATATTTTTATTTATTTCTTAAATTTATTTTGCTGATTTATCAAGACCAAAAAATCGATAAGCTGGGCGATCTAATCTAACAATGCTATGCAGTGCCTGAAGAAGCCTTGGAAAGTAACAGTAGGCCTATCGACTTGGCGCAAGCACTGCAGTAACCCAAAATGGGCTTACCAAACCGGTTTAAATGTTTCATTTTTAAAACATTTAACAAAGTAAACTTTTTAGCAACCTCCTCTTTCAGATTGCAACCCACTTTTTAATTGTTGTACTTTTTTGTTTTTTAAAGTACTTTGTTTCAAATATTACTTCGAAATGGTGATTGTGTGATTAGGTGTGAAAACAAGGTAGGCTATTCTAAAAAGTGAAACAAGTAAAAAAAAAGGTAAATTGTAATCGGAAAGAAAAACATTCTAAAAAGTTAAACTTGTTAAATTTTTTGAAAACGGAACACTGGGCATAAAGATTTAAACCACACCATTTGGGGCAACTGTGGGATCTGTGACCAAGTCACTACTAGTCCCGTACAGGCTGCCTTCACAGGAGCCTTGCAGGCCCTGCATTAGATTGTTGGCTGGGATGGCAATACGGGCTGCCGAGTTAAGAGCAGGGGAGTGCAAATTTGAATCTGGAGTCAAAAAACTGGATTATTCATTTTCTAGTTTAAGAATCGAATCTAAATTTACATTTAAAAAAAAATTCTTGTTTATAGGAAAATTTAGTAATTTTGCTTGATAAAGCGTAAAATATTTAAAAAAGTTGGAAATATCAATTACTTTCAAAACACCCATTAATGATCCTTAAAAACGTTACAACTTCAAACTTTGCTTGACGTAAAAATTGTTTTTGCTTTTTTGTTCAAGACAATAAAAGGTTTTTATAAAATAACTTAGAAAATTATTTACATGTTTTCAATAATGATTAGAAATTTCCATCAAAATTGTCATCAATAATTTATGGTATTCTACAGTATCTTAAAAAGAACTATAGCATATTTCAAAATCTCTTTGGGATTATTCTAGTTTATAAAGGTAACATTCCAATAAGTCTTTGATTTAATAAAAATATTTGTTGCAATAAAAAACAAAATATTATCATTAAAATGCTTTTGAGGCAGGCTCCTTAAAAATTTGTTCCTAATGAAGAAAAGATAATAATTTGTAATGCAATGAAAACAATAACAATATGATCAAAATATTCTGTCAAAGATGGGCAAGTAAATGCAAAGCTTAGATTATATATTGTAAATAAAAATTAAAAAATAAAAAAACAAGGCAGATGTCATATTGTAAGAATATCAAAATGGCAATTTTGCTAAACCTATCTTGAACGCAAGCTACTTTATTTCGGCATAAAGCAAAAACGAAGACAACATATTTTAGTTAAAAGATAACCAAAATATAACTTGAAATAGTAAATTTGTATTCTGTTGTGATATTCAATTAATTTATTGACTGAAACAAACAGAATTTACATAAACTGAGCATTTACATTAACAGAGAAAATCTTTAAAAGGCTTAAAAAAAAAAAAAACGATTATGAAAGTGAATTACTTTCAAAAATTACCTCGACTTCTCCAGTTTCATTTAGATTTGAGACAGACTGCAAATTGAATTGATTCCACGAAACACGGAGAAGAGATCCATTACATTTTTCGGAAGATACCGTGATGCTGAAGATGACTTAAAAAATAAAATTAATACATAAGCAACATGAGCCAAATCTGTTACTCGAAAGACAAAACAAACACTTTCTTTTGTTAAAAATAACATTTGTCAAAATTTTAACTTTTTGTTGTCAAAAAAAAAAAAAAAAAAAGAAAACAGAAATGAAACCAAAAAATGCCAAATACTTAACAAAACACGAGATTTATAATGTTGAAAGAAATACGAAAACTAAGTAGAGAAAAGTAATGAAAGCTGCCAAACGTTCTTTTCCAGATGTTTGTTGAGTTTAAACTTTTTCAGATATTTATTTTTATAAAATCATATTTTGGAAAATTGATATTAAATTGCTTCAAAGCTTTAAGATTTGTCTATTTGGCTAAATACTTTTGTTCTTTTTGCATTTTTGCCTTAGTGTGATTTTTTTATTATCCAAACTTACATTTAAACCGACACAAAAAATAAGCTTCCTCATTGCAAGTTTTTTGATATAAATTTATTCCATCATCATATATTAACGGCCATATCATTTGCTGGCAAATAGATTTATTGGCAGATGGAAACATTGAATTATTCACTGTTGATCCATTTTTCCAAAACCATTTGGATTGATTTAAAGTAGATTGAGCACCAATGAATATACTGATGTCTAAAAAGTTTATATTATTATTTAATTTGAGTTAGAGGACAGAGGCATTAGATTACCATATATGGCAGTGCTTTTCAAACTGTGTATCGCTCTCGACACATTAGCAACACATTAGTGTGTTGCTTATAGTACCATAATGTGTAGCTAACTGGACTTAAAACAACATTTATCACTAGCTAGGTCTTTACAGTTCAATAAATTATATCATACAGGGTTTCGACCAACAATATAACTTTTTCAGGCAACAGCATCAGAAAAACTTTTTCCCTTGTTATTTTTAAGGTTTTTGCAAAAATTAATAACATTAAAATTGCATGTTAAGATTTTGATGTTGGAAGCTTATTGATTTAAAAATTGAATAAAAACGTGTCGCGAATTCATTTGTGGTTTACAAGTGTGTAACTTATACAGTAAAAAAGTTTTTGATCTATGGCATTGTGCATCACGCAGGCCAAACCAGAGCTCACTGCCCAACCATGATTTTGAATTTTAAACTTTTATCAAGGACAGTCTACTTACCCAGGTTTAAAATTCAAAACCTCATGAGGATCTTAAACGTTTTCTCTTGTCACTATAGGTAATTTATGGCCTTTTTTCTATGGGTATATTCTAAACCATTATATAAATTTTACATGTAAACTTTTTTCAGCTATATTGACTCTTCAACGTTGAATCCAGAAGCAATTGTACAACTGTTGAAAGCGTGTTTGAGTAGTTATAGCGCTGGCATTATGATCAACATGGCCTCGGTTCAAAACCTAATTCTATTGTGTCTTTGGAAAAGATATTTTACGAAACTGTACCGGCTTGGTGGTCTTCGCAAGTAGTTCTAAAATACAGTTATATATCTATTAATTTTCAAGCTGACAGTAATATCTTGGCATCTCCAAAAGCAGGTCGGGTAATTGCTTTCCTTATGCATTAGCACTTACGTCGCATTCCTGCGGGTGAGCAGAATAAATACAGAGATAAATGAAATAGAAATAAACTTTAGCGTCTATTCTTTTATTTCACATTCTACGACTTTTTGTCTATTTTAGAGTCTTAGGTTTTCTCACACTATAACTTTATCGTCTATTTTAGAGAATTTTTACGCCAGCTGATCCACATGTTTTTAAGAAAGTCTTCAAATTTTACTTCTGTAATAGTAAAATAGTATTTAGAAAGTCTTCATATTGAAACGTCTGTTGAAGCAAGAAAGGATTTTTATGATAAAAATGGATGATACAATGAGAAAATTGTGAGCGACTTCTTTTTTATTTGCAACTACACCCGACTGATAACCAGCAGTTTTTGCAGCTCCATCAGTTCACACATTCCCTAACCATGTTTCCTCCTCGTTAAATGGTAACGAGTCTAAATGTCTCTGACCCGATGGTACGACCTGACAAATTAATGCGATAAAGACATTTTTTACTTTTTTATACCATAATAACCAAAAAAAACTAGCACAATAAATCACGTCAGTTGATTTGTTAAATTAAATTGTAAAATATAGCGAAAACCTCTTTTATAACCTGCTGTTCAATATTCATTGTCATGTTTTTTTGGCGCGAAAATATGATAATATGTCTTTAACCTTTTGCTGAACTATGTTGTCGGAAAGTGGAATGCCTTCAAATTTTTAGGCAGCTTCGGGGCTTATCAAAGCCTCAGCTGCTGATAAGTTTCGCGACTTCTCTAACTTTTCTCAATCGTGTACAGTTTTATTGCTTTAACTATTTAAAAAAAAAAAAAACAAATTTCGGTTTTTTGATTATTTATCTCAAGGAGTGGTCGTTGAAAATAGTCACTTGTTTTCATGTTTGATGTGCTTTGAAGGCTTCTTGGCATTATTTGAAAGAACTTGAAATACAACAAACACAATGGCTGTTACGATTGTACGCGGCATGGACTACATTGTCTTCGAAAATATTTTTGCTTCAAACGTCTTAGTTTTAATATTTTTTGGGGGATTATTAAAATGCCTCGCTTATTTTCTGATTTCATATTAATTCTTTTGCTGTATATTAAGCTAAGCTATTGCTTTATGTCAACATCAAAAGAGAAAAAATGACTTCATCTTAAAAAATTTTTTAATATCTGAATAGGACATGGGCAAACTACCGTGTTTTTTCAAAAATATGACTTATTCTAAAAATATAACCTAGAAGGAATTTTCATGATGATTTTAATATAACACCCACCTTTGAAATAAGCTCTATTTGACGGATTCGGACTATTTTATCCGACTCCGACTCCTGATGTTTAATTTTTTTTAAAAAACACTACTTTTTAGGGACGAAAGCTAAAAATTCGAGACAGATTCAAAGTTAAAACCTTTTTTTGGCCACCAGAATTTTAAGCAAATCGTATTTTGCACATTGCCGTTGTCCTTATTAAGAAGTCGGAATCAGAATTCTTGAAATTCTTGGAGACAAAGTATGATTTTAAATCTTCCGACTGCGCAACCCTGATGGTTAATATTGGAAGATTATGACATCATAAATGTTAGAGTTGGTTGTAACTTGTAAGTAGCACGCTGTAGCCACAAGACATGTGAACCTAAATAGCAACAACTACGTGATTGCTTAATTTTTAGATTAACAGTTCGACATTGCCACATTGGATAAAAAATATTTTTTCTGCGCATTTTCATCCCGAGGCAAGATAAGTAAGAGAATGTTTTTTACGTTTTATTTCAAGCTCAAAATCGCCAAGCGCAAAATTTTTTGACCCAAAACAATAGTGACCTCTACAAAAAAGTTTTCACTTCAACGGTTAGGGTGAAACAATTCAATCAAAACAAAGAGAACATTTCTAAGAATGTTTCTAGAAACCAGGATAAAGATTTCTTTTTTTTAGTCTTTGTTTAAGGAACGGGTTTAATGTTGTAAAATTAGTGCAGCCCCGGATCAAAATCAACTTTTGAATCCGGCTCTCAAGCTAGAAAGCTTGCTTATTCCTAATCTAGACTCAACGTTTGACGAAACAATCATAAACAGTACCAACTCATGGTCACCAGAAAATTAATCTTTTTACTATCTAACAACTTTGACATATTTCGAAGATTACAATGAAGTTCAAAATTTGAATAAAGTCAAAATTGGTCAAAAATTTATTTAATATTAAATTTTATTTAAAAAACTAATTTCTGGAGGTGTAGTTTTGTGGTATATTTGGGAAGCTATAACCACTTAAAATTATTCTTTTTTAACGAGATTCTTAAACTTTTCCTTGCAAAAGACACAATAAATAATTTTTAGATTTCTTTCTCTGTTTAAATTTTGAAGCAGAAAATAAATTTTAGTTTTTTTTGAGCTACATTGGCTTTTCAATGTTGGCTTTAAAAACAATTCAACAACTTTAATGTCTATTTTATAGACATTTACGCCACCTGATCTATATAGTTTTTAGCGAAGTCTTCACATTAAAATTTTTGTAAAATTAAACAGTTTTCTCATAAAAAATTGGATGATGTAATAAGTAAACAGTATTTTTTTGTGAGCGATTTTTTTTATTTTTGCAACCACACTCAATGATACTCAGTTATTCTCGCAGCTCTATTAGTACACACATTTTACAACCAAGTTTTTTTTCGCTAAAATATTTGTTAACAAGTCTAAATATCTCTTACCCGGTAGCAATTTTCAATTTTGTACCCATGAAATCGTAATCTAAATATTTTCAACCGATCAAAAATCGAAAATGTTTTTTTGCGCTCATAAAAATTCTATCACTCAGCTCTTGAAGCAATAAAGGAGCACTCTATGTTAGTTATCATGGCAAAGCTTTTTTTTAGAAACTTTTTAAGATGATAAACAAATCAATCTGTTTCTTATATTACGTTTGCAAATGTACCAAAAATAAATATGATTGATTTCCAAATGTACCGAACAATATTGATTGAACTGTAAAGAGCTAAGTGAGAATTTTTTGAGCAGAGAAAAAAATTTGGATTTTTAATAGATTGAAAATATGTAGATTACAATTTCATGAGTCCAAAATTGAAAATTGCCGATCCGGCACAACTTTATAAATGAATAAAATAATGAATTTTTCCTTAAATTTTTTTTTTTTTTTTTTTATACCGTACGCAGCAAAAATAATGTCGTAATTACTCACATCAGTTAATTCCTCAAGCTAAATCAAAAAATATTTCTAATACTATGTATTTTGTATGACATCTTATTCAATATATACTGTAATGTTTGCAAAGTTTTGCTGAACTGCATAATCGAAAAGTGGTATGCCGTCAAATTTTCGGGCTGCTTCTGCGTTTATACTTTTTTCAGCTACTGATAAAATTCGCGGCTTCACTAACTTTCCCCTAATCGTTTACAGTTTTATTGTTTTAGTTATTTGAAGACACTTTAAATAGAATTTTTTACGAGTACTCATCGTTTTGAATTGCTTGTTTTGTGGTTTGTCTCAGGAAGTAGTTCTTTAAAACAGTCACTTGTTTTCATGTTTACTGTGTTTTGAAGGTTTTATAGCGGCATTGAAAGAGCTTAAAAGTACACCAAACATAATGGCCGTTGAGATTGTTTGCTACATGAAACTACATTAAATTAAACTTAAAGTATTTTTATTGTTTTGCCTGACAAGTTCTGCTTTTCTTTTCCAGTTATTTTTTGTCAACAAATCTCTTTCTAGTACTGGTATTGCTTTATTTGCATTTCGTGAATTGTTTAGTTTCAAAAGTCTAATTTTTATCTTTTTAGTTATATTAATAAAATGTCTTGCTCATTTTTTGATTTTTTATTTATTCATTCACATTATTTCAAGACAAGCTATTGCTTTATATCTACATCAAAAATAAAAAATGATTTCATATAACAAAATTTCTTAATACCTAGACTTGACATAGGCAAACTACGGCCCGCCAAGCATTCAATATGAACGGTGTAAAAGGTAAAAAAAGAAATTTTTTTGTTTTTCACCTCCACAAATGGTGAAACCATAGACGTAGCAGCCAAAACTAGTTTAGAGAAAATACAGTTTTGCCCAAATTTTATCATGATCTTGTGGTACTTGATGGAAATGAGAAAAAATTTTGTCTCAAATTTAGGGTAAAGATCCAAAATACAAAAAAAGATCTTCATTTTGATATTGTCTCGGATTTTTAATTTTCGAATCAAAACAGAGTGACTTCTAAAATAAAAGGTCTTTAGCTCAAACGGATAGGGTAAAACAAATTAATCAAAACAAAGTGAAGACCTTTTTTGTCCTCACCTCTAAGAATGGAGCTACAAACCAGAATAAAGATCTTTCTTTATTTTGGTCTTTGGGTAATTTGATGCACCGGTTCACGTTGTTCTTGAGGCCCGCAATCAAAATCAACTTTTGAATGCAGCCCTAAAGTTAAAAAGTTTGCCCACTCCTAATCTAGACTCAACTTATGATTGAACATTCATAAACAGTACAAATTCAATGATCATCAGAAAATTAACCTTTATTATTTAACAAATTTGTTGTATTCACAAGTAAAACCAGTTTTGCTCTCAGGAAGCAATTTTCAATTTTGTACCCACGAAATTGTAATCTACATATTTTCAATTTATCAAAAATTCAAATTTTTCTCTGCTCAAAAAATTCTCACTCAGCTCTTTACAGTTCAATCATATTTATTTTTCGGTACATTTGCAAATCAATCATATTTATTTTTTAGTACATTTGCAAACGCAATATAAAAAACAAATTGGTTTGTTTATCATCTTAAAAAGTCGCTAAAAAAAAGCTTTACCATGACTACTAACATAGAGTACTCCTTGATCGCTCCAAGAGCTGAGTGATAGAATTTTTATAAGCGGAGAAAAAATTTTTGGATTTTTATCGGTTGAAAATATGTAGATTACGATTCCATGGTTACAGAATTGAGAATTGCTGTCGGGAATCGGCCAAGCGCAAAAAGAGTTTTAAAGAAAATAGAAACTTCTCGATGAATTGCGCAAAGCAACATATTTTGCGAAGTTGCAAAATAGTCACGCGGACTGGTGATTAGGAACCATTGCTTTAATCAATATTAAAATTTTTACATAAATTACTAGCATTATCTTTTTGCAATTATGGTTTTATTTTTTTATGAACAGCTTTTACTGTAAAAAAAATTGGTGTTAAGTGATTGGAAAAGTTTTTTTGTAGTGAAGTAAATTTCTAGAATATGTGTATAAACCAATAATTATATCAAAGAAAAAAAACGCAAAATAAAATTATTAAAATTGTAAAAAAACAAATTTTAAACTTACCAGGAATGTATAGATTTGGATGATATTTGATTCCATGAAAACCAACTAGTGGAATGTTGACGTCACGTGTAAGAAATAAATTCGTCGAACGTGATATACCTTCCACACGAACAAAGTTATACAACACAATGGTGTCAGGTGTATTGCTTGTTCCTCCGTATAAGGTGAAATCAAGTTTCTGAGAAGTCTCACATGGTACTCGAATAACAGTACTTACAAATTCAAAGCTGAAGCAAAATGGAAGTTTTTGAGTGTATTGAATGCTTGGCTTCGTTTTACTACAAAAGAGAAATGTTATTGAATACGATTTTTAGTTTAATAAGAGAATAGCAATTGATATTTAACTTTAGGTTAAAAAATTGTATGTTGTTGCATATTTACCCTTAATTTTTTTTTAAAAAAATATCTAAAGACAATAAAAAGAATTACAAGTTTAAGGAATGTGAAAAAATAAAATAGCTTAGGCCAGTGGTTCCCAACCTTTTTAATGTCATGGACCCTTTTGAGGATTTTCCTGAAAGTTGTGGACCCCTTAAATAAAAAAGGAAATAAAATCCACTTTTTTCTCCCAAAAACATGGTGATCTCTAAAAAAAAAAAAAAAATCTTCACCTTGAATCGATCTTTTATTTTCCTAGGCAACTGCCTAATTCACTTCCCCTAATATCCACCATTGCTTTCACTATGACATATTCTTTCATTTTTTCCGTAAAAGGCTCATGGACCCTCAAAAATCACTCTGTGGACCCCCGGTTGGGAACCACTGGCTTAGGCTAAGTGTAAAAATGAAATAAAACAAACTTTGCAACAATAAAAATAAGTTGAAACTCACTTATACGCGTAAAAACTTTGAATTCTTCCTTGATTTGGTGTTTTCCAGGATTCAGTACTTTGGGCTATTGCAGACCAACTGATATGTTTTACATTCACACTGGGTATGTATATGAATACATTATCGGAAGAGTTGTTTTCCCGAACCGTTACTGAAGCCAAATCTGCAACTATGATATTATATTAAGCAGTTTCAAAGATTTTTTTATTTAAAGAAGTCTATACAATATAAAAATATTATCTCTATACTTTATGAAAAGAAAGGGATATTATGTAAAAAAAAGTCTAAAATTAGAGTTACATTTTTGTTATTTCTTAACAGTGCTGGCTTCAGTATGGAGTAAGCCGAGCGGCCGCCCCAGACACCCTAACAATATCAAAATATTGCGTCCCTAAATAATGCCCTCTCTCTTCCTAGTAGCACCATGAATACTTAAAAACAATTAAAATAAAATGAAACCCCTTAAATCTGAAACAATAATAGCCTGCATTATAATTTATTGCCTTTAAATATTTTACACTGGTTGCAAATGGAGACTTTGAGTACTGGTTAGTGAGGCAACCTGATAAAAACAACTGCTAATAAAAACTAATATAGCCTATTAGCCGATATATTGCAATCCTAAAAAAAGTGATTAAAAAAATAAGAAAAATAATTTGATTTTAATTGTCAATTATAAAAAGTAGCCCAAATTTAAATAAGTTATATGACATTTTACAATAAATTTTATTTATTAGGATAGTGTATTTTACACAAAGTAACTCAAAATATAAACTGTTTATACCATAATTCACCAAACGTTTGGTTTTCATAATTTCATTTTAAAGTTATATTTCAATATTTTGTGTTTTTTGACTTAAAATATTCTTCTATTTATACTTAAAGATTTATTTGACTTTATTCCATCCCTGCATTGCATACTTATATTTGTTTGTTGTAAAAATCTTTAAACTATTCAACTACCGCAACATTGGCTGAAAATGTTGTTTAGATAGCCTAATTTGTTTTATAAAATACACGATCAGCACTTTTCCTGCTTTATTAGGTTATTACTTTTAGACTCTGTTGCCTAAACAAACTTTCTTTTCTTTTTTTAGAAACATTATATCCGATGCTTTCATAGTAATTTTTTAAAAAGTACAAGGTTTTGTTATAAAAGCACAAGTTCAACAAAATTTAACTTTTTTTCACTTTACGTCAATTTGAAGACTAATTTTAGACCAAAACCAACATTTTAAACAAAATATTTCAAAAAAACTTGTTAAGACAAAAAAAGATCTTTATTTTTGCAACGAAGTATCATTTACAGGGTGAACCAATCAGCTCAGTTTTCTTTTATTTCTGCGTTGCCTCATGATCAAAATACAACAAAACGTTAAAAGATTTGTGAGTTGCATAAAGACGGGATCAGAAAACGAGTTTACATTTTGACTTGCTAATTAACCTTCAAATTTTATATTTATTTTTATGAAAGATTATGGTGGTGCCTCATATTTTAAAAAGTTTCCTATTATCTGATTTCCTTTTGTAATAACTAAAATCAAAAAACTAAATTTTCTTTCTTCTTAATAATATTTAGGCCATAGTTTGGCAATTCTTATAACAAAGATTGTTGTGATATTGTGCACTCAGCCTAATTTTTGGGTTTTACCTTCATTTTGTTCAGTTAATTTTATCGGAAAGATTTGGTTAATATTTATTTATTGTTACTTTTTAATAATATTCAAGAACCAAAAATTGTTTCTGATGCTATTGCTGTTATGTACTCAGTAGCCTACAAGTTTGTTTCTGCTATTTAAAAAGATCAGAATTATTTTGTCTTAGTATAGGTCAGACAGTTTATTTTTCAGGCATAAAAGATTTACAGTATAATAAATTTATTGTTTTAATCAATATTTTTAAAGACTTTTAAAAGTTTTGGCTTGAATTTTAATAGTGAAATTGTCGCAAATTTTAAAAATATAATTCTAATAGATTGTGTACACGATGATCATTACAGTCAAAATTAAATAAGTCCAAGTTTAAAAATTGAGTCTTTGTAGTCTAAAATCATCAAAGCTTATGTCAAAGTTCACAAAATATTATATTTATGGTATAAAACTACAGGTCCAAGTCGTTTCTATGCATTGCATAGTATGTCTATTAACCCTTTAAGGGACAGTGGTAGCCTACATATGTGCACCATAAAAATATTTTGTAACCAAGGAAAAACCACAGCACATATTGCAATTTAGCTTTTTCCCTTGATAACTTATAATAATTTTTTATAAAGCTTAAAAAATTATGAAGGCGTTTTTATTTTTTTCAAGACTTGAAATTGAACATTTTTTGTTGTTCTTGGTAGCTGTAAAAATGTGGTTGCTAGTAGCAGTAAAAACTTTTTTTCGATTTTTTTAAAATTTAAGGTATTTAACAACTATTCTTCTCTGTTTGGTAGTTTCAGTAATATCTAGCCACTTTTTATTGGAAAAAAATGCATTTGAATTTTTTGGTACACCTATGTGCACTAGGATGGAGCGAAAAATTTTTATCTAAACTTTGAGCTGTAATAGTGATATTATGATGTTATGTTGTACAGTATAATATTAAGTGTGCTCAAAGCTTTTTCGTTTTAATCAACTTTTTGAGGTGCCGCCTGGTGATCAAAGTTTATAAAAAGTGATATTTTATGTGATTTTTCTTCAAATTTAGTTCATGACTTTCTAGGGTTGCATTGTGGATTATTCTAATAGTGATATTGATGTAGGCAAATCTACGTAAAATTTCAACATTATTTAATCATATCTTAAGGTGCCGCCAGTGGTATATCACGCGGTTGCAACAACCCGCAAGGTCGCGTCGCACCTCACTAGCCCTCAGTTACTTGTGAGTCATTGTGAGGTTAGGGTGTATTCTGTTGTTCAGTGTGCACAAGTCCAGTCTATCGATTTATTACCTTTGTCAAAACAATGTATAGAGACGTGTAACTTATATTTTTTCATTTTCACTTATATTTTTCATAAATCACAATTTTTCTTAGAAAAAGCAAATATTATAGTTAATTAAAATGTTTCCTAAACGCAATCTTCCTGACTATCCCATATTTGGAAACTCACATGACCTAACTAAAACAATATTGCCAACATACTCAGATGTAATAAAGTGTTATTTGCATGAAAGACAACTTATTAAGCTGACAACTAATAAAGATCCTTTAGTGAATGAAATTTCTGAACCAATTGCCAGAACCAATCCATAAATAAAAGATTTATGGATTAAAGCATCAATTTCGTGTGTTTCTGATAACAGAATTAGAAAAATAATATCTGATTACCATAGCAAATATAAAAACATATTGAAATCAATGAAAGAAAAGAAGGATAATGCCAAGTTCAAAGACAAATGTAGCGAGTTCAAAAGCCACAAAGATAAAACCTTATTTAATATTTCTAGTTGTAAGTGCCGATCTTTTTCAATGTGTTCTTGTGCTAGAGATATAAAAATCCCAAAAAGCGAACAAACATTTTTGACAGATCAAAGAACTTTCAGAAAAATGGCAATTGGAGGAGTTGATGCAGCTGTTTCAAAAAAAAAATAGTCATCCTGGAAGAAAAAAAAAGCAGATTTCAACTGTTTCAGATGAAACAGCAAAAATCTCATGATGATAAGCTTCTTGATCCTAAAACGTATATGATCTCCACTTCAGAATCTTCAACAGATCATGAATCTGATACTACTGAGGACTCAAATTATTCAGGAACATCATCATTACAAATGAAAAGAAAACTAATTTTAAAACTCCTCCAGCAAAACGAATGAACCTTGTTAGCTTCGCTTCTGCTTGTGACAGAACTGGCGTATTTGATCGTGTTGCAACGATCATTGCCAACTCCGTATTTTATGACAATGTGGGATGTTTTAAAACAAATCCTTCATTAGTACTTGATCGATCTAAAGTTAGAAGAAGCTGCCAAAAACATCGCAGTTTTCTTCGAGAAAGAAGCAAAGAAACAGATGATAACGAAGATGTTATTGCTCTGTACTTTGATGTTAGGAAGGATCAGACAATGTCTAAAAAATTCAAAAGAAATCGTACAGGAAGAACATATATCAATTGTTAAAGAACCTGGATCTAAATATTTTCGTCACCTTGCATTGAAAAAAGTCTCTGCAAATGCAATAGCTAATGGCATATTTGACTTCCTCTCTGCAAATTATAAAAAGAATAATATTATTGCCATTGCGTTTGATGGCACTGCTGTTAACACAGGAGCAAAAGGAGATGTATAAGAATGATAGAGCCTAAGTTAAACAAATCTATTTACTGGTTAATATGTCAGTTGCACGGCAATGAGTTACCTCTTTTTCATCTCTTTCAAACTTTAAATGGAAAAACTACAGGTCCTAAAGTCTATAGTAATAATATAGGTAAAATGCTTGATGGATGTGAAAAGCTGAATGTCTTCAACTTCAAACTAGTTTTTTTTTGATCTGCTCGATATGAGTCAAATCGATCTAAGCATTGATCAACAATATCTGTATGATATTCACCAGTCTGTATCAGCAGGAAAATTAAGTGAAGGTCTGGCTAATAAAAATCCTGGAAAAATGGCCCACTCTCGATGGTTAACTACTGCAAACGGCATATTGAGATGATATGTATCAACAGTTGAACCTTCTCAAACCCTGAAGATTATTGTTAAATACATAACGAAGGTGCATGCTCCTGTTTGGTTTGCAATAAAAAATACTTTATCTTCTCAAAATGGGGCTCCTCATCTATTTAAGACAATAGAACAAACGCGGATGTTGATTCCTGATATCAGAAAAATTGGTTACCCTGTCATCCAACGTAACGCAAAGCATCAAACTTTCTGCATCCACATTGCCACATGCAAGCTGTAGAAAGATGTATAAAATTAGTTACTGAAGCTTCTACTTTGGTGTGTGGACAAAATTCTAGAGATAGTTTTATTGTTCAAAAATTGAATCACGTCTGAAAATGCCAAGTTTTGAAACAAAACAACAGTTTAAAGCTTAATTACTGATGATTTAAATGGAAGGAAGGATGGGTTGGGGTAGGGTGGGACCCGAAGTACAGCTACCTCCTCGTGGTGGGTCCTAGATTCACTCAGAATTTATATGTTGAAATCAGAGTTAAACTTAGAACTGTACATTTTATAAAAATACTTTATCAATGAGTGTGTTTCAGGTTATCTTGAAAAACTAATATACATTATATAAGTAAAATCTAGATTTCTAAAGAAAAACATGCTTTTGCATCATTTATAAATATTTTTATTATAGTGGCGGCACCTCTAAATGTTCAACTATCCAGATATGCTTTTAATATGTGTTTTCTACAAGTCACCTTAATTGAAATATCACTATTACAAACCAAGAAATTACAATAAATTTGATAGAAAAAAACTTTTAAGAAAAGGTATATTTCATATATTTTTACAAAATAAAATATCATGGCGGCACCTAAAGATATCACTTATATGAGTTGGGATTTTAGCATCAGTGTTTTCTAACAACACATCACCATAATTTCACAATTACAGAGCAGTCTGAGAAAAAAGTTTAAAAACGGCATTTTCGCTCCACCCTAATGTGCACCATTGTCCCTTAAGGCGCGTTTACAGCCGTTTACAGTACTTTTTTCTTTCAGCGCGATTTTGGTTTGTTTTATTGATGCTCAAATCCACTCATGTTTTCGAAAAAAAATGAGTGGATTTGAGCGTCAATAAAACAAACCAAGATCGCGCTGAAAGAAAAAAGTACTGTAAACGGCTGTAAACGCGCCTTTAGAACCAAGACGAGTGACAAAACCAAGAACGTTATAACAAACAATGCTGCATCTAAAATGAATGGAGTTTATTGCTGCTATACTATATTTTATTTTGGCTTTAAGCTCAACTTGTAATCTTGTTAATTATATGATTATAATCATATAGCCTTATATTGAATTTATGTTTGTTATTAAATTTTTGAGTCTATTGAAGAAGTCACTGTAAGCGTTCTTTGTTCGTAAAACTAATACACAAATCTCCCTGCAGTTACTATCGCTTTTTGAGAGATTCTTTTTCTCTTGTTTTTTTCTTTATTTCATCTTGGTGCTGATAGGGGGATTTCAGGTTAATTTTACTGAAAAAAGATCGTTTACGGTAACTTCTTGAAAAAACCCAAATTTTTTTTATTTTTGCGTAATTTCACTTGGGGTACTAGATAAAATTAATATTTATTCATACTGCAGCAATTTCACTACATAATTATATAGTAAAAGGTAGCTCATTATATAGTTTAAAAATTATACAGAGTTAGATATTAATACTGAGTTAGATATTTTCTTTTATAGCCTAATAGAAAAAGGCTAAATCTAAAAGCACTCAGGTTTTTGAAGTGAATAAAGATAATGTGTAACAGATTTTATTTTTAGATAAAAGTGACATAGAAGAGGTCCTAGCTCTTAATGAAGAAGACATTCAATTTCTGACAGAAGAGATGGATCACCTGGAAGGAAATAAGATGCTGGTGGTAGTGTTGAAGTTGCAACAGAGCCATTACAGTCAACAGCACTTCCCAAATTAGTTCAAAATGCTACACAATCTCAGGCTTAAAAAAACAATGCTACAATTGTTTACAACAAGATCAAAAACATAATCCTTAGAACAATTACACATCAAAACCTACAGATGCATTTGTAGCTCTAAACGCTACGTCACGAGTTAAGTCTTTTTTAAAAGGCGCGGGAAAACCATGCCTACGTCATACTCTCAATGCCTTTGTCTACGATGCATGTGATAGCATTATGTAATGGGCATGGTCTCAATGTCTTTGTCTAAAATGCGTGTCATAAATAAGAAGCGCTCCCTTTTTGGGACAGTATCGTTTTAACTGGCAACGGGTAAAGTCAAAGATGCAAAAAAGTCGTGGCCTGTTTTACTCAAAAAACAATCCAAAAGATCTGTGCCGCGCCTATGCTTGTTGTAGCTTGCGATCATTCGAGGTTGTGTAATGCTAACTTCATTTTTTGTTGTTAAACTCCATCTTTGCACAGACGTTTTTAGGCTAGCGCCTTCATGATTTATGATTACACAAACTGGTTGGTTGTCATTCCATTGGTAGACGGTTAATTTGCCGTCACCGAATGCTTCAAACACTCCGCGGTTTATGGTCTTGATTTTTTATGGTGAACGGATTAGAGAAGGGACAATTTTCGTTTTTATTTTGTCCAACAAACCAATGCAAGGAAGCCTTTTTTTTAGCCAAATCTCTGCAAAAAGATATGCAGCTAAAAAATTTGTTAATACAGTATACAAGATGTGGTTTGAATTTTTTTCTAACACCTTAGCTCATTTTGCGACTCGTTTTCCTAGTGCTTCTTTTTGAATCACTCTTTCTTGTATAAACTTGAAAAACAAAAATATATCCTTGAAAAGATGCGAAAAACCAGATTTTTATTTTAAACGTACATTTTAGTAAAAAAGTGTTCGTAATATGGTACCATTTGTTCATCAACAGAAAGGTATTTAAAAAAAAACTCCCAATAGAAGGAAAATTTCTTTGCATTAGCTTTAGATACGGTCCGAGTTTTGTTAACTTATCGCTTTTTGTAAAATTGTCCTTGTCAGCTAAATGCAAGTAGCGTTTTATTTTTTTAAATCTGTTTCTGACATTTGCTAGCTTAAATTACGAAAATGAGTCTAATCTGGACAACATAATGTTCCATTATTAAAGCATCAGTAAAAACTGCCAAAAACAACTGTTAATACATCAAGTTATGATTTCAAACTTACAGTAATGTTGGAATGGAGTATAATAAGGAATGTACTGTAAACAAAACATTTGGTTCAAAAAATGTTACACATTTGTGCAGTAAAGTTAAACATGAGTGCCCTAATTAGTCACAAAAGTGTCGTGTTTCAATTTTGACTCTTGGGCACTTATACGTCCACTGCACATTAAATAAGGTTATTAAAAAAACAACTAAAGTACTTCCAAAATATATTTTGTTTGGATAAAAATTTCTGCTACAAGTTACGTTAAATCTCATTTTAAATTTTGTCTAAAATTTGGAACATTGGGCATTAATGTGTTAAATTATGCAAAATAAACATAAATTTTTAGTCTTAAATTGTTCAAATATTACTTTCCGGTATCACAATGTGCTAATGTGATCCTCTAGCGGTGTTTAACTAGAAACAAGTAGTGTTTACAAAACTATCATAATAGATATATGATTAGGTGGCCATTAACACTATACCATTTACAAGTCTATTTGGCAGAAATGAAATTCAATTTGGCACAATTGAAAATCAATTTGGCACAAATGAGATTCAGTTTGGCACAAATGAAAATCAATTTTGGCAATGTAGCACAAATAAAATTCAATTTGGTAGAAATGAAATTCAAATTGACATTCATGAAACTATATCCTGTTTCTTACTTGCTATTTTCATATTTTGGCATAATTTAAAAAAATTTTCTTTTTTAGATTCTTATAATATGCATGTATATAGTTTTATAATGTGCATATATAGCAACCCCATCGGAGACCCTATATTTGGACCCAATATCATGGAGACTTAAAATATATTATGGAGACCTAATATCTACATACAGATTATCGCGATTATATATATATATTATGGAGACCTAATATATGTAGAGACCCTTTATTATCTATATATGAATATATATATATACTGTAATATTGTTATAAATATGACTTTTTTGGATAAAAGCCTTAAATATATACAAATCAATAATATTAGGTCTCCATTATTAGGTCTCCAAAATATATATATAGTCTCCAAAATTAAGTTTTTATAATATATGTATATAGTCTCCATATTTTTGGGTCTCCATTATTAGGTCTCCATAATATATATTAAGTCTCCATAATATTGGGTCTAAATATAGGGTCTCTGATGGGGTCACTATTTAAGTACATATTTATATTATTTGTTAGTATATAAAAAACTTCATACATGTGTATTATAAGAATTTAAGAAAATTTTTTTAAATTATACCAAAATATGAAAATAGCAAGTAAAAAACAGGATATAGTTTCATTAATGTCAATTTGAATTTCATTTCTGCCAAATGGATTTTCACTTATGCCAAATTGAATTTCATTTGTGCCAAATTGAATTTTATTTGTGCCAAATTAATTTTCATTTCTGCCTAATTGACTTTCATTTTTGTCAAATAGACTTGTAAATGGTATAGAAGGGCGGCAATTTTCACCTACCTAGAAGGACGGAGTGCGTCAATTGACGCAAAATTTAATAATGCTGCAAAAATAATGTATTTCGCACATAAAAGGCACCCTAACTCCAAAACATTTTTTCAATCAGAAGATAGTTTTTGATGTTTTATTGAAATAATGCAATCACTTTCAAAAAATAAGGGTTCTTTTTTGATAACCAGTGAAGGCTAAGTCATTGTTGCTCAAACACCTAACAGTTTTATGCCCATAATTGTCACTTTCTGGTGGCACAACTCCCACACATTGGTTTGTTACATTCTTTGCATATGTCAGTGGTCAGATTTCTGGACTTTAAATTTGAGCAGGTAAGGCGGTGTTTCACAATATCAATCAATCAATCTTTGTTTATTCATTGTAGACAAAGCGGAAATATATCCATACAACACTACATTTCAAAAATATAATAATAATCAATAACTTCCAACAATTCTACAATAGAGTTGCAGCGAAAGACTAAAGAACAGTCATCGGGTCAGCCACAACCCAATAGAACTAGCGTTTGTGTCATTGGGACTACAAACTTCTTCAGCACGCCGTTTACGAGACACGGTTGGGGCACTTCCAGTCAGCTCTTCTGCTACCCTTTGTATGAATTCTCTACGGCTGATACCGGTTTGGCAGACCTGCTTGTAAAGAATCTAACTGTTGATAAGAGCCATGTCAACTGCATTGTAGAACACATGCACAGGCCAACGCCTACTTGCTGCTTTCACTGAGTAAAGCCTTGTCATTTGGTCATAAAGGTCCACTCCCACTTTTGTTTTATTGTAGTACAATACTGAATCAGGTTTCTTTTTTGGGGATTTCGTCGTTTGAAGCAAGGGTATCCGGTTGCAAGCTGCTCAAAAATGCTACGTTTTTTGCTGCTTTACACTGGTAGGATGTGAGTGTGATTGCGGTTTGGTCATCATACCTAAACACTTCGGTTTCATGCAGTTCCTTTTTCTTCTTGCATTCTCCCGCAACTTCTCTTCTATTCTGGCGCAATGTCCCAACAAGACTGCACTTTTTATGTACTAGTTTCAAAGCAAGACCAAGTGAGGTAAAAGAATTGTCACACGTGACATTATAACCCCGCTGGAAAAGCGGAGCCCTGAGCTTTAGCACAACATCTGTGGGCACAGGCATGTCACTGCTTCTTGTATCATCTTTTCTTACGTAAGGAAAGCCGTTGAATAACTATTTGTTTTCTACATCAACTGCAAGCTAAAACTTTAGGCCAAATTTGTCAGGATTATTGGCCATATCTGAATGAATTTGCATTATGCCTTAATGCAGACAGCAACAGTTTATCTTTTATTTTTCAATCTTTTGTTGGATATAGTCTGTAAAAAGCAGCGATTCATTTTACCGTATGTTTTCAATAATAAAACAGTACTGCGTCAATTGACGCACGCCGTCCTTCTAGGTAGTTGCCACTCCATTTCGATTCACTGATAAAATAGAAATATGAATATTTCAAGGCTTGTGGGCTTGGCTAAATTAGAAAAAGTCAGGGGATATGAGTGTTGTAATCCGTCCAGTTTAAAAACTATATACGCGCAAAAGTGAAAAATGCGTCAATTGACACGTCCCGTCCTTCTAGTGTTAAGTGAGACAGCTTCATCTTAGATGCCAATATATGGGGTTCGGTTTCATTCTTTATATTTATTATAATTTTTATAATTCTTTATGCATTGATATTTTCAAATTTTTAATTGTTTGATTTTAAACTTAGATCTTTGTATTTGACCTTTATTTTACATCGGAATGGTCCGAGTTTTTCACTCTTACGGATTTTTTTAGAAATATAAAAATAAAGTCTATGGCCCCGGGCGGCTTGAAATTTTTCTAATAGGTTAATGATGACTAAAAAGGAATTTTTCACTTTAAATAAAATCACGAAAGAAGGATGTCGGCTAGATCTATGCTTTGAAACACAAACAAAAAGCATTATTATTATTTAAAATTGTAAGTCAAAAGAATTTGCGACAAATTAAAGAAATTTTGCAAAATTCCGAAAACATCAAAAGTGCCGATTCAAATGATTAAAGAGTCGTGTCACAACTTTACTCGAGAATCTAAAAGAACTAGTTGAATTAAGTAACCCGATTACCTGCGCTAAAGTAAATTATACAATCACTTCTAAAAAATGTATAAGATCACGTCATAATACAACACTTAAATTTCAAATCAACTATAAAACTAAAAAAGTTAAAATTACATTGTAAATGAAATGTGACAAGACCCTGTAATTTTTTTCAGTATATGCTTTGACTTGATATGTCAATTTAGGACTGAAAAAATCTTAACACTTGAGTTAGCTGTCTACAACTGTTTAACAAGATATAATTAAAATATTTAAGAATATTCCAAAATTTCTGAAACATCAAAAGTATCAACTCAAATGATCAAAAAAAATCCTGCAACTTTTTTGCAAAGAGTTTTTTGCGGTGTATCTTTTGACTTGCTATGTCAACTTTAACTGAAAAAATATTAAAACTGAAGCTATTTGTCTACAACTGTTAATAAGATCTGTATAGAATAGTAAGATTATAGGAGGTAGTTCAATGGGTTACATGCAACTGTTTGGACTAAAATCTAACCTACATTATCACTGGTTAGACCATCCAATATTTCCAAAAAGAAAAGAAATCGAAATCACTGTTTTGAAGCGATGGTTAAAATTATTAAATTTATTTTTAATCAACCATTCGTAAAAAAAATAAGCACTATGGTTATATAACATACGTCTTAACACAACGTTACTTTCTTGATTAGTACACAAATATATAACAATCTTATTGACTTGTATTATGGTTATTATGTAAACTAGCAGAAAAAAATTATTTTTTAAACTTTTATTATGACTTAAATATAAAGTTCAATTTGTTATATGTGCTAAAAAAATATTTTTAACCTGGTTCAATAAGAAGGTTTTTCAGAAATAATGTCAGTTTTGATGTTCTTTCTTCACTTGTAATTTGAGCCAAATCTCCTCCTGATGCTGAACATATGCTTCTTGCAGTGGTTATATTAGCTTTGTGGTTAGAAAGAACCAAAAAACTGTTCTTTTCGACAAATAAGCGCGATTTGCAATCTTAACATAATATTTTGTTATTGCTTTTATTGATGTACAAGTATAACAAAATCCGTTAAACAATTAAAAAACTTACCTAGTTTGGAAATAGCAGCTTTAAAACATTGAAAAAATAAAAACAAAACTAGTATAGTCCTACTTGACTTCATTTTGGTAAAGTCATTTAAAGAATTTTATTTTTGTATATTTCCTTTATACTTAAAAACACTTGTTAAACTGAAAAAAAATTATATGGCAAGTTAATTGAGATATGGTCATTTGTTGTTAAAGAATTTAAGAATTGCCTTAAAGAGTAAAAACATTTATTTCAGCATTTTTCCTGATATTAAACTAAAAAAGATTTTATTTAGTGAAATCTTTTTGTTTTTTAATAGTCAAGTTGATTTTTCCAGGACTTGATCTAAATAAGTGTAACTTTGGTAATTGTTTTTATTTCATTCTTAATAATTTTAAATAAAAACTATTTTTATTCAGTTAAAAAGATTTAATGTTCAAGTTATTCTTTTTAAACTAAAAATACAGTATTTTGCAATAATGACTATATGACAAAAAAAATTGCTAAGTGAAGGTTTGATAAAAATATTCAAAATGTAATGAATGTAGATCAAACGAAACGCATAGTTAATTTCAAATCTTATTTTTTTATAACCAAAACTTTTTGATCGACCCAAGATGACTCAAGATAGGCAAAATAAAATGTTGAAACTAATCGGCCAAAATTCTTGACTCCCTAAATTTCCGGTATCTTGCACCCTTAAAAACGTCCTCGAAAAAATTTGAACCCACAAAACGTCTTTTTTATCATGTTAGGGTTAGGGCTAAAATTATTAATTAGTTAAATTTAATGACAAATTTCATTTTTGAGGTGGAAGTTTCGGGGTGGCTATTAAGCAGATGGAACTTGCTTTAAACCAATAAATTAATGTTAAAATAAAAATTTTGTTTCTGAACTTTTAATTGATTCTAACTCCTGTATGTTAATCTCATTGAGTTCACTTATCACCTAGAATCTTAAACTGGGGGCGTGAAAGGTTTTTCAGGGGAGCGCGAGCAACTGACTACAGACTGAATGGATAACTTTATTGATTTAAAATAAATGGAAAAAAGAGAAAAATTGACATAATGTTTTTATAGATATCACGGTGAATAGTCGAGTGGTACCACAATGCGTGATGTGGATGATTTTCTAATTTGGAAAGATTGGCTCCGGCTACTCATGATTTGAATTGTCTACTGACGACCTGGGCGACGTAAATGCTTTCGGGCCCGCCCGGATTCGCTCATAACACTGCTACGACAACTTGCAGTTCGGGATGGGGGATGGTGCTAAAACACTGCACATAGCCGCTTTATCTCTTGTCTATTCCACAGCTGAGTACTGTGCGCCAGTTTGTTGTCGCATTGTACGCACACGTCTTATTGACAGTGTTCTTAATCACGTTTTGCGCCTTGTAACTTGATGCCTGCGTCCCAGTCCAATGGACAACCTGCTCATCCTTGCCGGTATTCAACCAGCTAAACTTCGTCGCCTAGAAGCCACTCTTCTCTCGGCCAACCGCATAATTTTAAACTCCAAGCACCTCTTGCACGATTATTTGGTCAGGCCATTGGATGTGCGGCAAGATACGCCCATTTGTACCTGCCGCACGGAAACTATTAGATAATGCATCTGAACTAGATATCCGTGTTGGTCAGTAGACAGACTTTTATATGGATCATGGAGTACTTGAATAGCCCATCTAAACTTCATAATGTTATCCCACAAGTCTATTCCAGGCTTCTTGAGCAGGTCTGCTTGGGTAAAACTCAACTGCTAGCAAACTGGTGTTAGGCGTTTTCGGTCATCCTTGCATGAATAAAGTCTTGCTTCCTCCTGTACAGTAATTGCAAATGTGGTGCATGTAAACCAACTGCAGACCACAACATTTCTGCATGTTCTACAAACGGGCAACAAAAAGGGCATTGTGGTCTGTAAATCCTGGATAGCGGAAGCAGATGCCTGCTCAATTACATCACTGCCATTATCTGATGAAATAGGAACAACCGAATGATTCTAAACCAGAACAACAACAAATGCGTGATATGCCATGAAAATCTCAGCAATCAAGCAACAATATCAAGTCGTTTCACATTCATTTTTAGATAAAACTCCTTCAACATAAAGATAAGCCGTTATCTTTTTTCAAAGCAAGAGAGACGGTCTGAAAAAGATTAAAATTTACAAGTAAGAAAGCGTTTCTTTAATCTTCGTCTGGACAAATAGTAGAAGCGTCAATCGAATTGCATACATGATTATTATACAGAAGAAATCTCACATCATTGTTGAAACATTGAATAAACCAGTAGTTCCCAACCTTTTTTAATGTATTCCTCCCTTAGCTCATCTTGGTACTTTTTATTCCTCCCCTATTAAGTTTTTTAAACGCTGTTTTCTCACAACTCTGCTTGCACATTCTGTAGTAAAGCACAAACTTAGTCTAGTACTCTAGTCGTTGCACCTTTTGGATAATCCACTGTAGTGTTAATGACAATTATCTTTGCTCGGTAACTTCAAACTAACAAGTTTGGTTGATGCTGGGTTTCGGAGGGGGGTAACTTTTGACCAAAAATACCACCTTATAGTAAAAAATTGCGCTGATTTAAAAAAAGCATATATGAGGTTGTGAAAAAGAGATAAATGCTAAATTTTAATTAAAAAAATTACAACTAATAATTAATTTTTATAAGATATACATTGATTTTTATAAGTATGAAATGAAATCAGACAACTTGTTTATTCAGCATTTCCATGAAACTGAACGCTAAATCTATTTAAACTCTGCGATAGCCATTTTAAATTTTAACAAAGTTATAACTAATAAAATAAAATAAATCATTAAAACTTTTAATTTTATAAATTTTAAAAAACATCGGTGTACTTTTTTAATTAAAATTTATGATTTAAGAGATTTTTATTAACTGGAATATCAATATATGAAATCAGCGCATTTTTTAGCCCAGATTATCAAATTTTTGTCCGAAAAAATTTTTCAAAACAGTTACCCCCCCCCGTAAAACCCAGCATCAACCACAAGTTTAACTGTAAAAGAGTCTAAGAACTACCTAGAAAATTTGATATGCGATTAAAACTATACCAAGCAAACATCATTATACCCAGAGATTGCTGTACAATATCAAGAGAATAGCAAAATAACGAAATAGCAATTAAAACAAAAAACACGACTGCCAGTTCAGACAATTTAATAAATTCGAATATCAATTTTGTTCAATTTTCCTCTCAATCAATGTAAAATTTGTTCTTGTTTGTTTTCTGAAAGTAGTAGGATGATTCAAGTCTAGTGTCAACTGAACACCATTTGGGGTGGGGGGCAGTATGGCTTGGCAATACAAATATTCAAATATTTTATTCAGCTATTGGCACCGAACCAATTTCCTGGCTGAAATTATTTCTTGTATTAAAGTGGTAGTTATAAGTAGTAGTGGATTTAACTCAAAAGTTAAATTCCTCCCTGGGGAGGAATTCCTCCCCGATTGGGAACCGTTGGAATAAACTATCCATGTTAAAAGCAGCTGGTCTTGTGTTCAAAAAAACATATTAAGAGCAAGAAGATTATTCTTGGATTTTGCAATCAAACCAATCATTGATAAGCTTGCAAAAAACATCGAAAGTCAAGTTTTCAAAACATTACCAGATTTTTTTCAATTCAATGTGATGAAACAACTGATATTTCCTAATTGCTTCAGCTGTTAGTGTACGTTCGTTTCACTTGAAGAGAATATGCTGTTTCGCAGATCTCTAAAGAAACAATGTTGAGTATAGGATGTACTTAAAGTTGTTTTTATGTTTGTTGCAACAATAGTATACCTTGGGAAAAAATTGTGATTGTCTCCACAAATGGTTGACTGACAATGTTTGGATCTTAAAGTAAATTCATCGCGAAGATATGGGGGAAAACCTCCTATGAGGTTAGATTTCATTACTTGATTCATCGAGAAACTCTGAGCTCTACAACTTTTCTTAATTTCATAAAAAATAGGTTTGCAACAATCATACGGGCCGTCAACTACATTTAAGCAAGTGCTGTCAATACAAAACTGTTTACCAAGTTTTGCAAAAATTATGAGTCTCTTCTTTTTTAGTCATCCTTTTAATGCTTATCAAAAATTAATATGTTAGTCGGCATATATAAAATGAAAGACGAACTTATTCTGTTTTTTCTGATGCTCATGGAAAACCAGATCTTCTATTGTCAATCAAATTAAAAGAGTTTTATATTACTTTGGCAAACGTTGTTGATATTTTTGAAAACGTTTAATGTTTTAAAATTATTTTTGAAAAGCAAGCAAAAATATTGCCTTCAATCAATGACTATGATGCCACCAATGTTTTTGTGGCAAAACTGAGGCTGGGCATTGTGAAATTCAACAAAAAAATGCAACAAAAAAATCAAAAGCAAAATTGAATCTAAGGGCGAGCTCAAAGTTAAGGTGAAGGGTTACTTGCGACTTTTAAACCAAGAATTCGAACACTACGTTTCAAATTCAAAGCACACCAAACTTCCAGAATTGAAGAAGACAAGCAATTATTTTTGTCTGAACAAGGATTCTTTGTCGAAAAATAGCTAGAGAAGTTTTTGGAAAAAAATCTTACTTGAACAAAAAAGGAATTTTAAAGCTGTGTCACTAACTTACGTTTGGGCAAAGTATGTGCACATATACAAGAGTGCAGGTGCTGTAGCTATACGTACATTCTTTCGATTCTCATTGAGTTACCTGTGAGAAAGCGGCTTTTCTACACTTAAGCATGAAAACAAAACACAGGAACCAATTTGACTGTAAAGCCGAGCCGATCTGAGGTGCGATCTTAATCTGACTTAAACTCCTTTTATTAACAAAATTTAGTTATTATTGTTCTGTTCAATGCTGTCAGATTTTCCAATATAATAGGGCTTAGGTTTTGATAGTATCATCAAGGGTCGGGAGCGCGAGTTTTATTTTTGTGATGAAAGGGGGGGGCATCTCAAAAAGTTTAAGAACTCCTGAGTTATCAGCTGAGCAGCGACTAGAAAAAATTTAAAAAAGCTGCTATATACTAAGTTATAAATAAACCAACCAAAATTATTTCAATACTTTTTGTTGGCAAGTTTTCAGCGCATCTCATATATAACTTAAAATATTCGGCTAAAACTGCTTGAGCACTTACTGCTTATTAAATTACAAAATTTATAGATTGTTTAATATAAGAAGTGTAAAAAGTGATTTAAACGTTTTTGTTTCTTGCTTTTGATAGGGTAGTTAGACTCGGGTTAACTAAAATCAAAACATTTTTTACACCCTACATCCAGAAGGCTTATAATAAACGCTTATATTTCAAATACTTTTTTACAAAATTTTTTTATAATAAAAGACTTTTAATGCTTTTACATTAATGCCTAAAACAAGGTGGTCCAGATTCTTCACTTTTGCGGGCCACTTTTTAAGTTTGTTTTAGCTTGCGGGCCTCAAAAAGGTCTTCATTTGAAATCGATCTCCGATTTTACAATTTTTGTCCCAAAATTATACTGTTCTCTAAAAAAAAAAAGGTCTTCTCCGAATCTGCCTCAACCTTAGACTCTGTCCTATAGGCTTGCCATACCTTGTTATAGAAGATTGCCGCTATTTATGATCGACGAATTGTGCAAAATTGTTCCGCGGGCCGCACAAAATTGTTTGTTGGGCCTGTAGTTGGACCACGCTGGCCTAAAAGGTACAATTAATGACAAAATAATAATAAGCAGGTATTTAAAAAAAATTTTTTTTAGCTTAAATACTTTTTTCAATTTCGCAATTTGCAGTAAATGCTGTATTTCTGTGTAAGAATTGGCAGTCTTGGAAAGGAAAATCAGTGAAGTATTACAGAGTCTTTCATGTATTAAATTCTATTTTAGAATAAATATAGGGCCTTCTAAATTTCTACATTTAAGATAATTTATAGGCTAATGGCACACTTTATTCTTATTTATAATCTTAACTTTATAAACTTGCAGTTAATGTTCAGCCCTTTGCAGTAATTTTTAAGCTTTCGATTATGGCATCGTCTTTTCGTTGTTAGATAATGATTGCTTAAACCGTACGCCATAAATTTAGTTAATTTATCGTTTCTACAAGTTGCTTATCATTGTCATCATTTTCAGGAAAAACATTAAATTTACCTATTAAACGCCGCACCTATTTCTAAATATTCATTTTTTTTAATTTTTTGCTATGTTATTCCCACCTATGCAGTTTAAGTAATTATAAAAAAAAATTTAAATTTCTTGTTTGTTTATGCAAAATCTGAGGCGTTGCAGAAACGCAACTTCAGCGGCTAAGCGGTAAAAATGGATAATTTACTATGTGAAATGTATGTTTGAAAACTTTGTAAATACAGTTACTATTCACGATTGCAAACTGTTGTTGAAAAAAGTATTCCTAATTTTTCACATGGAACCTGGAAACGCACGAGATGAAACATGGATTGCCCACTTATTAGACAAAAGTTGGTGTAAAATAAATAGAAGTTTGAGAAAAAACAAAACTATCATCAAAGCGTGATTTTGTGATTGGCGAGTCATTGGTATGAAAGGATTACGGCTAAGGTTCCACTAGTCCTCTCCTATGAGATCCATGTAGAGGGTAGGCATGGTGCGTTCCTTGTGCGATCAGCTGCTCCACGTTCATCAACCCGGTGTTAGAGAAACATTAGGGTAAGAGATGCTTTGTCCTTTTTGATTGGAAAAGAGAGCGTCGCTGGTACCGTCCCCTTACCCATCTCTAAAACCAAGATGGGGAACGTGGAGCAGTTGCTCGCCCAAGGAGTGCACCTTGCCCATTAGACAGACAATATTCGACGCACGTTGGGAAGTTAGAACACACAAATAACCAAATTGATGGGTTGTGAAAACATAAGAGCAATAAAAGAAAACAAAAAATGCACTCAATAAAAAGCAATATCCAGAAAGATCAAGTGAAATTAAAATACATCTACTTAGCATTATTGTTAGTTTTTGTGATACAGTGCATTGCAATATTGATGAAAACGAATTCACACGTTCCAAAAAGAAAACGCGTTTGGCTGTGACACTGCCTGCAGCGACGTCTTTTATTACAGGAAATACGTTTCCAAAAGTGTTGCAATGTCGAACTTCTTGGTCGGCTACTTTCAATAACAAAAGCATGTCGTGATTCGTGTATGCCGAATGCGTGGTTGCGGCATGCTCGTCTTATGCTTTGTTTTATCGGTCGTGCCACGCTTCTTATAATATTCATCGTGTGAAATTTTGTGTGAAGGCGTTTCTGTGTCCCTCGGTGGGTGATTTGTACATTCAGTCATGCTCACTATAGTAACGTGGCTATACTATTTAGGAGACAGGCGACGAAATAATGCATAACGTGTTAGCGCTATAATAAATTCAATAAAGTTTATTCGATATTGGTTTTGGTTATACTGTGTTAGGGTTAGTTTAAACCAAACTCCCAATCCTAACATTATGGTAACCCGACGTAATGTAATAATTGTAAGTAAATAATCTAAATGTAAATAATTGTAAATAATTTAAATACTTGTAAAAATTTTTTTTAACAATTGGCGCCCATGTTTTAACTTTGGTTAAAAAAATAATACAAGTAAGATTTTAAAAAAAATTATATATATATATTAGGGGTATGACAAATTTTTAACCCTATGTCCCCATATGATATTTTGTGGAGTTTTTATGTACAACTCAAGAAAATATGGATCTTTTTGATTTTGCTTAAGAAAACTTCACCCTCCAACTGATAAAACTGTTAGCCGTCCAGTTAACTCATGATTCCTTGGAAAATTGTGCAGATTTATTGTTTACAATAAACAATAGGCAAAATTAATACCTCACTACTGTGTATTTGTTAAAAGAAATTTAATATTTAGTCTTTCAGTGGATGTGCAGAGTGGGAGCAAGTCTTGCATTACTTTAATTGCTCGCTCTGCACAGATATTTGATCGTTGTGTTGGTATAGGTGTTGGCTCTCTGGACCAAAACCTTCTCAGAGACTTCAAAGCTTTTGGATGCTCTTGGCAAGCTTCTGATAGATGGTCAAAGTTAGCAGGGTTGAAAAACTGAGCAGAGAACCAGATATCACTCCATGAGCCAATGATGAAATCATATGCTGTTTCAGCTTTCTGTCGAAACTCTGGCATCAAAATGAATGCGAGCAAAGTATAAATCGCTCTGGAGTTCCACCTTGCATTACTGAGAGCAGGAAGAGATTGAAAATTCACCTTCGGAAAGGTTTGAGAAGTTTTGAAGAATTTGTAACATGATATTAAATGATGAAGAAAGGCCATGTCATCTCGCCACCGGTCACATTTAGTTTTGTTTAACAATTTTCCAGTGTTATTGAACGCTTGCTTGAGTTGTGCATACTCTTCTGTTAATCTTGCAATGAACGGGTAACTGAGATTTGGCGATGTTGGTGTTCCACCAAAGTGATCATTTAGTACATGTTTCAATATCGTGTCTAAAATATGGTGTTGGCATCCAATGAATACAGGTTTTTCTTGTCCAATATGTTCAAAGTGATTCTGCAGCAGTGTGACTGCACCAAGACCTTTTCCAGTATTTGCCGCAGTTGTGTCAGATACTATCATTTTTATTGAAGACCAGAGATCGTACTCATCAAGAATTGCTTTTATCCCATCAAATATTGTCTTACCTTTTCTGTTTGCCAATTCAACAACCGCAAGCCTGATTTCCTTGTTTTCATTCTTCAAAACTACTACCTGGTATTCCTTCTGTATTGTCTTTCCGTCAAAGTGCAAACACCAATTTTCATGTCTTAAGTTTTCTACGAAATGCTTTTTTAATTCTTCTCCTTTTCTCATTACAGCTCTGTAGACACCACTTTGACTGGGTGTAGGTATAGAAACACCACTTTCTGACAACGTTTTGCAGACTTTGTGGGCTTTCTTTGTACTTAACTTTGCTGTGGTCACTAAACGTATTGCAGAAGCAGTTTTCTGTTTTTTAGAGGTTGAAGGCTTCCCAAAATCTTCATCACTACTAGGAAGCTGTTCTTCGTGCACAGATTCTTCACTTTTTGAAATTTCCTCTGTATCGTCGTCGAAGATTTCTTCTGCAAATGAAGCTTCTGTAACTTTCCGCTTAAATGATTTCATTTTTCTTGGATGAATCGCTTTATTACCTTTTTTTCTGCTGCAGTAGCCTACTATGCTAACTTCCGTTGACATCTGCAGTTTGTAAAACTCTCTGTCTTCTTGGCACAACCATTCTCCTTTCTCATCGGTTACATTAAACAACTTAGTAAAATCATAGTTTCCCGGTCTTCGGCTATGTCTTTCATACTGTTTGATTACATTCTCAATTTTTCGTTCAACTGTTAATTTACCTTGCTGAATTGGCAAAGTCAGGTTTTTCCATAGTTGTCTTACTTCACCTGCTAGAATTTGAGTTCTTTTCTTTTTGCTTTTCACTCCTGAAGCCAAAGTTTTGTATCTATCTAAGATATGTTGTTCTTTTGGAATTTTGCTCATTTGACTGAGACACTCCACAGTTGTATGCCGTCTTGAAGTTTTACCATATTGGAACTGCATTAAATTTGCAGTCCAAGTTTTCTTGTTCTTATCTGAAGGAGGTGCATTCTTCGACATTTCAGCTCTCAAGTTTTATAGAGAAGAAGTTAAACGATGTTAATTTGATAACCTTGTAAACCTACAGCAAAAGACAAGATTAGGCTTAACTCATAAGTAAAAAAACTACTTTACCATATCACACAGGCCACCCTGAAACTCAACTGGATTTGCCTTATCACCTAGCGATCTTTAGAAATCATGTAACGGCACATCATATTATCTCAGTTTAACTCTACGCAAAATTTTGGCATTTTTGTCAAATCAGTCTTGTTTTCTAAGAAGCTTTGGCAAACAACCTAGCAGTTATGTCAGAAATGTTAGCATTTGGGATGAACTAACAGCTAACCTGATCATTTGTTATTGTTTTCAATGCCTCAGATGTTCTCAGAACAATTGAAAACCTAAGGTGACAAAAAGGGCATCTGCTTGTTTACGGAACTGACCACCTGTAATATTTGCAAACAATTTCAGTAAGGAGGGTGACTTTTTTTATGAGTTCAGGTCTAGTACCTATATTTACCTGGAAAACAAGAAAAAACTCCACTAATGGTAGTATGAGGAATAAAAAATTTGCCAAAAAAAATTTTTGTCATACCCCTAATATATATATATATATATATATATATAAGTAAGATTTAACTTTGGTTTGGTGCCCGACGACGTGGAACAAAGGTAAGAAATAATTTTTTTTTGTTTTTATTATTTTCCACCTTGTTGCCAATCATACTCGTATGTAATGATCGCCGATCATCGTTTCTTCATTGTTTTGCTTTGTTATTTTAATGACCAGTCGGTAACAAAGTTCTAAATTAAATTCTCGAAAAACTAATTTAAAGCCTATTTGAAAAATTATTAAAAATTCTGCTGAATCGCCGCCAATTTCCGCCGATGAACAACCTGGTTTTTACTGCTAACAATAGTAAAAATAATTTGGCTTCAAATTTACTTTTAAACTCATGCCTTTTTGGTCCGACATTCTGCAGCGCATAGCGTATCTATCGTAAAATTTTTTTTTCTATGCTACGAACAACTCAAAATTGCAAATTGTTGATGGTCTGTGATTTTGTTAACGACATTTCTTTTTTTTTAACGAACGCTGACTCATCATATTCGTGGATTAATACGTCCAAACGTGAGCTTAATCTAGTCCAGAGTTTACTGTTTTATATTCTGCGACATCCAACGTTATCCAAACTTATGATAAACAAACCTTGAAAATTAATTTTAATTCTTTTAAAAGGCTTTATACTTTGGATTTCATAAAAACTGATTTGAATTTTGTTTGATAAGCAGAGATGATTTTTTTTTTGATTTTTGTAGGCTTGCTGTTGATGCAAACGAACGCTGTTTGATTGTTGCTCATAACAATATTGTTAATAATTTAAATATTAATAATTCTTTTACTTCAAGTAGAAACATATCAACATCAACTTCTGCGGCAACTGTGACGAGGGACTCACGGAGACGGCCGTACGAAAACAATTTATACTTTACAGATACTTCCAACAAATCACACTCCGACTCATTCGACATCGATCAACGGGATCCTCCTTTTACGTCGTACAACATATCAACAAAGACAATTATTAGATCCGGTCGAGTTATCCAACCACCCATTTGCTATCGAAGTTAAGAACCATATCTTATACATTTCTTTTTGCTTTTCTTGATTGTTTTTTATTTTTATTCTTTGATGACTCGAAGTTTTCTCTTGCTTCTATTGATTAAGACATTTTCTTTTTCATGATTTTGATTTTTCATTTGTTCCATTGTCAATTAGAGCTTATCTGTAATATACTTTCTTTTCAAATCGTTTTTAGTTGCATTGCCAGTTAGAATGAACTTCTACTTTTGTTTCTTTTCAACCTTGGGGAAATTACACTTCTATCATAAGTATTAGGCAGACCTTGTCTTGCAGTTTTGGCTGGTGATGTCCTCACACAACTTACCTGCCAACAAATTAACCCAACGGTCTGGCCTGCGTTAGCTTTTGATAACGATACGAAATCTTCTCTCTTGCCTTTGGTTAAGTATGGACACAACCAAGCTGGTAAACCGCGGATAGGCCAACTTGTAAGTCCAAACTTTATTATCCAAGGCGAGCATTGTATTATAAATGTTATCACTCTGGGAGAACTGTTCTCTTTTAAAGACATTCGAGATTTATTCTTTTTTCTCTGTAAAAGATTTTTGCATATATACATCAAGCCGTGTCAAAACACATAACGCTTTGATCAATTTAAATTCGTTGCTCGCAACTATTTCCCAGACTGCTGTAGATAAGGATTAATTAGAGCAAGCCATCTTCTTGCTTTAAGCAATTGAAGTTTACGACGCCATTTTTTTGTTATCACAAACTTTGTGCGTCATTTTGCTCGACGTACTTTTCTTTTAGCTCTTGAAGAACTTTCCACACCTTTTATAACCATTATGCTTATTCTAATACAAATTTTAACAACAATGTGGATTTTAGTTTTTATTTTGAAATGTGTAAAAAAAAATTAAATTTTCAGCATATAGCTTAACCTTAAACAAACTTTGCTTTTGTAACCAATAAATCATCTTAAAACGTACAAAATTCCTAAGCAACTATAATTTATTCTAAAATGGCATTTGCAACAAAAACGGCAGTACAAAAATTAACTGATATCCTTCCTTATTAAGACTGCCAGTTCTTACACGGAAGTACAGCATTTACTAGGAAGCAAAATTTAAAGTGAAACTATATTTAAGTGAACAAAAAATTAAATAGAAAAAAGCATCTTACTACTTTTTGTTACTAATTATACGTTTTAGGCACTGAAGTGAAAGCATCATATATACTTTTTATTTAAAAATAGTTTATTAAAAAAGTTCACGCTTAATTGGTGCAGTTCATACTCGGAAGTTAACCACTAACTTGATTTTATTTACAGCACATTTATTCACTTATTCAAATAGAAAATAAAAACAAAAGAAAAATTAAAACAAATAATTACAATAATAGAAACAATCTAGTACAGCATTACCATGACAGAAGTTAACTTATCTAACCGATATCTGCCGGAGAGTAACTCAATACATTACAATTTGTGACTAAGCCACATCGCTGTATACAAGTGGGCGTATTACCACGTGATCATACGATATGGAACGGCAGGATGTGCAATTTGAGATTGCATAAAAATAGAGCATGTGAAAGTTAAATCCAACGTTTTAAACCAAATTCTATAACTTCGATAATAACTAAAGTGTGTTTCGTGTGAAAATATTTAGGTCGTGTGAAAATAAATATGAAAATATTTGTGTGAAAATAAATATGTCCAATTAATAGAAAATATTTAGGCTGTCCAATTAATCGCTACAGATACCTCCCCGGCGGATAAGAAAATAAAACAATTTCTAAATATAGCAGAAATTCTCAAAAATCCAATTTGCAGTACGACGACACGACGGTGACAAAGGACATATATGTAAATACAGAAAAAAGATGATTATAGCGCGACTTAAAACAGAAAACAATGTTATATGTCTTCCTTTTTTTTCTTTTGGTTCATTGACTAATTAAGAAACTTTGGCAATGTATCCGAATATAATCGCTGCGATGTCCACATGGAGCAGTAAACGTTTCAGTAATTTCGTTATGCTTTTTTTGTAGAGGAAGTAGTCAACGATTTGTTCTGTCGCGTGATGTCGTCATTGTTACGTCAATAGTGCTGCATCTGTTAAAAGGAACTAACAGCAGTACATGTTCAAAAATATTACAGTACAATATCCACAAACAATATTAAATACGGAAAACAAAAATTTTTTTAAAATAACAAATCTGGTTAATAATTATATCTTGATTAAAGATTCAATAAAACAGAACAAAATAGCACTGATAATTTTTTTTTTTGAAAGATCGTGAAATATTCGAAAACGATAATAGTAATTTTATAATTCCACACGTTAGTGGTGGCGCTATCAATTAAAGGATTCGCATTGGGATTAGTAATGGAAGAGGAAGACTCATTAGTATTCTTTTCTTTTTGAAAACGGTTCGGTTTAGATACCACAAGAGGAGTAAACGTACTTTTAAAATTTTTAACAATGTTTGCAATTGTACGTATAGACAGTAAGGATCAAACCCCAAACCAACGCTAAAACAATAAGAAGTGATAAAACAGCGTTGAAAAAAGGGCTAGAAATGCTTGAGAGCAAAAGTAAAAAAACTATTGTGCAGTAAATGTGTTACGTCAGAGAAATGAATATCGGCAGACGAAATAGATAGGCAATTTAACTGGCTATCAAGAAATGCTTGAATGCGTTTGGTGCGAAGACTTGTTGTTGCTAAAGTTGCAAGTATTGCATTTAAATTGCGGTCCACTATTGGCTTGTAGTCGATTAAAGAAAAATCAGCAATGTAATCTCTCGATGTAATTGTTTCATTTATTGGAAAAAGAGTAGCAGAGAGTTTTATTGTGCAGTTAGTCTACAGGATAGTGCAGTTAAAGATCATATTTTGTCGTGTGAAAAGTGTTCTAATAATCGGTCTGATGAAAACAATTTTATAATAATACGTAAATGCAAATCAGAATTTTGTTCTAAGATTCATGAAGCTCTACTCATAAAAAAAAGTTAAGTCCAAAATTAAATAGACAAATGTTCGCAAACGGAGCTTCATATTTATTGAATATATTTTGATTGTAATATTTTTTCTTTTTTTCTTCAATGACATCATAATCTGAAATTTAATTTGTATCAATTTAGTTTCTCTCTCGTTTTGATTTAAAATTTAGCCTGTTAGTCAAAAGTACAGCCTTTTTTAAAAAATATACATTGTTTTTTGCTGTTGTTAATTTTTAATTTTTTATGTGTGTGTGTAAATTTAAAGTTAATTAATAGTACTAATTGTAGAAACCTGATGAGGGCTGAAGTAAGCCGAAAACGTTCGTTTTTTTTGTTTTTTTTTAAATAATAAATAATAATTTTTATTTAATAAATGCTGAAAATGCTGAATCCATTATAGTCCATAAATGCTGAATCCATTATGGCTGCTATTTTCAATTGTTGTCTGGTTGAAAAAAACAACCTCTTTGCCGAAACTTCAGTTTTATTGTATCTTGAGCAATACCAGCTAGCGTGTAATTAATAAATAAGTAAAACGATTTGTCAATTTTAAAACGAAAGACTCGATTGGGACGATACGACTCGAGGAAAAACACTGTATCGGAGAGCTAAAAATCTTGACTTAATTGAAAGACGCGTGGAAACGAGTTAGTGAGGTGATCAGTCTGCACTGGTTCGAACAACAGTCTAGTAGCATAAAAATTGCCATGAATCAGACTCCTCTTTAACTGCACTTTTAGAGGTGAGCAAGATAATTCGCTCATGGTGTCACCTCGTACAACAGCGGCCCGTTTAGTGCCAAGAAGTGCACTTAATATTTGAGAAGGATACAACTTAGACTGTATAGTTAGCGTTAACGTTAAAAGGTTCTGGATTTTGCACTGCAAGTAATTATGGGACGCTTCAAAACGTTTAATCGAGTCTATTAAATTATCCTCGAGGCCCTGTAAGTAAGCAGCAAATAATTTCGAAGAGTGTTGTCGCGGTTTGGCGCGTCTAACAAGCGGTTGCTTTTTTAGCTGGCAGTATAAGGGAGAACTACAAATTGTGAAAAACCGCATATAGCATCCGATTTCAAGCATTCTGTCTTTGCGGGACAGGTATACCAGTGATATATTGAAATACCAAATTTTAGTACTTCTAATCTATAAATTTCTTGCTTTGATGATATATGGAGCGTCATTGTTGTGTTTTCAATTTGCCTTAGTTGCGGACAGTCAAGTTTTGCAGGGGGTTCCAAAGAAGAATATTTTGGCTTAATTTACAAAATCCTTTGTGTACCTTACAATGATCGAGTTGTTGAAAAGGTGAAGATAACTTTTTGTTAAAAGGGTTATGAAGCAATATAAAACGAGTTAAAATTGCATTTAAAGTAGTGTGGTGGGTTGTTGTAGGCCATCGATAATCAAAATACGGATCATTCCGAGTTTTAAAAACGTTTTTAGAGCTTTGTGAAAAGTTACCTACATTTGGAGCTATTAACGTAGAATTCCATAACAAACATTCAAGAAGGGATGGTATTGTTGAATAATCGGAGGAAAGGGAATGAGTTTTTTGCTCCAAAAAAGTAAAATGTAGCTGTGGTGATGGTAGCAACTTGTTGGCAAGAAGTTGTTGGGATATTATAAACAAAATGTTCTTGTTTAAAAATAATTATATTGCATTGGTTAGTTAAGTTAAGTGACCCCGACAAAAGAAAACCCGACGCGGTCACATTGGTCACCCCGCCTTGGAAAAATCAAAATCCGACGGCGTGAACAACATCGACGAAAGCAAACCTGACAAAGCAAAAGTCGCGGCGACGAAGACAACTTCAAAGCCAACGTAGAAAAAATCCTACGAAAGAAAATTTTACAACCAAAAGAAATTCTCGTCGGTGAGTTCACTATTTTATTACCGCTATTGTCTGAACCTGGAGCTAGTCAAAAAAATTGTTTTTTCCCCAGTGGCAACTAGAACAAGAAGTAAAACTATGACTACTACCAGTGAGTCTCAAAAGATAAGCGTCCAGATTAACGCCAAGCAATCTTCTAGCAAGGCCGAATCGGCTGTCGAAGGTGAACTTCCGAATGTTACTGTTCAACCACTTTTAAATGCTCCAAAAATGTAGAATAATGATAGTTTGTTGCCCGCCTATTTCGTGACCTTGGAAAAGTATTTCAAAATTAATAACATAAGTGACAAAAATATGCGTTTTGTTTGTTTGTCAAATGTAATGTCGCCTAGTCAAGCTGGAGCGCATGGTTTAGCTTTAAGCAGAGCTTCCAAAAATATTGAAGCATACACAGCTTTAAAAAATTTAATTTTATCGTCTGTTTTGTTAGAATGCAACACTGACTTGAACACTCGTGATCTAAACACGCAACCCCCCCGGCATCACGCTACAGATACCAGCCGGGGGGTGTCTGTAGCAATTAATTGGACAGTCCAAATATTTTCACACGAAATACAACTTTAATTATTATCGGAGTTATAGAATTTGGTTCAAAACGTTGGATTTAACTTTCACATGCTCTATTTTTATGCAATCTCAAATTGCACATCCTGCCGTTCCATATCGTATGATCACGTGGTAATACGCCCACTTGTATACAGCGATGTGGCTTAGTCACAAATTGTAATATATTGAGTTACTATCCGGCAGATATCGGTTAGATAAATTAACTTCTGTCATGATAATGCTATACTAAATTGTTTCTATTATTGTAATTACTTGTTTTAATTTTTATTTTGTTTTTATTTTCTATTTGAATAAGTGAATAAATGTGCTGTAAATAAAATCAAGTTTAATTGGTGCAGTTCATACTAACTTGATTTTATTTACAGCACATTTATTCACTTATTCAAATAGAAAATAAAAACAAAATAAAAATTAAAACAAATAATTACAATAATAGAAACAATTTAATATAGCATTACCATAACAGAAGTTAATTTATCTAACCGATATCTGCCGGATAGCAACTCAATATATTACAATTTGTGACTAAGCCACATCGCTGTATGCAAGTGGAGATATTACCACGTGATCATACGATATGGAACGGCAGGATAATAAAGTTATAAATTATTAAAATAATAAATTATAAAAGTTATAAACTCGCTTTTAAGCCTTCATTCTCGAGGTGTTAAAAATTGACGAATTTTGTACAAGAAGTAAGAGCTGGGCGAATGCTTTACAAGATGAAAATAGCCACGCACGGTTGGACGAATAATTTACAAGAATACATTTGACTATTAATCGTAGTTATTTGATTGATTGTTATTTGAAGTTTCATGAATTTGATCATTTTATATTTGTCTTATTCAAATTTATGACACATAAAAAGATTAAGAGAAAAATGGCAACTATAGTTAAGGCGGGAACCAAAAAAAATTGATTTCTGGGGTCCCTGAGAGAACTCTCTTGGTATGTTAAGGGTTCATGATGCAACCACAAAGAGCAAAACTCTTTCCAACATGCTAAAGATACTTGTTTATTTAAATTGTAATCTTTGATTATTTTTAAAAAATTATTGTTTTTGAAATTATTAAAAATTGACTATAGTTTTGTAAAAATTTTTTGTTTCGATCTCAGTCTAGATCTCGTTTGTTTTTGGTCTTGGTCTCGAAGCTTAAGTCTCGCAATTTGCCGGTATCGATCTAGGTCTTGGTCTCAGAGAAAATCATTAGGTTTCTGTATCAACGGTTTTGGTCTTGACTACATCACTGGCAAGTGATAAATTCCTTTTGGTTGCAGGTAAAAGAGGCCTAGTTGTAAAAACAACACGTATTTCAAAAGCAAAGTAGCAACGCCAAACGGCTGTAGTAATTTTTTTTTAAATTTGGTTGAAAAATTTCTTAGCTATGGAAGATGGAGGTTAACAAGTACCTTTTGGGTCCATGTTGAGATGATTGGGTTGAATTGTCGGAACTTCTTGGTAAATGGAGATGTAATAATAAGGTATCGGTAGCCATTAGCGGCCAGGAAAAATCAAATTTTGTCAAGTTTGGTCTGAAGTCTGCTGGTTAAGCAGATGAACAGAGCTCTGCGATCCAGAGTAGCCACAAGATTGATTTTGCGTTTCGCGTGGCTAAAAAATTCTAATGTAGGTACTGGCCGGTAAAGGTCGATTTTCTGTATACAAATGACACCCATTTGAAGAAATCGTCCGATTGAACTAAGTGTGATCCGAAAGAGAGGTGGCACAAGATCACCATCATAGAATTTCTGACAGTTTTAACAAAGATAAATGAGTCAGGCATACAGCTAGAAGTAAAACGTTCTAGCACAGAATCAAGGATAGAAGTGATCCATTTTGCAAGTTGATGCAAGAAATGAAAAATGAACTAATTGCATCACTTTGAAAAATAGCTCACTTTTGTCCTTGATTCGCAAGAAATGAGCCATGAACCAATTGCACCAACTTGCAAAATGCCTCACATCTGTTCTTGATTTTGTAATACAACTTTTTACTACTAACTGAATGGCTAACTTATTTACCTTTATTGAAACTATTAGAAGTTTTCAATTTCTTAATTCATCTTCGTTTTTCTAATTTTTGATAAACCCAGGTTTTTTACTAACGTTCCTCCGCAAAAATCTATTGAAATCTGTGCCAATACTCCCTATGATGATGATCTTGTTCCAATTTCTTTTCCTAGGATAACATTTATTAACCTAATGCAAATTCCCACCTCTTCGGTCAAATTCAGTTTCAACAACACCATGTAGGGCCATATTAATGGTGTTGCTAGGGGGTCCCCGTTTGGTCCATCCCTTGCTAACATCCTAGTTGGTTAATAGGAAACCAAATTGTTTCTCAATGTAAAGAAACCTCTCATGTACTACATTTATGACACCTTTGCAATGAGAGCAACGACGAATGTAAAGAATTTTTTCTGCACTCAATTCTTTTCATTATTCTTTACGTTTCAGGTTTAAAAAAAATTAAATCTTCTCCTCCATTCCTTGACGTTCTGGTTGAGAAACAAGCACTGGAATTATCACAACTGTAAACAGGAAACCCACTTTTACCGGACAGTATCTACATTGGGATTTCTTAGCCGTACGAAGCGCAAAACCAATTAATTTTGTGGTAAAAGCTACTTTTATCTACAGTAATTTTTTCAAACCAAATCTACATCGATACAAGAAATTTTTTTAATGTCTAAAACTCATTTACTAACCACTCTTCTTTTTTGCTTCTGAAAATTCATTTTCTTAAAACTCATTTTGCTGTTGAAAATTTTTTTTGCTTCTGAAGTCTAGCACTCATTTACTAACGCTTTATTTTACGAAGTGCAAAATTAATCTTGGGGCAAAAGCTACTTTTATTATCAAAGTTTTTGAAGCAATATCGACACAGGAAATTTCTTTAAAGCATAAAACTCATTTACTCATGCTCTTTTTTTTTACTTCTGATTGGTTGTTTTCTTGAACAATCAGACGCGCTCTCATTTTTTGTATCGCACGATCGGATCGCTCTTAATTCATTCGGACGATTTCTCCCGACGAATGTCAGGTGAAAAGTTTTAGGAAAATTGCGTTTTGAAAGGTTTTTTGCTTTTTAATTTTTTTCATGCTTTTTGAAAGTCTCTTACATTCTTATCGTTAGTGCTTTTTTTCCTAACAAAAAGCCATGTCGTCATTTTAAATTCTTATTCCTACTTGGCAGTTTATCTATCCCATTCGTACACGCCCCTTGAAAAAAATAAGCAAAAAATTATTTTTTTGTTTTTATAAAATGGGTATGATCACCGATACATGAAACACTTACTCTTTTAAATGCAACGTCATTCATATGCAAATTAAATGATGTGTATTATTGTACACATTTTGTATAAATCCCTCTATTTGATGCAATTTTTTGCTTTGTTAGCAACATTTTTTTGGTTGATACATCATGTATACAAATGATGACGCTTAAATTTAAAAATTATTGACACCTGTAAAACACTTTTTTATCCAAAAGGTAACTTCCCAATGAAAAGATTGATCTTTTTCAAAATATTTTTGACAAACTATCTGACTTTTTCAACTTTTTAAAGAGTGCATCAGAGATATCAAATGCACTCTTATTTTAGTATAAAATGTAACCCCAAATAGAATCTTGAAAATCAAACTAAGAAAAAATTTTCAATTTAGTAAGAGTGCTAGTAAACAGCATGAAACGTGAACAAGTGTTTACATTCTGTACCAAGCAAATAGTTGCTTTGCTGAATTAGATAAAACCCAATTAGCTTGCATGTGTATAATTGGACACTTTGTGTACGAAGGGATATGGCCTATCAAGACGAGCCTATTGTTGAACGTAAATACTTTTCAAGATTAGGTCTTTATGACTTAGAAATTTTACACCAGTAAAAATATTTACATCAAAACGTAACGTCAGTTGAGCTCTATCGAATACATGCCACCTGCGTGACTGTATCATTAATGCCAATGTTGCGGAGCTACCCTCAGCAAACTCATTACAAGCTTTTTTTAATGAAACAGGAAGAAAGAAAAATTATTATTTTTTTTCAACCAAACTAATCAGCAGCAAATCGATTTAGATTTATATTGGATCGGAAAAAATAAAAAAGCAATTTTTAATCGGACGGATATAAGCTTATTGTCGTATCCTGATGCAACAAAAGAAGTAGCATGTAAGCCAAACTACATTTTTATCTAGACTAATTGCAAAAAGCTTTTTGCGGTCCATCGACTGTGCTTCGATATAAAATTTGGCCCAAATTGAAACAAGGTTGGACATCCTTGATTTAGAATAGTTGCCAAATGCTTATTCAGCTAAGGCTTAAATAAGCCCATAAACCTTATTCTTTGACCAATTTAACTCTAGAAAAACGAGCGGTAAATTTTGACCGCTTTTAAATTTTGTTTTCTTTTTACAGCGTTGGCTTTTAGACTTCGAGTTTAGTCAATTCCATGTTTTTTTTTTTTTTTTCTTATGCAACACTTCTTATGCAATTCTTATGCAAAAAACACTCGCTACAATATTCAAAATTTCAACTTGCAGAATCAACTTCATATAGTCAGTTAATACTGTAGATGCACTACAGAAATTTTGATTTAATTGAAATTAAGTATTAGTTAATCGTTAATTTTCTAAAAGTTAACTATTAAAAATAAATTAATCGTTACCAGACCTAATTTTAATAGATATATTATGGGACCTTGACTGAATAGCGATCTGAAATTAATAAACTATAATTGTTTTTAGAACTTTATACAAACAAGAAAATATTTTTTTGGAACAAACCAGAATTCTGGGAAGATTGCAAAGCATAAAAATAGATACATGTATTTCTAATCAACTTGATCGACAAAAAACTTTTGACTGCAATAGACTATAATTTTTTTACTGAAAATGATTTTCTGATTTCTATTTTTTATAAAAGAAATCAATGCAAAAAATAATTATGCTTATCAAAATTCAATTCCTATTCATTTTCTCAAAAATAAAGCAGTTACAATAGAAACAAGCGAGATAACATTTTTGCAAAACAAGTGGGTAAATTCCCAAAGACACTGCTTTTTAAAAACATCATTTGTTTTCAGTATATACCGTTATATTGATAAATTTGATAATCAAATTAAAAACGGCGTTTTCCAAAACTTTAAAAAAATCATTTAAAACTATTTAGATACAACACTTTATAAAATAAGCAGTATTTTAATCCAAAATGATACGTTAAACTTTACAGCGATCATTCCACAGGGTAAGATAATCATAAAAGTAAAACAAAAAGCTGCTAGATATTTACATACTGTAGGACATTTACAGCGATCTTATTACAAACACTAGTCAAATAAAAAAAAATACATTACACTTGCAAAACTCAAAAAATCAAAACTTTTTTCTTTGTTGTCCGGTTATACATCAAATTTCGATGAAACATGTTCCCCAATGATTTGATAACAAATCTTGTAAAGTTCCTGAAAAACGAAGCATTTACGAAAACAAAGCTTTTAAATTTTAATTAAAGATATACATACAGTACATATTATGCTTAAAATAAAATTAATTCATAAGTCACTCAAGTTTTATTGAATAAACCTCTTGTCTACTGTTTGTTTTATATTTTCAGTTCCTCAAGAGGTAACTCTAAGCACCTACAAATTTGCATGAATATTTGAATATTTAAAAGTGCGTGTTTTGGATAAAAAGCCACTTAAAATAATAAAATTAAATTTAAAATAAGAAAGAATCATAATAAGTTACCAAAATAAACAAACAAACATTGCAGCAAAAGCAAAAACACAAAAAATTAATAGGATCCGCATTTACTAATGTAAACTAAGCTGATTCGCAAGTGAACCACTATCACGCAATGATCAAATTATAAATGTGATTTAAAGAAGCAACCAAGTTGATGGTTCATGATAATTCAGAAAAACTTTTGTTAGTTTTAGTTATGATTATATATATGATTTGCAAATGCTCTTGGAAAATATTCAGTTTGATGTGTATGCATTTTCTGTCTTTGTCTATTTTGCAAAGGTGGCATCTAACCTTCTTATTTTCGAACCCTGATCTTCAATAGTTGCTTTCCTTTATTTTGTTTCGAAGCTACATGCCTTGTTGATGTTAAAGACGATGCTGGTAATCCAGCAAGCTCTTTTCCTAGTTCGATTAAAAAAATTTCTTTTCTTTTTTTGCTAAACGTATTGCTATTTTTGCCTTACAGTTACTGCCACATCACAAAAGCGTTGACAGAACTGACATTAATCATATTGTAAAATAGACCTATCGGCCATGTTCAGGTTATTCTCTTGAAAGTATATGTTCTAAACATTTTTTCAACAGTGTCAACCTTACTTTTGGTGTTATTGTAACACATGATTACTTTCGAATTTTTTTCTGTAAAATTTGAAGTAATTTCACAAAGTATGAGCGACTTTCTTTATTAAAAATGACCTTTCCTCTTCTTTATTCCAAAGTTAAGCAACAACCTCATTGTGTTTGATTTGTAACGTCAAGGTCAAGAACGTCAAGGCCCTGCTCGTTCGCGAAATATGTGACAAGCACCACTTTTTCCAGTGTTTGATGCATGTGGAGCGGCTGATCAAATATTGTTTCAAGAAATAAAAACTGATAAAAAAGCATTTTTAATTTTTTCATCAATAACCGAGACATTAGATGAGGACATATTTTCGGTGTTGATGTGATCAATTTTTATAACATCTGATGACTCGGTTGTCTCATCCTCCTCGCTGAGTTCTTCTTCTCTCTCTCTTCTAAAAATCCCAGTATATCCTCATCAGATATGCATCTTGGCATTCTTTTTTGGAATCTTTTTTTCTCTTCAGTTTTTGCAACTTTTTTTTTGGACAAAACAACGTTTTTGAAAGCCAACTTCGGATAAGTTGCCAAACACCAAAATAGATATTCATACAAAAGTAAAAGTTTTAAATTTGCTTACCCAAAAAAATATTATTATTTGGAAATACACATATTGAAAAAACTTTGTTTGTTTTGATTGGAGGCAATATCAATACAACAGGCTTGAGGTCCAATAAACCCACTGGGACGAATTATTATTATTGTTTTCTATGCTGCAAACTTCGCTGGAGGTTTTAGAATATTCTATTTTTCTAAAGATCTGTAAATGTTGTGAAAAATTCAGGACATCAACATCATGCCTGCTATATGTCCTTGGAAATCAAAGAGCAAAATTTGTTTTGAGGTCCATTGGACCCCACAACCAACAGATTTTTAAAAGGATGTAAAAGAAGAAATATTAAATAAAAATAAAATAACCGTATGCTGTTTGAACTTTAGGGAAAAAACGTAATATTACACTTGTATCTGACACAACAACTTTAAAGTAATGCTCAGACTGAAAACATTTGAACAAATAATGCTTATGTTTTTGCCATCCTATTTTTTTGTGTAGCCATACATACTGTTCTTTAGTTTTATTATTTTATCATATTAAAACGTTATGGATTTGTTTATTGTTTTATCCACACTTTACTATTCTCTATTGTTACTCTTTCATATCCCATTAAGTTATGGAGAATATATTCTTTTAATAATATTGTATTTTTTATTTGCCAATTTGCAATTTAAAAGAAAATCCGCAATGAAAGCGACCAAGGGATTATTTTGATTTTATTAAGTCATTTTTTAATATGAATTTTATCTTACCAAAGAATCAATTGATTCTGGTCTCATATCTCTCAGGTCCTTCACAGTTCGAAACACATCAACCGTGTCAGAAAGTTTGGTTTGTTCGATCAAGTTTGCCAAAACTAAAAACAAACCTGTACGACTTTTTCCGTCTCTGTAAAAAAAAAAGATAGATACTGTATACACATATACATAAGTTTTTTCAAAGTTTTTTGAACAGTGTTCATCAGAAAGTGTTCAATTACCTCAAATCAGAGCGGTTATAATTAATTAATTTATCAGATCGTATAAATTTATTTTAACATTAATTTTATTTGCCCCACATACTTTTACACCTACGGTTATCTGAAGCAGTTAATAATCATATTTGACTAGAATTATTTTTAGAATTTCAACCGCCTTCATTTGAGCCTAGGCTGACAAAACAGTCTGTTGGGCCAAATGAAATTAATGTTAAAATAAAATTTTGCGGTTTAATAATCTAATTAATTTGTTACAGTACATTTTAAATTATAACAGCCACGCAAAAATTTTATAAAATTAAAAAATTTAACAGCTTGCTTCACTTTTATGGCTGGTTAAGAAGTGAAACAAAAAAATTATGAAGGTCTAATACTTACATCAATAAAAAAGAATAAAACTGTTCACAGGATAGTTGTCTAAAGCAAAATGTTTTTTAATAAAATTGCATATGTACATAGCCAATAGGTAAACAAGCTGAACATTATCAATCTTGTATCTGACACTGTAGGTCTGATTGGTGATATGAAAAGGTCAAATCAAAGTTTTTAATTACTGGCAACCATTGAACAATAGCGGAAAAGCAAACGCCACTGAACTCAAAAAAACAATATAGAAATATAAAGACAAATGAATGGAATCTCGGATAATAGGTTCAATTATTTGCTAGTTATCTGCATTCATCAGTGGCGCTAAGCACTGCAATCTTTGCTTAACCGAGAAACTCGTCACTTGCAAGCTGACTGCGCACATTTTTGAACAAGCGATCCGAGCTCGTCTCCAATTTCCGACACCGGAATAAATTTAAACTAAAAAATGTAATCTGATATTTTTAACTTTTACTGTTTAGCTCGTGCTGTTTACTGTTTTGTTTTTACTATTTTATTTATACTATTAGTCGTTTGTAATCTTTTAATTGTTTGAAACATTATTTCCTGCTTATTCAACTCATTATTCTTTACATCTGATTAGTTTCCATTTTTTCTTGCGCAGTTTTCCCTCTCTTACTACCAATTGCGCGCTCTTATTTTCATATCACTAATTAGACCCTGCTGCGTTAAATATATAATAGAGTGTAGCTCATTAAAGTAAAAAAACTTAACTTTAATCGAGTCAATGATTCCTAATTTTATCCTAAATTTAAGATGCAAACGAAATCCAAAACGAAAGCCTACATTCAATCAATTCGACATTTGGTCGAATTTCTCAATGCATCTCGTATGTCTGCTCATCTGTAGCTTTCCTTTTTGAAAAAGCAAAAGGCAAAAGGGAAGGAGAAGTTGTCTCCTTTTTGCCGCTTTTGGTGCACCTGATTATAAGCTATATTGATATCAATTTTATAAAAAAATATTTTGCTTTAGCAAACTATCCTGTGAACAGTTTATTTGTAAATATTTTATTATTTTTATTAGTGTATACTTTGTGACTTTTTTCTTACTTTTTGAAGAGTTGTAAAGGTGAAATAGGTTGCTGAGGTTTTTTAATTTACTAAAACTTATGCGTAGCTTTTACAGTATAATTTAATCAGCTGCCCTGATTTTTTTTATTAAGCTCTCTTCCAATAAACAATTTTATTAAATATATTATCTAGGTTATTAAGAAAAGATGATGCGAAAATGCGTTCAACAATTATTAAAGCAACTTTATCTTTTTTTATTGAGCAAATTTTGTCTTTTTTAAAAAATTTATTATGATGGAATAATAATTTTAAAAAGTTTCCAGTTTACGCAAATCCGTTAAAGACTCTATTTTTCAAAAATTAAAATTTAAAAACTTTTGGTGAGCAATTAACGTGAAAACTTTCAATCATTCAAGAAGCAACTAAATCGCAATCAAAAAACGCCAGTTTACGATTCAAGCGGAGCAAATGTTTTTTGCGCATGCAGAATACGAACAAAAGTGTTGCCTAAATTCTCTCTTTTTTAAAAAGCAGGTTTGTGAAGTTGGAGTCTGGCTCGTTTTTTTAGATTTGGTTAAGTCAAAATATTTTTAAGATTTGGTTTAGACTTGGGAATAGAAGTCGTTTTGTTTTAGAAGGCTCTGTTATACACTAAATTGGGTCTCCACGGTTTTGGGAGTCGTAGTCGGAGTTGCTGGAGTTGCTGGAGTTGCTGGAGTTGCATGCTTTAGAATAAAGTTGGAGTCGCTTTTTGAATGTTTTAAAGTTGGAGTTGTAAACTTTAAATGGCTGGATCGGAAATTTTTGAAAAGAAGGAATTGGATTTGGAAAAAGTTTCTTCAACTTTTTAACTCTGCTTAAAAGTGCAGCCAAATAAAACAAATCTTTATTTTTATGAAATTTAGTAGAGTATATGTATATTATTTTTAGTGATTTTTATCTTTTTAGTATTCTGGTGATGGTTTGTACTGAAATATAAAAGTAAATCCAAAGTCAACTTTTTATTTTTGAATACAGGGTACCTAAATTCGTTGGAATATTTGGATGATTGGGTTAGTTTTCTAAAACTTGTTGGACCCCATACACCAGTCTTTAAAAAATTAAAATGTGACTAACATATAAATATTCCCGTTTTTCCGTTATAGAAATTAAATTACAAATTTATCATAATACCTGCAATAAATTAGACCCATAGAAAACTCATTAATTTCCATTGATGATTTTATTTTGTTTATGACGTCATCAAGATAATTAATTCGAGGTGGTGAAGAGATTGTTTCCCAGTAAGGAAAATAAACCAGAGAAAATGCAAAGCGATTCTGGGGATGCAAAATTATTTTTCAAAATTTTTTCGCAGTGAACCCAAAAGACTTTTTTTCAAAAATAACAGAATAAATGGTCATAGACTACCAATTTAAGTTGGTGTAAAATACAAAAAACATTACCAATTAAAGTATTTTCGAACCTCGCTTTCAGATGTTGTCACAGTGAGATTCATTACATGATACTGATTATAATCGTTAAATTGATTTACAGATATACAGTAGTTTCCAACATCAACAACGTCTCCTTCATTTTTTAGATTAGATAAAAATGGATCTGTTTTCTACAGAAACAGGTTAATAATAGATTTTCTTCTACGAAAAACATTGCAAAAACACAAAAATCTAAAGTTGAAATATTTACCAAAACTTTAAGGCAAACAACTATTTTACAATTGTTTTGCATAATCATTTCAAGGAAGTTTTCCTCTTTTTCTTTAATGGGAATTGATGACGCTATAAAAGGTGCTGGATATCGATCATCCTGCATAAAGGTTAGCAGTTTAAATTCAAAATTAACGAAGACAAACTATTTTACTAATTTTTTTCTTCTATTTTTAGTTGACTTCCAAAATTTATATAACAAAGTAACAATATACCTTTGATACATAAAAATCTACTTATGCAGCGAAAAAACTTTGAATTTATAATTGGATGATTGCTGTAAAATCATAGTTAGCCCCTTTTAAGCAAAATTGTTAAAAAAGGTTTTTTAGTTTATTACTAAAAATTAAATTACACGTACCAGTTCTTAAACATTAGCGCTCAACGCTACAGAGTATGTTTCAAGTAATCCTACCACCGTATTTGGACAATTTCTCGATGACAATTGTTTGAAAACAGTTGTTCGATTAACAATTTTTTGAACAAATAATTATTTGAAATATATTCGAAAACAAGAACCTATATTTTACGAACAATAGGGTTAAAGTTATAGTTAGGATTAGAGTTAGAGTTAGAGTTAAGTGTTCATTAAAAAAGCAAAACTAGCTTTTGATAATTCAATATTTTTAGAAAATTGCATATAGCAATATTTTTTGAATAATAATCTGTAGAGCTCTTACTTCTATATAATGAGCGTCCATATTCACGACAGATCTTTCCTCGTTCATTACTTTCACTTGATTGACATTGTCTATGCAAATAAGTTTAACTTGTTTAATTGAAGAATTGTTTTGTTTATTTGTTTCTAACACCGAAACAACGAAAAAACAAAACATGTTATTTTCAAAAATTTTCTCTTGGATTTTGTATGCTTAATTATAATTTTTTTACTAGAATTAACTAAATATACGAACAACAACTAATAGAGGCAAGAACAGTGGGAGGAAACTCATATGAAACAAATAAAGGTTTAAAAAAAATATTTTTAATTTGATTTTCTTTTATTGAAACTTTATTACAAGTTTTGTTATCAAACTTTCGGTTAATTTACAACAAGCAAAATAATAGACCTGAAAAATCTTGCTGTGATAAATTCAAGTAAACATTCTCTTCTTGAGGTTTTGTCGCATCAGCAGATAGAGTAAATAATTCTTTGTACTGCTTATTCATTTTTTCAACACTAAAATTAAACGTTTTTAGGGTTAAAGCTAGGGTTAATTACAAAATTTAAAGTATTACTTAGAAATGAAATTTTTAAATTATATAAAAGTCGGCTAAATAATGTTGCATTGATTATTCGTTTTATTACTTGTATCCGTCTAAAGTTTATTAAACTTCATTAATTTTTACAAAATTACTTATTATACAGCATTAAAAATTCTAAGAAAGCTAATATGCTTGCGGAAATATTTGACAAACCACTTTGCTTTTTTCAAAAAACTTGGAAGGTCTTTTACAAAAACTTCCGTATCAGGAAAAAGTACGTTCTCAAGAAAAACTTTATGAACAAATATATATTGACTCTGCAAAAAAAAGAGAAAGAATATAAATAAATGTTGGAAATAGAGAGCAAAGCTCAGTTACATTAACAGCATTTGAATAATAAACTTACGCTATTTTGAATCATGTCTTTTCTGTTTTTCCTCATTTTTATAACTGCATTAAAAAAATCAACTTTTCCAGTTTCATAAAACTCTTCAATCAAATTGTCAATGGCAATGTAAGTTCCTGTCCGACCTGCCCCGGCACTAAATCGATTGCAAAGATTTCATAAAATGCTTTGCTTTTACAAAGCAAGAAGGATCTATTTTTAAATTTGTTAAAAAAACAGTAATTTGAGGTTCAAACAGCTTTTCTATAATCCTACATTAGAAAAATAAATAATGGTTTTTTGACACTTACGGCCCGTTTCTACCTCAATGTTAGACTGCGTTACATTAAGTAGGCTTATGTTAGCTCAAACTCATTAATATCAACCTACCTGCAATGAACAATAATTCTTCCAATTGATTGGCTGTTTAGTTGGGTTTCGTTAACTAGATTACGTAACCGGAACATTCCAAATGTAGTGAGGGGAATATCATGGTCAGGCCAAGACACGTAATGAAACTGACTGACAATTCGAGTGCTCTAATAAAAAAATAAATTTATATAGTTTTATTCGTAATTTATCAAAGCGCCTTGTTTATAAACTTTAAATACAGGTTTAATACAATTATTTGCAGAAGTATAGGATTACTTGGAAATTTTTCATTTTTCAATCTACCATAAGGTAAATCAGTTCTACAGTACATCAAAAAAGAGAGTTTTATTGGCAATCAAACACAATTAAATCAAATAACAAATATTCGAATCACTTGAGTATTATTTTTTATCTCAAAAGAAAGCTAATTCTAATATATTGTGTGTCCACCATTTTTTCGCATTATGGCAGCAAGATAGCTGGGCATACTTTTAACCAGGGATGCACAGTACTCGGTGCTGATTTTTTTCACCAAAGTTTTTTTATTTCAATTACAAGTGCTTTAGCACTGAATTGTTGGTTTTCTGCCATTTTATTCTTCATTTAGGTCCACAAGTTTTTGAGAAGGTTCAAGTCAGAATTGTTTCCAGGCCAGTCAAGAACTTCCACCTTGTTTTTCCAAAAATATTTTAAAACCACTTTTGATCTATGACATGGTGCTCCATCGTGGATAAATATAGAAGTGTTATGCACCACCATGTGTATATTCAGCTGTTTTAAAGCAGTTGAACATATATTAGGCCATTTATTGTAATGCTTGGGACAAGAAAATGCAACCCAGCAATCCCATGTTTGCTCATGGCCCCCTAATTAATCTGGCTTTGGTGTGTTTTACTCTTACTTTGCATTAAATTTTGGAATTTTAATCTTCGAACTTTTGTACTGCAAACTGCTGAACTGTAGATTTGTTAGAGATTAAAGTTGATTCCCATTTTTGCACAGTCCAGTGAAATTTTTTATTGACAAAAAATAATCTCTTCTTTTTCTTAGAAGAGGTGAGACGTGGTTTTGCAGCTGGCTCATGGAATTTTAAACCAAACTGCTTGCTTAAACGACGTAAAACCGTGCTAGTACTAATGTCTAAACCCTTCTTTTAGCAAATTGGCACGTATTTTACGACAAAAACTAGTGAGAGATTGCATTACAACGCGTCGGATGGCATGATCATCTCTTCGTTAAATTTTACGGTACCTATTAATATAAATAGTTTGTTTCAAAGGTTCTTGTTTAATTTTTGGTACATTTGCAAACGCAATGCAAGAAACAGATTGATTTGTTTATTATCTAAAAATTCGCTAAAAACGCTTTGCTATGACCACAAATATAGAGTGCTCCGTGATTGCTTCAAAACCTGAGTGAGAAATTTTATCAGCAGAGAAAAAAAGTTGGAATTTCGATTGGTTGAAAATATCTAGAGTTCAGTTTCATGGGTACAAAATTGAAAAAGGCTTCTAGATATGTGCGTGAATTATGTGTGCCACAAATGTTTCAACAATTTAACTTATTAAAAATTAAAAATCTTAGTAGAATAAGGAAAAGTTAAGAAAGGCAATCGATCTAACTGCACCCACAAAAAAACTATCAGCAATCAAACTTTAAAAACAGTCAAAAATGACCAGTCCCCACTTTTGGTGTTAAACTAATAATATTTGTTTGGTTTAATTTTTGTGCGGCGTTTATCTTGGGGTGACCAGTTTGCCAACAAAATTCATTCTGAATTTTTATTGTATTTTCTTTGCAAAAACGTGTAAATCGATACGATTCTTAAATTTATAAATTTGTAATTAATGCAACAGCTGCATATTATTTGTTCAATTATGTGCGAATAATCAACATTTTTTTTGGGGAAAACTAATTCTTCCGTACAATAAATTTCTTATAATAAAAATTTTTATTACGTAGTGAATTTAGTCGCTAGGTTAGGGGTGACTCTAGGACTTATGTGCTTGTGTTGATTGTGTTTGATATTCATGCAACCAGTTGCAAAACAGTATGCAGTAGATTATTATTGTATCCTAAAGATAGTGACTAAAATTTTATAATAAATTAAAATACTCGTATACATGTATGGTGGCTAAAACTATAAACTGTTAATCATCTCTGCACACAAACAAGACAAGCTTGAAACTTAGAAATCTGTGCTGCACAATGTCTGTATAAATAAGTTAAAATCGATTTTGATCACAAGATCATTATCAGTCAACAATTCTATCAATTCCGTGGAAAATAAAAATATATAAACAACAAATTTGGATAAAATTGAGCCTAATAATTACACTGCAAAAAAAAACTATTTTGAAAACTTTACAAATTTAAACTAAAATACTATTAACTACAACAAGAAACGTATAACTGGCATCACATTGTGATACAAGCCAAAATCAAGGTGACGTCAACTATCCTTTTAACGCGTTACCGCATGACCTCAGTAATTGTTGGTCACTACTATAGTAAATTGAGAAAGATATATTTAATTGTATGAGTTCAAACATTGCAAACGGTAGAAAATAGAATTATTTAATTTTAGGTAAGATTAATTTATTTAAGTTCGAAAACCAACGGTCTTCACACCAGTCCAAATTTCTTTTGTTTGGTTGTTCAACAAAAATAACTTTAAAGCATTCAGAAATGCATGGTTTATTAACTAAAATTTCTTCGTGATAATTAGCAAAATGTTTAAGTAGGGCAGCTTTTTCATTATTTTCTTCAAATTTAAATTTGTTCAAATTAATCTGTGTGCAATCCCACGTACAGAAAATTTATTTTTAGTTTGTCCGACATATTGCAAATCACAGCGAATTAATATAATTAATTAATTTTACCTAAAATTAAATAATTCTATTTTCTACCGTTTGCGATGTTTGAACTCATGCAATTAAATATATCTTTCTCAATTAACTATAGTAGTGACCAACAATTACTGGGGTCATGAGGTAACGCGTTAAAAGGATAGTTGACGTTATCTTGATTTTGGCTTGTATCACAATGTGATGCCAGTTATACGTTTCTTGTTGTAGTTAATAGTATTTTAGTTTAAATTTGTAAAGTTTTCAAAATAGTTTTTTTTTGCAGTGTAATTATTAGGCTCAATTTTATCCAAATTTGTTGTTTATATATTTTTATTTTCCACGGAATTGATAGAATTGTTGACTGATAATGATCTTGTGATCAAAATCGATTTTAACTTTTGAATACAATCATTGTGCAGCGACAGATTTCTAAGTTTCAAGCTTGTCTTGTTTTTGTGCAGGGATAGACAGTAACAAGAAATAGTCGTTTTTGCCTTCTGTACGAAGGGTTAGATTCTTGTACATTTCAAAGGAAAATTTAACTGTTAATCATTTGTTATACCTTTGGTTTCAACCTGGGGTACGCGAGAAAACTTCAAGGAATACTTGGATGGCGGTCGAGTTTTTACGTATGACTGTTTTATACTGTAATATTCTATACTAAAATGCATGCCGATTGAAAACTCGGTGTAAATTTTGCCTGATCTTGTGTTGCTGTAACGCAACAATGTGAAACCCACAGCTTTGCCAGATAAGCTATCCGAGTATAATTTAAGTAGACCAAAACGAATCTAAACCTCATTAGTTAGGTATGAAAGTAGACATGGCAAAATGTGTTTAGAAGAAAAAATAGAATAGGGATGAAGATAACTTAATTGATTAATTTTTTAAGACAATTACTAACTTACTGACATACTATACAGAACAAAAACGCAAAGAAAAGAAAGGATGGAATAAATTACATTTTAATTTTTTATTTTAAAACTAAAGCCTAATCAGCTGATAGTTTATTATTCTATTTAAATAAAAATCTATTTGAGATAGAATTGTTTCTATAATGTTTATTTTTACCTTAAGTTTTTAAATGCATTAACTTTCTAAAAAATCTAACTCATTGAAACATGTTGACGTGTTTTTTCTAGTTATTATTGCAAAATTGTTGTTTAAAATTTAATTATGTCTTTACTAGCGAAGAAAAGAAAGTAGTATAAAAACTACATCCAGTATGGATTTACTGCCATTAACAAAAATGAGCGTCAATTTCCACAGTGTGTTTTATGCTGTAAGGTTTTATCCGTTGGGTGCATGAAGCCTACCTTTCTCAAACGCCATCTAAATGGATGTTATTCAAATTATAAAAGTAAGGGTACAGCTTTTTTCAAGCAAAAAGAAGATGATTTGAAGCGAGCACGCCTTGATCGTTCAGGGTATTCAATCAACATAATGAAGTTGGGCTGCGTGCGTCTTACATGGTATCACTAAAAATTGTACAAGAAAAAAACCTCACAACATTGCAGAAAAATTAATCATTCCTTGCTGTAAAGATATAATTCGATGTGTTGATAGATGTGATGCTGAGAAGGTTACATTAATAACCCACTCAAACGATACAGTTCATTGACGAATAGTAGATATGTCTAATGATGTCAAATAACAAGTGATTTTGGAATTAAAGAAAGCACCTTTTGGAAAATTTGCTATCCAACTTGATGAGTCCACTGATGTGACTGCTTCTGCTCAACTCCTTGTGTTTGTATGATATGTCAGTGGCGAAGATTTCAAGGAAGATTTTTTGTTTTGACATACCTTATATTCCACAAGAGGCAAAAACATTTTTATTAAGGTCTCAAATTTTTTTAAGAAAGAAGAATTGTCCTAGAATAATGTATGTGTATGCACAACTGACGGAGCACCATCAGTGCTTGGCCGTCGATCAGGGAAAAGTAACAGATATGAATTCTAAAACAAAGCATCTTCATTGTATACTTCATCGATATGCTCTGGCATGTAAAACTCTATCTCCTGGGTTGAAATTAGTACTTGATGATGTTGTGTATATGATAAATGTCATCAAATCAAGTTCCCTAAATACACGGCTATTTTCACTACGGTGCCAGGAATTAGGAAGTGATCATGAAGCGTTATTGTTTCACTCTGAAGTTCGCTGGTTGTCTAGGGGAAATGTGATAATAAGAGTAGTATCATTAAAGGAGGAGCTTTCTGAATTTTTCAAACGTGTTAACAAGACAAGGTCACTTGAGTTCGTTCAGAAACTGTCAGGTAGCCAGTGGCTTCAAAAGCTGGCCTACCTTTCTGATATATTCTCAAGGCTTAATTTATTGAACTTGTCTCTCCAAGGCCGTTTTCATTCAGTGATTGGTTTCATGGACAAACTAAGGACATTTAACATGAAGCTCAATCTCTGGAAAAAAAGGTCAAAGATGAAAATCTGAGCATGTTTAAAAACCTTGATGAGACACTTAATAAAACTAAAATTAAAATAATGGAAATCTAGAAGTGGCGCAGCTTGTGCAAGCCCACCTAGCTTCTCTGCGAAAAAAGTTGCAGTCTTGCTTCCTTAAATTGAGTGAAATAGAATCAAAACTGATTCGAAATCCATTCGTTGCAAATGTGCAATCCCTTCCAGATAGCATTCATGAAAAATTCTTAGATTTAGTGAATGACTCTTTTGCAAAAGATGCATTTTGAAACGCTTACCCTTACCAAGTTTTGGACAAAGGGGAGTGTGACTTACCCTGTTGTATCTGATATCGTTCTTAACTCTTTGCTTATGTTCCCCAGTACTTACCTTTGCAAGCAAGGATTTTCGACATTGTTAAACATGAAAACTAAACATCGATTACGACTTAATGTGGAGCATGACTTACGCGTGTGCCTGTCTAATACCGGTCCTCGAATTGAGAAACTTTTGCAACAAACAGGAACAGCCTTCACACTAATAATTAATCAGTAACCTACAAAGTGTTTGAAATAAATGATTTTGTTTATATTCTTTTTAATACTATATTAAAAATGCTAATTAAACTGGTAGTGAAAATGTACTCACTTAATTTGGTTTCAGCTTATCGGGGGTAAACGTTTATTGTTTTTATGACTCAGGGGCACTTAACGGAAAAAAGGTTGAAAACCACTGTGTTATACCTTACCATTAAACAAAGTTCTGTTCAGGCTGCCTGCCTGTGGTTACAAAACCACGAATGATTTTTGCGTCGCAATAGCAATAATGCAGGACAATTTTTCTGACTATAGTTTCAGGCTATTTCATTACAGGCAGAGTTAAACATAAAAGTTAAGCAAAGAAGTGTATGTTTTGATAGTTTACACACACTTGTGAATTTCTTCCTTTTCTTTCTCTGTGCTAATCTATAGCTATTTCTCTGAAGCACGAATTGAGTATTAACGTTAAGTAAACAAATGTCTGCTTTGACAGTCTGGAATATTTTTATAATGTATCTATGGCTATTTCTCTGAAGCCACGATTTGAGTATTAACGTTAAGTAAACAAATGTCTGCTTTGACAGTCTGGAATATTTTTATAATGTATCTATGGCTATTTCTCTGAAGCACGATTTGAGCTAAAAAATTAAGCAAAGAAATGTCTACTTCGACCGCCTACGACTACTAGTGAATTGCTACTTTGTATATCCTGTAATTAGGGTTATGTCTCTGTGGTCCAGTTTAGCATAAAAGCTAAGAAACAGAACAACTGCTACTGCATAATGTAGTTATTAGTTGTACTGTAGTTGGTTTATAGTATAAAGATGTTTTAAAATATATAGGTGGTTTATAGTATAAATATCTACTTTAAACCATCTACGGGACGATTAATAAGTATGGTATAACATCTTATGAATTTTATACGATGTCAGATGTCTTATAATGAACCTAACTGTTGTAGAATAAACGTTAACTTTGTAGAATTCAATTTAAGCAATGCCAGCTTTCATTAATGATTTGGCGTGATCTCTAGTAGCCCGAGTGTCGGAGATGCTACTGCCAGGGGTATAGTCGTCGTTTATAAAAAGCAATTAAATTGCATGTTGGGCGTAGGATCAAATAAAATTTAAATAATTCTATTTGAATAAGTAACCACCTGACGATTTTATAAGATGAAACAGACTGTTGTGGTTTTAACCATTAAATATTGTTATGTTTTTAAATAAATATAAATATACTTGCTCAAACCGTGTGTTATTGAGCACTGTACCGTCAAGCTTAACATTACAATACAGGATTATAGTTATTGATTATTACAGGATTATAGTCATCTATGCCTTTTTGGTATAGATTTTAATTCATTAATGCAGTATAATGACTTGTCAACTATAAGAACCATGTATAACAAATTCTGTTTTGTAACTTTGTGTTATACAGTAAATTACTAAGCAAAAAAGATGAAATTAAAGGTTTATTTAGTAACTAAAAGACCAAAGATTTTTTTACTGTACAAAATATAAACAAGTCAGAATTACAACTTTACCATAGTTTGGTAACATTTTTACTATTTTAATATTAACCTGTTAAACGTCAGCGACGGCATATCTCGTTTCTAAGAAAAGCGAGGAAGCAAGGTAATTTGGGTATTATTTAGTAATTGCCATTTTTAGTTAATTGTTTTTTAAATTTAGGAAAATCCCCAAGGCTTGTTAGGTTAATAACGGTTAACAATATATGATACCGTATTTTCAATGCCAAGGTTAATTAATTTGGCTTTAATCTATTATTTGCCACCTTTAGTTAATTGTTTTTTTAATTTTAGGTAAATCCCCAAAGCTTTTTGGGTCAGCTACGGTTAATGTTATACTAGACCCCGTTCTTGGACGTGAATCTACGTCTTTAAAAAACCTGACGCTTAACAGGTTAATGAAAGATATTTTATAAGAATTAATATACTTCAGCCTTCATGACGAGGAATTTTCGTTTAATTAATCCTCCAAGATCAGTTTCAGATTTACATTTGACTGTAACACTTCCATAACTTGCTGTTGCATCAAATGATGGCCAATACTTTTCACATTTTTTCTAAAAATAGTTTTGATTTATAAAGTTTTTGGCTGCAGCAATATTTTAAAATAACTATAAAAAACAAAGCCATGGGTAAAGAAATTGTTTTAGGAAACTCGAACGTTTTCATAGAACTCTCTTTAAAAAATTACGCCAGAATAAACAATAAAACTAAATATAATATTTAAACTATTTCAAAACTGATTTTGATTGATTAAAAATTACATTTTAATAAAGATTATCATAATATTTGAAAAATGTTGAGCAATATAATAAAATTATGTTTTGTCAACGTAAAATCTTTATGGAAAATAAGAAAACAGATTATGAAAGTTTTGTGCTGAGATTCGGAATTAACAGAAATATTATGGACACTTGCACTAATAGTTTTTAGTTGCAGATGAATTTTTTTATTGAAATTATTTGAGTTTACGAAAAATGGTAGAAATCCACTTTAAGACGGATAAAGGAAAGTAGTATTTTATTAATCCGTCTTAAAATCAATTTTTAGTAAAAGCACCGTTTATATTTTTCACATTTATATTAATCATATTTTGAAAAAATACGTCAATGATAATAACAAAAATGTCCATCATAATAAATTTCATCAGTAATTTCTCAGATTTATTTTAATGAATTTATTTAAATCAAATAAATAACAAACTTTTTTAAAATATGTAGCTCTCGGTTTAAAGTAATGGTCAGCGATGTTAAACAATATTGAATGTTTGTGAAACAAAAAAAAATTAAAAAGTGTAAAAAATAACTTATGAAAATACAATTTCTAGTTTTACTTTGTTTTTTTCAACGCAGTTGCATAGCATGACGACAATTGACGAATTTTCCAACCAAATCATTTCCCAAAAGTTGTTTACAGTGTTTTGCTTTGGGCCTTGGGCGGCAATGTAATTTCGTGATTTGAGACGACCCTAAAAACAGACTGGTATTTTTTGCGAGAATTAAATCTCTGTTTATCTTTTATAAACAAAAATTATATGGATAACTGAACCTAAAAGCTGCCGTCAGCACTCACCTCGATATAAGAAGCATTTATGTATTTTTCATCAGCAAGTATGACGCGAGAGTGATCATCTGAAAATCATTTATCAAACGGCATATTTCTCAGAGTCACCGTTTCAATTATAAATAAAATTATTTTTATTATGTAAAGTGTGTATATTATTGTACACTATTAATTAAACAATATTTTTGCAATTTTTATTTGAAACAAATTTTCTCTTTTAGAAAATATTTTCTTATTAGAGTGTTTTCGTTTATATACTTTAGCTTGTGGCATTACTACTTACATGGGTAAATATTCTTGTAACGATTTTTGCTGGAGTTGCTTTTGCTGCTTGCAATTTCATGTTTTGGTTCTTGTTGCAGACTTTCACTGCATATTTTCTAAAAATTAGTTTTTTTAAACATTGCTGTATTCAATATCATCCAATAATTTTACCAAAGCGAATTTCATTATTTACTTGAAACCAGTTTTATAAATTTAAGATCAAAAGTTATGTATTTTGATGTGAGATGAAACAGAAAAATTTATTAATATTTTTAGTCACTTTAAATTCTTTTATTATGCTTTCAAAGTTTTTTGTCGATTCTTTCAAGTAAAACGATTTTAGTTCTTCAATGTAATCCTTTTCTTGGGGTTTTATGGTGTTTTCTAAAACATAAAAATTAATATCAATTAAAAAGAAATCCAAATTGTTATTTTATATATTAATCCTGATTGCTGTTTTGAACAATATAGAACGTGTTAGCTTCTGAATTTCGTTGTTTCGGTTTAAAAATCTGCTTTTCGGTAGTTTGATTCAAATTTAAGTACAAGCATTTTAAAAGACGACAAAAATCATTTTGATATAATTTGATGAAATTTTTTGAAACAGTTTGAGCAATTATCATATTAGTTTATTAAATAACTTATAAATTACTAAAAAGATGTAAATTACTATTTTTATCTGGATCGAATTTGATAGTTTTGGGAACAGAAACCGGCCCACATATGTAAAGAATAAATAGTTTTGTTTCTTTTTATTAAGCAATATCATTTCTATACACTAAGCTTACACTCATTCCTACCATATAAATTTTCGTATAAGTTGCTTTCTTCTTGGGTTGCTGATGTTACCTTTAAAAGTGCAATGTTTAGATAAGCTTTTTTTGATTGTGTATTTTAAATGACTTCTTACATCTGTATCGATAAAATAATATTAACGAACAAGAAAAATTTAACAAAACGAAATTTGATTGATTAATCTTACTGTGGGATCATTTTTCATAAGGGTTGACGGTTCTCCTTGATTATCTATTTAAAAAATGTTTGCATTAATCTCTAATTTTGAATGCAACAAATTAAATCAAAATTTCATTAACGAAAGGTTTTTGTTTAAGTAAAGATTTTTATAATTGTAATTGTTTTGTTCTGCGCCCTTTTAGCTTATTGATACTAGAGATAATTTAACTCCGGGATTACTAACTCCTATGCACGGAATCGGGTCGTTTTTAGTCTTAAGTTTCAACTAAGCTATAAAACTTTTAAATATTTTTTAAGTAAAATAGTCCATATCGCGTAAAGAAAACGTTTTAATTTTAAAGTTTTAGTGATAGAAAAATTATAAGGATTTTTTTAAAAAGATATGATGTATCGGTTTGTTAAGATACGTTAGATCCAGTATTTATAATAGCGTGAACCAGTAACTTTTTTATTTTGGCTTGTGATAAATAACTGCAACAAATACTTGGAAGTTATATTTTTTGTGGCTGATAGCTTTGTTCAGACAGTCAATAAATGTTTTTTTTTAATAAGTTTGTTTAAATTATTTATATATCTTTTTTATAATTGCAATTAGCAAAATCCAAAAAGCAGTTTGAATACATTTTTTTAGTCAATAATATTGAGTTGAGATGCAATAATAATTGAAGTTAAGTTGAATCATTTTAATTACAGCTTTTGTTGTTAAAATCTTGCTGCAAATAACCTCATGTTTACACCAGAAATTAGAAGAAAGTTTACCAGGTTTTACCAAATTTTAATGCATTTTTTAGGTACCTAAAACTACCAAACTTTTAGTGCATTTTTTAGGTACCTAAAGTTGTATTTTTTAAAAGCTTCAAATTAAGTAATTTCTTTTTGTTTTAAATCAGCTATTTCTTTTAGATTAACTGTGTAAACTTTGACTAATTGAGAACACTAAAAAGCAATTGAAAGCTATGCAGTTCAGGTCAATTATAACAAAAAATGAAAAATAGCTTTAAAGATGAAAACTGTTTTATTTTAAATTATTCTTTCAAAGTTTAAGTGTCTTGCAAGTAATCACTAAAATTATGAAATTTCTTTTAGTTTCTTGAACAAAATATCTTCAAAAACTATTTTAAAGATAGATATAATAAGTTTATATCTAAAAATGTTAAAGTTGTGTTTTTAATCAAAAATCACATTTGCTTTTACTATAGGTAGGGATTTTAGATATCGCAATGTACAACTAAGTTTTGGATCCTGTTTTTGGTTTACGTTAATAGGGTTAAGTTTTTATATCAAAACTAAAGTAAAATTTTAAGTTAGTCATTATTCGAGTGAATAAAAATATTTATGTAATATTCATTAATGAATAAAGACAAAAAAAGTTTTAAAAAGCCAAGTGTTTTTTGTACTTAATAGTTGCTGTCAATATTTACTCAAAATATTAGTAAAAAAAAGTTTATTTGCCAGTTACCCATATTACCAAATTAAACTTAAAAACTTTAAACAATTTGATAATAACAAAAAAAAAAAATTAATAATGAAAATTTATTAAGCTATAAAATGTAATGAAATTAAGTAGTTTTAAGTAACTTGATTACTAACTCTAATATTTTTCAACAACCAGTTATTTTTGAAAATTAAGAATTATAGTCCAAAATTAATTTTAGAAAAAGTTAAGTTTTTATTTAGGTAATCTAATATAAAATATTTTATATTATAGCATGAAAAATTTAGTGATATAAGTTGTTTAGGCAGTTAGCAAAATAATTATCAAAATATATAATAAAAAATTAGAACTTGAATTTTTAGCATTTTGATCTAAAAAAAAACTTTTATGCGGTATTTATTACTTTTTTCAAATTTAAAGTGACTAGGTTGATTACTGAAGAAGCCAATTATTTTTTAAATAAAGTATGGTAGTTAAAAAAATATTAAAAAAAAATTTTTTTCTGTTTAATTAAAAGATCAAGAGTGAAAAAGTTTTTTTTTGTTTAAAATGACATGGTAATAAAATTGCCAATTCTACTAATTTTTCAATAACCCAAAGAAGCCAAATATTTTTAAATAAATTATGGTCACTGTAGTTAAAAATTAATTTAAAAAAATTTTTTGTGTTAATTAATAGCTTAAGATTGAAAAAGGTTTTTTTTTTTTTAAAATGACATGAAGTAAAAGATTTTTCTTCCCAAAGCTTTTCATCTGACACTTTTCAGGGGAAATCGTCAGAATGAAGCAGAATTGAAACCGAATTGAAACCGAACTAAGTTATAAAGGCGGAAAGTAGAGTTCTCATTGGCTGAAAGAAGTTAGCCAATAAGAGCCTTCATTACGCCAAAGGCCAACAACGCCCAATGCGCCCTTCATTACAGCAACGAAAAATTTTCTATTCTCGCTCGAGGTCGCTCTTCCTTTCACCTTTCTGCTCTTGAAGCGACTTTCATTAAATCTCTCAATCCCCTTCTGTGTAAGCAAAAAGAATTCGTCTACTCTTTGAAAATTTCTTAATCTTTTTTCTCATTGGCTAACTTCTTTCAGCCAATGAGAACTCTACTTTCCCCCTTTATAACTTAGTTCAGTTTCAATTCTGCTTCATTCTGACGATTTCCCCTGAAAAGTGTCAAATGAAAAGCTTTGGGAAGAAAAATCTTTTACTTCACGCAATCTTCAAATTCTGTACCACCAAATGTTTATTAAAATGACATGGTGACAAAATTACCAATTCTACTAATTTTTCAATAAGTCAGTTATTTAAAAAAATTAAAAGTGTGTAGCCAACAATTTGTTTCTTCAAAAGTTATTTGTTTTATTAATAAAAGATTAGTGTTGTGAAATATTTGTAATCATTGTACAGTTTAATTTTTTGTGTAATTACTCATATTTTTCATGATATGCAGTTGGGTGTAAAATTGTATTGAACAATTCAAGTATTTATTTTTATATTTCATATAAGTAATGTTAATTTTCACTTTTACTTTTACTGTTTTCTTAAAACAAATTTTATGGTTTTAAAAATACTTGAAAGACTAAGCTCAAAATTTGTATTATAAAATTTTGTTTAAGATTAAGTGTTATTAAATTTGCTGCATTTTTTGAGTTTAGGTAATTCAATTTTATTTGATTAATAGGATTTTGAATACTACAGAAAGCTCTTAACAATGGTGAACACTTGCTGTATGCCAGCTTGCAATTTTAACTATTGTTTCACGTTGCTAAGGCCACGCCCAACACCAATTTATGATTTTTTACCAGAAGAGTATGCTCATTTGTCTGACATTACCGATAGAGGTGGTTTATCAAAGCTGTCAGAGTTTTGTTATAGTGTTGCTGCTTTCGCAGTTCAGTATTACTCGGCCTTAACTGACAATGACCATGCAAGAATCCGATTTATCAAACCAGCGAGAAGCTTTTATTTTTGCACTAAAAAAGCATTGCCATTCCAGAATTGCTCTTTCTTGCTACAACAACAATGTTCTGCCGGGAACTTAAATTTTACAGCAATTAATAAATCAGCATTTAATTGCTTTGCCAAAAATGAACTAAAGCGCATCAATAATAGCAAGGAAACAATCCTTGAAGAACGTTAAAAATTCTCGAAAACTGCAAAAACTTTCTTCTAACAGTTTGTCGTCGTCGTCATCGTTTAAAGGGCATCCACTCCAGGTCAGACACAAACAGAACTGGGGCCGAGGTTTTATCCTTTTACTACCCCAGACTGCTGCACTGCCTGAATCAGATGCTGGCAGTGGTGTTATTAAGCCAGCATCGAGTTTCGTCATCCAAAACCGTCAAACCTCGTGCTCCATGTTGTGCCCAACGTATAAGGCACGCTGTAGTACATGGTCTGCAGTTTTTTCAGAAGCGGCACACTCGCAATTCAGTGAAGGAGCGAGACCCCATTTGTGCATGGACGAATGAAATTGCCCAACACTAGTCCGCAGGCGGTTGAGCTTAACCCAAGCTGCTCGGGGTAAGCCTTCCCCAACAGACCTGGCACTGGTCCCGGGCATAAAAGCACGGAGCCTGGAAGCATTTTCACAGTACTCCGCGTTCCATTTGTGATTTGTCATTCAGAAGCGCGGATGCAAAATCTGGCAAGGTTGTTCAGAAGATTCCGCGCAGCTGGCACAAATGGGCGTCTGGATCTTTGTCTCACTTGGCGAGTATCTGAGGACCCAATTAAGAGACCATAAAAGATATGATCGGGGTCCAGAGATCCACGGTGAGCCAAGGAGAGTGTAGCTCCCAGTCGGCGAAGCTCAGCTGGCTGGATGCCTGAGAGTACAGGTAGGTGGTCCGTTCGAGTGGGACGCAGGTATCCAGTGACTATGCGCAAAGCGTCGTTCAAGACACTGTCGATGAGGCGAGTATGAGCACTGCGACACCAGACAGGCGCACAGTACTCAGCTGTTGAGTAGACTAGAGATAAGGTGGCTATGCATAGTGTTTTAGCACCAGCACCCCATCCCGAGCCCACGAGTCGCCTCAACAGTGTGACGCGCGATGATAGTTTTTTTGCGCAATGTTTAATTTATTTATATTAATTCTAATATTTAACATCTATACGTTCCAACAGTTAATTCAATCGAATTCTTTTTAATTCAGAAATTACTGATTTATTTGTCGATTTTAATTGATTTTTTTATTGAATTTGGTTAGTTTTAAACATTGTTTTGCCTTTTTTTCATTTCTGTGCCAAAATTTTTTATTTGCAAATTGTATTTGTGTTTAATCTGACTCGCAGAAAATTAATAGCTGCAGCATGAAAAAAATTAAAAAAATTTGCTTCAATTAGCTTATGTAAAATATTTCATTTGATGTTTTATTAGGTGGCATTACAGTGCTTGTACTTGTGCCTATTTTTATCTACAACAAAATGTAGGACTTTTCTAAATCCTAAGAATATTCAGTCTGCTATCTCCTGGTATAATAAGTCTTTGGCGACTTTTATTATTATTGATCTACCTGAGATTTGAACTCGAATCTTTAAGATCTACATAAGAATTTGCTCGCTCCCACACTTTCTTGTATATGATAGGCAATATTTAGAAATAAAAAAGTCAAAAAATAGGTAAAACACGTTAAATTAGGCATTTGCATTTTGACCCTTCTATGAACAAATGTAAAATGAAGTTAGCAATCCCGGAGTTAGAAGATCCCTAATTGATACTTACCTTGTACCTCCATATGAATTGGCTGTGCTACGGTTATGGCTTTTCTCCTTTGGAACTTTCTTCAAAATTCATGGAACAAAAAAGTATTGGTGAAAATGATAAATAGATAAAAATTACAACATTTCTAAAGTTAATTCTTTAATATTTAAAAATGCAATACTAAGTAGTTTAATATTATTTATTCCATTTTGCACGATCTTAAGCTTAAGCTTAACAAATTTTGGAGTTGTTAGCTTGTCTTATACATTCATCCCTAACCAGAAAATTTTTACTCTTATCATAGTTATAATTTAAAAAACAAATCACAGCGGGATAAAAATTTACAAAATGCAAGGTTCAAAGCAAAAAATCACTACATTAAAATAACTCAAAAATTTTTTTTGAAATTTCAATCATTTTTACTTTTACGACGTACTAAAATATTTACTTATTTATACAGAGAGCAGAAAGTTGGGCTCAAATCAAGCAAAATTTTTTAAAAATAAAATTTGAAGCAAACTTGAAAAACCGAGCCCAACCTAAAAATCTGAAACAAACGATTACTTTGACTTTCTTGGGAACATGCCAAGTATTTCTGTCCGGTTAAAAAGTTATTTCATTTTGTATATGATTACAAATTAAAAGTCTCTAATCATGACGTTTGAGAAAAGTAAAGTGACAAAAAGTGCTTTGGAAATAGCAAAACAGTAGGACAAGGGCAAGAAGTTAACATTATAATGCCCGAGGTATTCATTACGATTACTTGCCCATCATAAAATTGTAATACATTTTTTGCTATTGTTTTCAGAATAGCCTACAGTTATGACTTTCAATCATTGCAAGTAGTTAATTGGATAATGACCTAATACATTACAATTCACAACTTCCCGGGCCGTATGGCTGAAATTTTTCTCAATGCTTAAGGTAATCACTTTGACTATTCGCTAGGTTGGCACTGTGAAAACTGCATCTTAAACAAAAACATTAATAAAGCATAGATTTGGTTTTGGCCTTTTTACTCTCATTTTTTCAAACATCAAGAAGCTATAGATCATAGTTATAACCAAGTGCATTCGCAAACAACCACAAAATGAAATAAAAAAGGCACAAAAAACGATATTGCCCCATCCAACAATGCTATGCAGGGCCCATGCGGGCCCTGCAAGGACTGCCCGTACGGTACCCGTATCGATTTGGCTGCGGGCGCTGCAGTGGCCCCGCATGGGCTTACCGCAGGAGTTTCATGTGGTTCAACTATTTATGCAAAAAATTCCTTTTTAAAAATAATTAAAAATGTTAGCGTATTAGCGTGTTTTAATTTTTGATTACGGCTTAAAATTGAAAACCAGATTAAACCCGTGCGGTTAGCCCATGTGGGGCCACTACAGCGCCCGCGGCCAAATTGGTACGGCCCACATGGGCCCTGCATAGCATTGTTAACTGGGAGGCGAGACAATGTTCATGTCACCTTTGGGGTATGTTTTGCGCCTTTACTAAAGGCATTTCACGACGAATTCATATGTTGGGTCACGTTGTTTACTTATCGCACAATGGTGATTCTGCTTAAAACAAACCATTATCGTCATATGAAAAAGAAAAAACGAAACAAACGGAGTACAACTAAAAAAAACTGTATGGGCAAAGTTAGAGGATTCTAATTTTAAACCGAGCCTTGTGATTTATTGACACTGGCTTCTAGCTTTACGCCTTTTTGTTGAAAAATTTGTAAAAAAATTGTATCAATTTACTCGAAATTGTTAAGGCTAGGGTATTTTGCAATGTTTGTAAAAGGTAAAAAATTAACTGGTTGGAATATGCAGTTTTGACTAAAGTTTTTTTGAAGATGAAGTTTTGAAATTTTAGTAAGGTTAAAAACTTTACTGTATTTGTTGCTGGGCCTCACAGGAAAATAAAAGAGTATTTATTTATTAATTGCAAATAATGATAAAACTTTCTTTTGTAGTCTGTTCAAATTTTTAGTGTTATAATTAGTGTCTACAAAAGTCAACAAAATCAATTTTTTCTGGGATTTGTTAACTCATCAAACTTACACAACGTCAATTTTGATTGTTTGGAGTTTTATTTTATTAAGTTTTGTAGATCAAAATAAACTCAAAATTTGGCAAAAATTTTGCATCATCAAATTTTACTTATAAAAAATCATTTTTCCGTTTTTTTAAATGTTTCAAGTTACTATAAATATTTTTAATATTTTTTTTATAATTTACATCATTATATTCTTAAAATATTGGGGCTTTGACTTATTTTGCATCAATCTTAAACCTTTTCGCCAATATGAAATTTAAGTGCCATAAAATATTTCACAATATGTAAGCTCTCCTAAGGATTTTCATTGCTTTCACTCCGGCGTGGGCAATTATCATTTTTAAAATTCTTAATCTATTTCGTAAACATGTTTACCAAGTTTAAAGTTGGTAAACAGAAGTTTTATTTTTATTTAAGTAAAAAGAAAATATATTTCTAAATACATGCCAGTTATAAAATGTCGGCAGCGTGGCCAAGTAGTTGAGAGCGCCGTATTGATGGTAAACGTAATCTTTACGTTTTATCGTCGGCATCGTAATTTTTTTACGGTCGCGATTTAAACCCTTGTCGTATTATTCTGCTGTGTCTTTAGAAAAACAGTTTTTGGCACTTTCCTTTGCTTGGTAGCAACCAATTCTAAATTTTTATCATGTTTCTAAACAAAAAAACTACCAAAAATTTCAAACGGACAATAATTTCTTGCTTTTCTAAAAACAGTCAGAGTAATCGTGTTGCCCGAAGTATTGCTGCTCAAATGATTTCCCACGAGACAGAAAGATAAATAGGCTAGAGATGAAAACGACAATAAAAAAAACACTTTGCTTGGAGCAAATTTCCAATTTTTAATACATGAAATTATTTTTCTGAATTCATATTCCAATTTTTATACTAATTATTGTTAGGCAGAAAAACTCATTTAAGTAATGTTTTTTATTGTAGATCACTAATGTATTGAGATAAACTAAAATTTTTTTATCTTGCTATTGAAAACGAATACAATTTTTGTTTCAAAACTTGTGTAAGTTTGTAGTTTTGCAACTATTTAACAAAATTTTCTTTTAAAAACTTAAATTTTTATAACAGACCAATATTGTTTAATAAAAAAAAGTTAAAAAAAAAATTTAGGTCTTACCACTTTAAAATAGAGCTGGCAAATGGTTAAACTGCGAGAAATATTTAAATAACAAAAACTATCTTATCGTAGTATATCTATTTTTAAAAATGTAAGACAAGCAAGATTTTAATTCCGAAATCAAACTTTTGCTGTTTATTTTCTTAATTTTACCTGCCAAAAAAGATAATTCCTACAATTATCACCACAACGACAACAATGGCAATTATCAAAATAAGCATAAAGCTGTTTGGTTCGTCTGGAAAAGGAGCAACACAAAATCCTGAAATATTTGTGACATTACTTCCTCCTTCACAAGAAAAGACTTGAATCTATAAAAAAATTTTTTATTCTATTAATTTTGTTTTAGTTTTTTGCAATATTTCCACAAACTAAAAAAAGATAAAGACTGATATTAGACTTAATAGTTACGGTTCCAGTGAATAGTTCAGATCAAAGCATTTTAAAAGTATCTTTATTTGGTTTCAGTTCCTTAAAAAAAAGCCGATTAAACAAATAAATGCAATATGATGCAAACTACTAAGTGATATGTATATAGTGTAAGATGAAAATGTAAAGGTATTTGAAAAAAAATTTTTATCGCATGAAAATAGCTTCAATATTTTTTAAAGTTGGAAAATGCTCAATTTATCTTGATTTTTTAGATTGGCAAATTTTAAGAGCTTTGGTTACAGTTTCTTTTAATTGCAATCAAAACTTACTTGAAAATATAAACTCATATTAGGTTGAAAAGCAGATAAACTAATTGTATGACGTAGGAATTGATCATTTGTTTGCTGCAAAGAATGCGGAATAAGATTGTATTCGACTTTTGGCGCGCTTAAAGCAGTTATCTAAAAACAATATGCTTTATTAGATCTTTGCTTAAACTTTATTTTCTTTTTTCAATTTAATTTTGTTGTATTAGGAAACGAAAGTATTTACTTAAAAGCGGAACATAATGATACATTTGTGATGAATCGAACCTATTCGACTGAACGCTTCTTAATCAACGCCTTTTGTATTTTGCCTTATTACTGCATGCCCTTTTGGTTGGTTATAACTTTGCGTTAAGAAAATTCTTTTGTTGCATTTTATTTGAGCAGTGTTAATTTCAGTTCAAGGTTTCGTTCTTTGTGTTTAATTGACGTTTATAATATTAACTTGTATCCTTTGTTTATAGATTTTATTTGTATTATTTTTATGTGAATAAAGCCAATTTTACTTCTGGTTCACAACATTTGGATTTTTACATTAATTTACTTTTCGGAGGCTAATGATATTCTTTAGCAAATTTTGTTGCGCATTAACTGCATTTCGAGACAAAATAAAATGTTAAAAATTAATGAACCCAAAACCTTAAATTAAAACTTTTCAGTAAATTTTATTGCTTCGTAAATAAATCATTATGGGTAATATTTACTAAGTTGCTGCCGTAAAAAGGTATTATCTTTTAACTTGGAAGACGGAGTCCCATATAGATTTACATTTGGAGTGAGTGCGATTAGCATAATTAGAAATTTCCGTAAAGTAAATTGCTGGTGTCATTAAGCCCTTAAAGAAAAATTACAAAATTTTTAGTTTTAAGTTTACATATTTTTTGAGTTTACAACTAATTTCTTAGTAAGCATCAATGTGTAAGCATTTACTGCGTTTTTATTTGAGTAATTCCCAACAGCCTTTTTAAAGCAACTTAAATGATTTTGTCTAAACCTGCGCTTCTCAAACATTGGTGATACATGGCGCCCTTTCGGGGAGATTCTCAAACATCCATGGCCTCCTGGTCATAATATTGTCTCAAAATTCAATTAAAAACCACAAAATAAAAAAATCATGACTTTGAAACTGTCTCTAATTTTGTCAATTTTGTCTCAAAAGTAAATTGAAATTTTAAATTCAAAATTTTTCTTGAGTCCCCTAGGTAAAGACCCCAGGGTCTCTTTGGGGATCCTCATACCTAAACGTTTACAATGCTTTTGAAACGAATAGTTTATAATTTATCATTTTCAACGTCATTTTTAATTCATCGACACAAAAATATCTGAGAAAAGATAGTTTGTCGCCAAATCGTAAACATTTTGAAAAAGTTCAAATTATTAAAATCAGATCAAGCAATTAAATGATTATTACATCAAAAAAGAACTTTCTAATTGAATCATTGATATGCATTAATCTTAAAAACTTGGATTTTTTTTTAAAAAGAAGAATGAGAAAATTCTCAATTTTTTCTCAAAAGGTTGGTTAATTATTAAAATTGTGAATGCAATTTTTATCAAAAATATTTCTTCTTTAAATAATTGTTCGATCACAAGATTTAATATGTTCGATCATTTAGTTTCTAACTAAAGCAGTTAAAAAACTAAGTTGATATTGTTTTCTTCAAAAAATAGTGAGCAAAAAGTAAACTAATTTAACAAACTAAATCTTTCATTTAACAAATCAAATAGGTATTATTTCACAACTGAAATAGTGCAATAATGCAACAACACTACTTTATAAGACGAAATATTGTTGAATTGTTCTGGTGTAGTCGACCACTCGATGATGCAATCACGTGATGTTTTTGACGAATTTCTAACACGAGCGTCATTGACAGGTCGGGGAATCCCAAAAGAAGTTGTAGCAAAGGCAGTAGATGAAAACCAGAATGTATTTGGACAACCTGATGGTCGAACAACTGCCTGAAATTATAAATGCTTTTTATTATATCAAAAGATAATTTTAACGTAAATAAAAAAGGAGTCTACCCAAGCATCGTTACAGTCAACGAAGAACAAATTTTAAGTAGAAACATAATTAGTTTGATGATACTTTCTAACAAAAACTAAATAAAAAAATAAATAATTAAATAGAAGCCGACACGTTTTTAGAAAATGATAAAACCTTTCTGTTTTTTTCCATTTATGAGTTTTTTTGAAATTGCATACTGATATATATTCGCATAAACGCTATCAAATTTAACAAGAAACTTATAAATAAAAAACAAAAAAGATTTAACATCTTTCGCTAGTTGTTTTTCTAATTGTTTAACAGAAACCCTTCAAACAATCTTTAACCTGTTTTTAAACCTTTGATTAGTCAAAACAATGTGTTATTGAAAATAATTCTAAAAAAATAGAACACCATTAGAAAAAAATAGAAAAATAGAACTTCATTGAATGAATAAAGATAACTAATCCCTAATAATGAAAGTAGAAAAAGTAAAGCGCAAGGACAAAATCGCAAAAAAACAACAAAGCGAAAAGACTGCTCAGTCTAATTTCGGAAAGTGTAAATACTTTCCAGACAGACATTTTTCATGTTCAGAGGAAAAAGATTAAAGTTGAAATATTTTTTTTTGCTTTGGTCGTATTGAAAATCGTCCAGTTAAAAAACAAGCAAAAGGTAGAATATTTTGCTATCCTGTCCGCTTGCTTTTTTCTCGTCCACTTTCATTCTAAATCAACCCTAAATGTTGCAACACCACGGTAAATAAAATATTTCGGTTTTTCGGAATAATGCAAGTTTCAGAAAATTAAAAGTTAAAATTAATTTATATAACGAATATTGCCTTATCAAATACTCGAATTATCTGACACTCACTTCTATCTTGTATAGAGTACGTTCTTCTAATCCATTGAGAATGAACGATTTTTTTTCCCAAGGCACTTTATCTTTGCTGGTTCCATTTACAAAAATCTATTATAAAATTTAAATAATTAATTTCCAGGGAGTCATGTTGTATAACTTTCTTTCTTCGGAATTTAAAACAAAGATTTTATAAGACAACACTGTTACTACGATTTACAAAATCTAGAAATTAGTGAAATGTTTTCGTTTTCATGTACAAGACAATAAAGTAATTTTATTTATAAATGATATAGCAATGGCTCATGGCTTTTTTTCGGAGACTTTGAAACTTCTGTGGCTCCCTGTTTAGAATATTGTCCCAAAAGTAAAGTGAAGACCAAAAACAAGTCATCACTTTGAAATTGTCACTGATTTCTTTATTTTCGTCCCAAAATTAAAAATGAAGACCAAAAAGAAGGTCATTATTTTGAAACTGTATATCACTTTGATTTCTTCATTTTTGTCTCAAAAAAACTAGTGAAGGCAAAAAAAGAGTCCTGTTTGTGGCCCCCTGATAAATTCCTCGTGAGCCCTTTGAGAACCCTTGTAATAAAGTGGTGTTTGTTTCACTTTTAATATTTTAACTATATGAAATGCAAGGATAATTGATGAATTTCTAATAATCACAAAAAGTATCAAATTGACAAATATTGGTACCTCATCAGGGCGTAAAAAATAAGGACTGATTAATCCAACTTTAATGTACGTTAAAAGTAAAATAAAAAGCAACAGTCTGTCGTTGTAGCAAAGCATTGCATTAAACCATTTTAGCTCAAAAAATAAAAGAAGGCTTATTAAATTTTAACCTCCAGGTTTGGAGGTAGGCCTAAATAAATACAAAAATAAAAATAGTAACTGCACGGCAATGTTTAAAATATTAGGAAAAAAGTTCAGAGTACTAGTCAATATCTTGATGCTAAACACCTCCAATGTTGTTCAGTCATTCAAGAAAACAAAGTTGATGTAATGTGATACTTTTCTTAGTAATTCATGACGACAAACAAGCAAATAAAAATGCTTTGAAAGTGATTAAATAATAAAAACTTAGAAGCAGGTTCTAAGTGACTAATCAAATCATACTCTCTGGACTATACAAAATTTTTAAGTCCGGGTAAAGTTAAACAAGATAAGTATAACTTTTGTTTTTTTAAATAAATTACACTAAAAGCCAACATATTTTTATCTGTTTCTTAAATTTATTTTGCTGATCTATCAAGACCAAAAAATCGATAAGCTGGGCGCTCTAATCTAATAATGCTATGCAGTGCTTGAAGAAGCCTTGGAAAGTAACAGTAGGCCTATCGACTTGGCCGCAAGCACTGCAGTAACCCAAAATGGGCTTACCAAACCGGTTTAAATGTTTTATTTTTAAACATTTAACAAAGCAAACTTATTAGCAACCTCCTCTTTCAGATTGCAACCCAATTTTTAATTGTTGTACTTTTTTGTTTTTTAAAGTACTTTCTTTCAAATATTACTTCGAAATGGTGATTATGTACTTAGGTGTGAAAACAAGGTAGGCTATTCTAAAAAGTGAAACAAGTAAAAAAAAAGGTAAATTGTATTCGGAAAGAAAAACATTCTAAAAAGTTAAACTTGTTAAATTTTTTAAAAACGGAACACTGGGCATAAAGATTTAAACCACACCATTTGGGGCAACTGTGGGATCTGTGACCAAGTCACTGCTAGGCCCGTACAGGCTGCCTTCACAAGAGCCTTGCAGGCCCTGCATTAGATTGTTGGCTGGGATGGCAATACGGGCTGCCGAGTTAAGAGCAGGGGAATGCAAATTTGAATCTGGAGTCAAAAAACTGGACTATTCATGTTCTAGTTTAAGAATCGAATCTAAATTTACATTTAAAAAAAATCCTTGTTTGTAGGAAAATTTAGTAATTTTGCTTGATAAAGCGTAAAATATTTAAAAAAGTTGGAAATATCAATTACTTTCAAAACACCCGTTAATGATCCTTAAAAACGTTACAACTTCAAACTTTGCTTGACGTAAAAATTGTTTTTGCTTTTTTTGTTCAAGATAATAAAAGGTTTTTATAAAATAACTTAGAAAATTATTTACATGTTTTCAATAATGATTACAAATTTCCATCAAAATTGTCATCAATAATTTATGATATTCTACAGTATCTTAAAAAGAACTATAGCATATTTCAAAATCTCTTTGGAATTATTCTAGTTTATAAAGGTAACATTCCAATAAATCTTTGATTTAATAAAAATATTTGTTGCAATAAAAAACAAAATATTATCATTGAAGTACTTTTAAGGCAGGCTCCTTAAAAATTTTTGTTCCTAATGAAGAAAAGCTAACAATTTGTAATGCAATGAAAACGATAACAATATGATCAAAAATGAAAAAGCTTAGATTATATATTGTAAATAAAAATTAAAAAATAAAAAAACAAGGCAGATGTCGTATTGTAAGAATATCAAAATGGCAATTTTGCTAGACCTATCTTGAACGCAAGCTACTTTATTTCGGCATAAAGCAAAAACAAAGACAACATATTTTAGTTAAAAGATAACCAAAATATAACTTGAAATAGTAAATTTGTATTCTGTTGTGATATTCAATTAATTTATTGACTGATACAAACAGAATTTACATAAACTGAGCATTTACATTAACGGAGAAAATCGTTAAAAGGCTTAAAAAAAAAAACGATTATGAAAGTGAATTACTTTCAAAAATTACCTCGACTTCTCCAGTTTCATTTAGATTTGAGACAGACTGCAAATTGAATTGATTCCACGAAACACGGAGAAGAGATCCATTACATTTTTCGGAAGATACCGTGATGCTGAAGATGACTTAAAAAATAAAATTAATACATAAGCAACATTAGCTAAATCTGTTACTCGAAAGACAAAACAAACACTATTTTTTGTTAAAAATAACATTTGTCAAAATTTTAACTTTTTGTTGTCAAAAATAAAAAAAAAAGAAAACAGAAATGAAACCAAAAAATGCTAAATACTTAATAAAACACGAGATTTATAATGTATGAAAGAAATACGAAAACTACGTAGAGAAAAGTAATGAAAGCTGCCAAACGTTCTTTTCCAGACGTTTGTTGAGTTTAAACTTTTTCAGATATTTATTTTTATAAAATCAGATTTTGGAAAATTGATATTAAATTGCTTCAAAGCTTTAAGATTTGTCTATTTGGCTAAATACTTTTGTTCTTTTTGCATTTTTGCCTTAGTGTGATTTTTTTATTATCCAAACTTACATTTAAATCGACACAAAAAATAAGCTTCCTCATTGCAAGTTTTTTGATGTAAATTTATTCCATCATCATATATTAACGGCCATGTCATTTGTTGGCAAATAGATTTATCGGAAGTTGGAAACATCGAATTATTTACGGCTGATCCATTTTCCCAGAACCATTTGGATTGATTTAAAGGAGATTGAGCACCAATGTATATACTGATGTCTAAAAAGTTTATATTATTATTTAATTTGAGTTAGAGGACAGAGGCATTAGATTACCATATATGGCAGTGCTTTTCAAACTGTGTATCGCTCTCGACACATTAGCAACACATTAGTGTGTTGCTTATAGTACCATATTAGTGTGTTGCTTATAGTACCATAGTGTGTAGCTAACTGGACTTAAAATCACATTTATCACTACCAAGGTCTTTACTGTTCAATAAATTATATCATACAGGGTTTCGACCAACAATATAACTTTTTCAGGCAACAGCATCAGAAAAACTTTTTCCCTTGTTATTTTTAAGGTTTTTGCAAAAATTAATAACATTAAAATTGTATGTTAAGATTTTGATGTTGGAAGCTTTTTGATTTAAAAATTGAATTAAAACGTGTCGCGAATTTATTTGTGGTTTACAAGTGTGTAACTTATACAGTAAAAAAAGTTTTTGATCTATGGCATTGTGCATCACGCACGCCAAACCAGAGGTCACTGCCCAACCATGATTTTGAATTTTAAACTTTCGTCAAGGACAGTCTGCTTACCCAGGTTTAAAATTCAAAACCTCATGAGGATCTTAAACGTTTTCTCTTGTCACTATAGGTAATTTATGGCCTTTTTTCTATGGGTATATTCTAAACCATTATATAAATTTTACATGTAAACTTTTTTCAGCTATATTGACTCTTCAACGTTGAATCCAGAAGCAATTGTACAACTGTTGACAGCGTGTTTGAGTAGTTATAGCTCTGGCATTATGATCAACATGGCCTCGGTTCAAAACCTAATTCTATTGTGTCTTTGGAAAAGATATTTTACGAAACTGTACCGGCTTGGTGGTCTTCGCAAGTAGTTCTAAAATACAGTTATATATCTATTAATTTTCAAGCTGACAGTAATATCTTGGCATCTCCAAAAGCAGGTCGGGTAATTGCTTTCCTTATGCATTAGCACTTACGTCGCATTCCTGCGGGTGAGCAGAATAAATACAGAGATAAATGAAATAGAAATAAACTTTAGCGTCTATTCTTTTATTTCACATTCTACGACTTTTTGGTCTACGTATTTTAGAGTCTTAGGTTTTCTCACGCTATAACTTTATCGTCTATTTTAGAGAATTTTTACGCCAGCTGATCCACATGTTTTTAAGAAAGTCTTCAAATTTTACTTCTGTAATAGTAAAATAGTATTTAGAAAGTCTTCATATTGAAACGTCTGTTGAAGCAAAAAAGGATTTTTATGATAAAAATGGATGATACAATGAGAAAATTGTGAGCGACTTCTTTTTTATTTGCAACAACACCCGACTGATAACCAGCGGTTTTTGCAGCTCCATCAGTTCACACATTCCCTAACCATGTTTCCTCCTCGTTAAATGGTAACGAGTCTAAATGTCTCTGACCCGATGGTACGACCTGACAAATTAATGCGATAAAGACATTCTTTATTTTTTTATAACATAATAACTAAAAAAAACTAGTACAATAAATCACGTCAGTTGATTTGTTAAATTAAATTGTAAAATATAGCGAAAACCTCTTTTATAACCTGCTGTTCAATATTCATTGCCATGTTTTTTTGGCGCGAAAATATGATAATATGTCTTTAACCTTTTGCTGAACTATGTTGTCGGAAAGTGGAATGCCTTCAAATTTTTAGGCAGCTTCGGGGCTTATCAAAGCCTCAGCTGCTGATAAGTTTCGCTACTTCTCTAACTTTTCTCAATCGTGTACAGTTTTATCAAAAAAAAAAAAAAAAACAGATTTCGGTTTTTTGATTATTTATCTCAAGGAGTGGTCGTTGAAAATAGTCACTTGTTTTCATGTTTGAAGGCTTCTTGGCATTATTTGAAAGAACTTGAAATACAACAAACACAATGGCTGTTACGATTGTACGCGGCATGGACTACATTGTCTTCGAAAATATTTTTGCTTCAAACGTCTTAGTTTTAATATTTTTTGGGGGATTATTAAAATGCCTCGCTTATTTTCTGATTTCATATTAATTCTTTTGCTGTATATTAAGCTAAGCTATTGCTTTATGTCAACATCAAAAGAGAAAAAATGACTTCATCTTAAAAAATTTTTTAATATCTGAATAGGACATGGGCAAACTACCGTGTTTTTTCAAAAATATGACTTATTCTAAAAATATAACCTAGAATGAATTTTCATGATGATTTTAATATAACACCCACCTTTGAAATAAGCTCTAGTTGACGGATTCGGACTATTTTATCCGACTCCGACTCCTGATGTTTAATTTTTTTTAAAAACACTACTTTTTAGGGACGAAAGCTAAAAATTCGAGACAGATTCAAAGTTAAAACCTTTTTTTGGCCACCCCAATTTTAAGCAAATCGTATTTTGCACATTGCCGTTGTCCTTATTAAGAAGTTGGAATCAGAATTCTTGAAATTCTTGGAGACAAAGTATGATTTAAATCTTCCGACTGCGCAACCCTGATGGTTAATATTGGAAGATTATGACATCATAAATGTTAGAGTTGGTTGTAACTTGTAAGTAGCACGCTGTAGCCACAAGACATGTGAACCTAAATAGCAACAACTACGTGATTGCTTAATTTTTAAATTAACAGTTCGACATTGCCACATTGGATAAGAAATATTTTTTCTGCGCATTTTCATCCCGAGGCAAGATAAGTAAGTGAATGTTTTTTACGTTTTATTTCAAGCTCAAAATCGTCAAGCGCAAAATTTTTTGACCCAAAACAATAGTGACCTCTACAAAAAAGTCTTCACTTCAACGGTTAGGGTGAAACAATTCAATCAAAACAAAGAGAATATTTCTAAGAATGTTTCTAGAAACCAGGATAAAGATTTCTTTTTTTTAGTCTTTGTTTAAGGAACGGGTTTAATGTTGTAAAATTAGTGCAGCCCCGGATCAAAATCAACTTTTGAATCCAACTCTCAAGCTAGAAAGCTTGCTTATTCCTAATCTAGATTCAACGTTTGATGAAACAATCATAAACAGTACCAACTCATGGTCACTAGAAAATTAATCTTTACTATCTAACAACTTTGACATATTTCGCAGATTACAATGAAGTTCAAAATTTGAATAAAGTCCGAATTGGTCAAAAATTTATTTAATATTAAATTTTATTTAAAAAACTAATTTCTGGAGGTGTAGTTTTGTGATATATTTGGGAAGCTATAACCACTTAAAATTCTTTTTTAACGAGATTCTTAAACTTTTCCTTGCGAAAGACACAATAAATAATTTTTAGATTTCTTTCTCTGTTTAAATTCTGAAGCAGAAAATAAATTTTAGTTTTTTTTGAGCTACATTGGCTTTTCAATGTTGGCTTTAAAAACAATTCAACAACTTTAATGTCTATTTTATAGACATTACTCATCGTTTTGAATTGAATTGCTTGTTTTGTGGTTTGTCTCAGAAAGTAGTTCTTTAAAACAGTCACTTGTTTTCATGTTTGCTGTGTTTTGAAGGTTTCATAGCGCCATTGAAAGAACTTGAAAGTACACCAAACATAATGGCCGTTAAGATTGTTTGCTACATGAAACTACATTAAATTAAACTTAGAGTATTTTTATTGTTTTGCCTGACAAGTTCTGCTTTTCTTTTCCAGTTATTTTTTGTCAACAAATCTCTTTCTAGTACCGGTATTGCTTTATTTGCATTTCGAGAATTGTTTAGTTTTAAAAGTCTAATTTTTATCTTTTTAGTTATATTAATAAAATGTCTTGCTCATTTTTTGATTTTTTATTGATTCATTCACATTATTTCAAGACAAGCTATTGCTTTATATCTACATCAAAAATAGAAAATGAGTTCATATAACAAAATTTCTTAATACCTAGACTTGACATAGGCAAAATACAGCCCGCCAAGCATTCAATATAAACGGTGTAAAAGGGTAAAAAAAGAAATTTTTTTGTTTTTTACCTCCACGAATTGTGAAACCATAGGCGTAGCAGCCAAAAATGGTTTGGAGAAAATACAGTTTTGCCCAAATTTTATCATGATTTTGTGGTACTTGATGGAAATGAGAAAAAATTTTGTCTCAAATTTAGGGTAAAGATCCAAAATACAAAAAAAGATTTGTCTCGGATTTTTTATTTTCAAAACAGAGTGACCTCTAAAATAAAAAGTCTTTAGCTTAAACGGATAGGGTGAAACAAATCAATCAAAGACAAATTGAAGACCTTTTTTGTCTTCACCTCTAAGAATGGAGCTACAAACCAGAATGAAGATCTTTCTTTTTTTTGGTCTTTGGGTAATTTGATGCACCGGTTCACGTTGTTCTTGAGGCCCGCAATCAAAATCAACTTTTGAATCCGGCCCTAATGTTAGAAAGTTTGCCCACTCCTAATCTAGACTCAACTTATGACTGAACTATCATAAACAGTACAAATTCACTGATCATCAGAAAATTAACTTTTATTATTTAACAAATTTGGTGTATTCACGAAGTCAAGTAAAACCAGTTTTGCTGTCGGGAAGCAATTTTCAATTTTGTACCCATGAAATTGTATTTTACATACTTTCAATTTATCAAAAATTCAAATTTTTTCTCTGCTCAAAAAATTCTCACTCAGCTCTTTACAGTTTAATCATATTTATTATTTGGTACATTTGCAAATTAATTATATTTATTTTTCAGTACATTTGCAAATGCAATATAAAAAACAAATTGGTTTATTTATCATCTTAAAAAATCGCTAAAAAAAAAGCTTTGCCATGACTACTAACATAGAGTGCTCCTTGATTGCTCCAAAAGCTGAGTGATAAAATTTTTATAAGCGGAGAAAAAATTTTTAAATTTTTATCGGTTGAAAATATGTAGATTACGATTCCATGGTTACAAAATTGAGAATTGCTGTCGGGAATCGGCCAAGCGCAAAATGAGTTTTAAAGAAAATAGAAATTTCTCGATGAATTGCGCAAAGCAACATATTTTGCGAAGTTGCAAAATAGTCACGCGGACTGGCGATTAGGAACCATTGCTTTAATCAATATTAAAATTTTTACATAAATTGCTAGCATTATCTTTATGCAATTATGGTTTTATTTTTTATGAACAGCTTTTTCTGTTAAAAAATTTGGTGTTAAGTGATCGGAAAAGCTTTTTTGTAGTGAAGTAATTTTTTTTATAAAATCATGAAGTAAATTTCTAAAATATGTGTATAAACCAATAATTGTATCAAAGAAAAAAACGCAAAGTAAAATTATTTAAATTGTAAGAAAACAAATTTTAAACTTACCAGGAATGTATAGATTTGGATGAAAGTGAACTCCATACAAACCAACTAGTGGAATGTTGACGTCACGTGTAAGAAATAAGTTCGTCGAACGTGCTATACCTTCCACACGAACAAAGTTATACAACACAATGGTGTCAGGTGTATTGCTTGTTCCTCCGTATAAGGTGAAATCAAGTTGCTGAGAAGTCTCACATGGTGTTCGAATAACAGTACTTACAAATGTAAAGCTGAAGCAAAATGGAAGTTCTTGAGTATATTGAATGCTTGGCTTCGTTTTACTACAAAAGAGAAACGTTATTAAATACAATTTTTAGTTTAATAAGAGAATAGCAATTGATATTTAGCTTTAGGTCAAACAATCATAAGTTGTTGCATATTTACACTTAATTTTTCTTTAAAAAATATCTAAAGACAATAAAAAGAATTACAAGTTTAAGGAATGTGAAAAAATAAAATATAACTTAGGCTAAATGTAAAAATGAAATAAAACAAACTTTGCAACAATAAAAATAAGTTGAAACTCACTTGTACGCGTAAAAACTTTGAATTCTTCCTTGATTTGGTGTTTTCCTGGATCCAGTATTTTGGGCTATTGCAGACCCACTGATATGTTTTACATTCACACTGGGTATGTATATGAAGACATTATCCAAAAATTTGCTTTCACGAACCGTTACTAAAGCCAAATCTGCAACTATGATATTATATTAAGCAGTTTCAAAGAATTTTTTTATTCAAAGGAGTCTATACAAAATAAAAATATAATCTCTATAACTTTATGAAAAGAAAGGGATGTTATGTAAAAAAAGTCTAAAATTAGAGTTATATTTTTGTTATTTGTTAACAGTGCTGGCTTCAGTATGGAGCAAGCCGAGCGGCCGCTCCAGATCCCTAGCAATATCAAAATATTGCTTCCCTAAATAATGCCCTCTCTCTTCCTAGTAGCACCATGAATACTTAAAAACAATTAAAATAAAATGAAACCCCTTAAATCTGAAACAATAATAGCCTGCATTATAATTTATTACCTTTAAATATTTTGCACTAATTGCAAATGGAGATTTTGAATACTGGTTAGTGAGGCAACCTGATAAAAACAACTGCTAATAAAAATTAATATAGCCTATTAGCCGATATACTGCAATCCTAAAAAAAGTGAATTAAAAAATAAGAAAAATAATTTGATTTTAATTGTCAATTATAAAAAGTAGCCCGAATTTAAATAAGCTATATGACATTTCACAATAAACTTTAATTATTAGGATAGTGTATTTTACACAAAGTAACTCAAAATATAAACTGTTTATACCATAATTCATCAAACGTTTGGTTTTCATAATTTCATTTTAAAGTTTTATTTCAATATTTTGTGTTTTTTGACATAAAATATTCTTCTATTTGAACTTAAAGATTTATTTGACTTTATTTTATCCCTGCATTACATACTTGAATTTGTTTGTGGTAAAAATCTTTAAACTATTTAATTACCTCAACATTGGCTGAAAATATTGTTTAGGTAGCCTAATTTGTTTTATAAAATACACGATCAGCAATTTTCCTGCTGTATTAGGTTATTACTTTTAGACTCTGTTGCCTAAACAAACTTTCTTTTCTTTTTTTAGAAACATTATATCCGATGCTTTCACAGTAATTTTTTAAAAAGTACAAGGTTTTGTTATAAAAGCACAAGTTCAACAAAATTTAACTTTTTTTCACTTTATGTCAATTTGAAGACTAATTTCAGACCAAAATCAACATTTTAAACAAAATATTTTCAAAAAACTTGTTAAGACAAAAAAAGATCTTTATTTTTGCAACGAAGTATCATTTACAGGGTTGAACCAATCAGCTCAGTTTTTTTTCATTTTTGCGCTGCCTCATGATCAAAATACAACAAAACGTTAAAAGATTTGTGAGTTGCATAAACACGGTATTAAAAAACGAGTTGACATTTTGACTTGCTAATTAACCTTCAAATTTTATATTTATTTTTTTATGAAAAATTATGGTGGTGCCTCATATTTTAAAAAGTTTCCTATTATCTGCTTTTCTTTTATATTCTTTTGTGAGAACTAAAATCAAAAAACTAAATTTTCTTTCTTTAATAATATTTAGGCCATAGTTTGGCAATTCTTCTAACAAAGATTGTTGTGATATTGTGCACTCAGACTAATTTTTGGGTTTTATCTTCATTTTGTTCAGTTAATTTTAACGGAAAGATTAGGTTAATATTTATTTATTGTTACTTTTTAATAATATTCAAGAACCAAAAATTGTTTCTGATGCTATTGCTGTTATGTACTCAGTAGCCTACAAGTTCGTTTCTGCTATTTAAAAAGATCAGAATTATTTTGTCTTATTATAGGTCAGACAGTTTATTTTTTAGGCATTAAAAGATTCACAGTAAAATGAATTTATTGTTTTAATCAATATTTTTAAAGACTTTTAAAACTTTTGGCTTGAATTTTAATAGTGAAATTGTCGCAAATTTTAAAAATATAATTCTAATAGATTGTGCACACGATGATCATTACAGTCAAAATCAAATAAGTCAAAGTCCATCAAAAATTGAGTCTTTGTAGTCTAAAATCATCAAAGCTTATGTCAGAGTTCACAAAATATTAAATTTATGGTATAAAATTACAGGTTCAAGTCGTTTCTATGCATTGCATAGTATGTCTATTAACCCTTTAAGGGACAGTGCCCAGCCAACAATGCTATACAGGGCTCTTGCGGGCCCTGCAAGGTCTGCCCGTACGGTAACCGTACCGATTTGGCCGTGGGCGCTGTAGTGGCCCCACATGGGCTAACCGCACGGGTTTAATCTGGCTTTCAATTCCATATTTGCCCATCGTCCTTTTAAAAGGACGGTTAAACTTTTTACGATTTCAACAAGCCAGGTTTATATTATTGAATAAACAAAAGTGTTTGAAAAGTAGACACTTTCCTGTTCCTACGTAAATAACTGATTTTAGTTTATCTTTGATTTGTTGTGTTAGTCTTAAGGAAGAAGTAAATATCAAGAATTTACAAGTTTGAAAAATGGCCAAAGCAAGGCAACTACTGTAAGCATCCTTTTTTTATTTTTTGTTTTTCTGTCTTAAATTTTTCAAATATTGCTTTTCAGTTCCACAATGTCCTTTAGCGGTGCTTAAGCAAAAACAAGTAGTATGTCACAAACCTTTCGTAATTTGTATATGATCTTATGGTCAAAGATGAGGCACATTAAACTTACATGGCAATATATGGGCTGTGTTTCATTATGTTTATTCACAATAATCGTTATGATTGTTTAGGCATTGATATTCTCAAATCTTTAATTGTTTATCTTTATACTAGGATCGTTGTCTTTGACTTTATTTTACGTCAAAGTGGTCCAAGTCTCTTACGGACTATTTTTAGAAATATAAAAACAAACACTTTGGCCGCAGACAGCTTGAATTTTTCCCATTGGATAAATGATGCTAAAAAGGTTTTTTTAGTTTAAATCAATGTACGAAAAGAGGGTATTGCTTAAATCTTTGCTTTGAAGCACAATCAAAAAAGCAATTTTATCATTTCAAACAGTGAGTCAAAAATTCACTTTAAAAAAACTGCAAACAAATTTAAGAAATTTTTCAAAATTTTGAAAGCAATGAAAGTGCCGACTCAAATGATTAAAATACCAACTTTGACTGAAAAAAGCATTAACACTTGAGCTAGCTGTTTACAACTGTTTACAAGATTTAAATAGAATATTAAGATGATAGGAAGCAGTTAAATGAGTCACATTTAACCGTTTGGACAAACCTAACCTACATTATCACTGATTAGATCATCCAATATTTTCAAAAAAAAATTATTTCCGAGAAAAATTATCTACATATGACAGTAATGAAAGCTTTATCTAAGCACCATGCGATTTTTAGATTATCACTCAGATGCATACAATAATATTGACTTGTAGTAGGGTTATTATGAAAACATGCAAAAATAATTATTTTCTAGACTTTTATTATGACTTGAATGTAAATTTTAATTTTTTATTTGTTGCAAAATAAAACGCTTTTTATACCTGGTTCAATAAGATATTTTTTCAGAAAAAATGTCAGATTTGTTGTTCTTTCTTCACTTGTAATTTGATCCAAATCTCCTCCTGATACTGAACATATGCTTCTTGCAGTGGTTATATCAGTTTTATGGTTAGAAAGAACCAAGAAACTGTTCTTTTTGCCGAATAAGCGTGATCTGCAATCTGAACATAAAGTTTTGATATTACTTTTATTAATGTATAACAAAGAGCCGTTAAGCAATTAAATAACTTACCCGGTTTAGAAATAGCAGCTTTAAAACATTGAAAAAAAAAAAAAAAAACTATTTTAGTCCAAAATAACTTCATGTGGATATAGTCATTTAAAAGATTCTATTTTCGAATATTTCCTTTGCACTTGAAAAAAATTGTAAAACTGAAAAAGATTATATTGCAGGTTAATTTAAATAAGGTCGATTGATGATATCGATTGATGGTATCGAAGATTGCTTAAAGGAGTAAATATTTTTATTCAAGCCTTTTTCCTGTTAATCTACTAAAAAATTTCTTAACCAATAGAATCTTATTTTTGCTTATTTTTTGTAATAGTCAAGTTGGTTTTTTCAGGATATCATAAGGGTAAATAAGGGTAAATAAGGGTAAAACAAAAAACTTTGATAATTCTTTTTATTTTTTCCGCAATAGTTTTAAATAAAAACTTTTTTTAAACAATTAAAAGCTTTAATACTTAAGTCTTTTTTTTTAAAACGAAAAGTTATAGTAAGTTGCAATAATTACAGCATAACAAGAATAAGAAATTATACTTTAAAATATGAGGAGCGTAGACCAAGTGAAAGACATTACTATCTTCTAGCTGAGAATATTTATTTTACTGTACTTTAAATCGAAAAGCTAGAAATGAATTTTAATTGAAAAGATAGGTGGGTGATGAGTTTGAAAATGTTGTTTGGCTAGCTGTAAGCTCTTTTATTGACTTCTTTAGTTTTGTAGCATTTAAAAACGTTTCTTAAATTTTATTTACACAAAATATAATCTAAAAATTTTAATTGACGTTTGATAAGCCGAAATAGGCAAAACAAAATCATGAAACTAATAAATTCGTAAACCGTAAATTCATTCCAGTATTTTTTACCCCGAAAAATTTGGGTTAGGGTTAACAATTACTTAATTTATGCTGATGAAGCTTTTTTGGGTGGTGGAAGTTTCGGGATTGCAAAGGTGAACGAATAATTTAAAGTTAAAATAAAATTTTGGTGTCTGATATTTTACAATAATAGATTATTACCACTCTAACTTAACGTCATTGAGAGCACATATCTGATGAGAACCGACAAGAAAAAATTTTAAAAAAGCTTTTATATATGTCTAGGCTACAAATAAACTAACTTAAAGCTACTTCAATACTTTTTATCGCTTTGTTGTCAGTTCTCCTTACAAATGATTTTTAATTATCCGACAAACTAATGCTTGGACACTTCCTGCTTACTAAATTACAAAATTGATATATTGGTTGAGACGAGAACTGGAGAAATACTTTAAACATTTTAGTTTCTGGTTGTAGATTTGCATTCGATTGGATAGTTAAATTTGCGTAAATTAACCCAAAAAATTGCTGAAAATCAAAACTTTTTTTACCACATGCTTCCAATAGCCTTATAATGTACGCTTTCCTTTCAAATACTTTCTCAATAAATTATTTTTTTGAAAAAGAGTGTTAACGTTTTTACTTCAATGTAAAAAGATATAACTGGTGACAGAAGAGCAATTCATTTTTTTATTTATTTTTTGTTGGCTTAAATATAGCTTCACTTTAACTTTTGCAATTCTTAGTAAATGCTAAACTTCCATGTTAAAATTGGCAGTCTTGGAAAAGAAATCAGTTAGTAATGATGCAGTCGTTTATGTAATAAATTTCATATCGGACTAAACTTAAGTCGTTACGAAATTTGTACGTTTAAGATGTTTATAGGCTATCCTACCAAACCAAAGTGCGTTTTGGTATTATGACAAAAATTGAAAAATAAATTATTTATCATAGTGGTGTGCAATGGTAAATATATATAAGATTCATCAAGAGAAAAAGAAAACTAAAAAACATTTCCAACTTTTATTTGCGACAATTAGCAAAACATAAAATACTTTAATCACAAATTGAATGATGTTTTAAAGAAAATTTTCCAAAATAAAAACTAGATTTTGAAAATAACATCCAGTCAATAGAGAGGTTTAAGTTCTCTTAAATTTTAAATTTTTAAGTTTTGATTTTTAAGTGATAACATCAACCTGCACACCTTTAAAATGAAAAAGAATTCACTGACAAAAACAAAAAATTTTAAAAAATGAATATAAGCAACCGAATACAAATTAAAATATATATTGAGAAGTGGCCTTGTTTTGCACTTAAAAAATATTTGTTTTTGCATTTAATCCATATTGATTATCCCATAAGCCAAAAATTAAAATGACTTTTTTTCCCCAAAAAAACATTCAAGAAAAACTTTTTTTGAGCTAAATTTGCAGTTAACGTATTAAAAAAATTTTTGATAATACCAACAATTATCAGTAAAAAGGCAATATCAATATTAATTAATATTAACTGATAGTTTATTAAACGGCCATTCATCCAACGACTGTTTATCAAAATTGAATAAAAGGGCACAAGGTACCACATTTTTTAAGCTGTTCTGCGATGCTAACTTAAGAAATGGTTGTTTTGATAAACTATCGTTCATATAATTTTATTCTATAAATTGTAGTTCTATCATTGTTATTAACATTAAGTCAGCAAATAGTTCAACATAACGAATAGAATTATCGAAATTGTGAATCGTTCAGAGGCAAGCAATGCCTCCCGCATTTTGTTCTTCAACGAATATAGTCCATTCTAATCGTTGGTGCTTTTTTCCTAACTAAAAACTCATGTGGTTCCTTTTTAAATATTTTTTTACTAAGCAGTTTATCTATAGCCTATCAAGACGAGCCCATCGTTGAATATAAACATATTGTATTTTAACTTTTAAACTTCAAAATACTGAACCAATTTTTAGGCTACAGATGGAAAATATTTAAAACAAAGTATAAGACCAAAAACGTTTTAATATTTAAAAAAAAGCTTTAATATTGGATTCTGAAACCTTGTCGTCGCCAATAAGCTTTGCATTGCTCAAGCTTTATTTCAATTTCATCTTTACCACAATAACAAAACAAAAAAGTTATACAAATGCGTATTCTAATTTGGAAAAAAAGCTTTTTAAAAGTAGTAAATTAAACAATAAATTGGTCGAACAATGTGTACAAAAATGCTTACACAGTTAACTAAGTACAGTGCCAACAAGCGATTTAACATATTGTTTCATTTTTATATTTATCGTCTTGACTCGCAGGAAGCAACGGAAGCGCTATACATAGGGCAAGCAATTTGCCCAACCTGTATTAAGTTGAAATATAGCTGTCCGGTTAAAAAAAATTTTTTTTTTGGTTTTTCAATTTTACAAGATACAACTGATATTTAGAACTGCTAACCAAGACTGCCAAGCAGAGAATAGTGCCTTAAAGTGCCTTTCCCGAGGACACCACGGAATGGTGCGATTAGGTTTTGAACCGAAACCATATCTATCACAATCAAAGCGCTCTTAACCACGCTGCCATATTCCTTTTATGCCAGGTAACAAGATTGGCAGTCCACCTTTTTTCTTGATGCATTAAGATTAAATCTTCTCGACTTAGATATTTTATTCAGTAAAAACTCTCCGCTTGGACAAAATATAACATGTCAGTTAAGCTCTATCGAATAAATACTATCTACATGGCTGTATAATCTATGTCAATGTTGCAGAGACAGGAAACTCACTAAACACTTTACGAGTACATTGAAAAATTACTTTCCTTTCTGTTTCAGCAAAATTACCTTCTCAATAAATCGATTAAGATTTAAATTGGATCCAAAAAAATACAATACAAACTCTTAATCAGACGGATATGAGTTAATTGACTGTCTTCTAATGCAACAAAAAAAAGAAGCAAAGCCGGATATGCAGTGATTGAGTAATGCATATTTCGCTAAGGCTTAAATGAATCTGTAAATACTTCCTGGTTGGCCGATTTAAGGTTTAAGTATCGACGTTATTGCACAACATATTGTTGAAAAAGTACTACAATCTGCAACAAAAGTTTAGGGACACTTCCCAAAAAACGCAAAATCTAGTTTTAAATGCTCGTATCTTGAGAAGTAGTAAGTATTATTGTACCATATTGCATTATTATGCTATTATGTTAATAAAAAATATCTGTATGACACAAGTTTTTTTAAATTTATTTCCTGCTTAATAATTTGTTTGCCAGATCGCGTTTAAGTCAAAATTACTTAAATTTATTGGTTGAAAAAATGGGCAAAAAGCAGTCTCTCAGCACGGAAGAACAGAATCAAATTGTAACTTTAAGCAATTTAACCCTATTCTTCTCAACAACCGGGCTTTTGAAGCCCAACGTCTGCAAAAACATTTGTAATTACTTCATTTTTTTAGATAATATTATGAAATTTCTTGAATTTTTCTAATTTGAATTGTTAAATAAGATAGTATTATTTTTAAGTGGGGCCGAACGAGGGTTAACGAATAAAATAGACATTTTTTAGTAAATTTGTGAATTTTTGCTTGCTATCGCAGCAAAGCGTGGAGTTTCAATTTCATGGCTTTATTAAATGACATCAACTTTTACAATTTATTGCTTTTGCGTGACGAAGCCAATTACGACGATGCCAAACGTCAACATATCTGAGGTGATGTAGAACATATTTCATATAAAATCACTTTTTTTTTTCTGAGCTTTTGGCAATTATTTGGAAAAAGCTTGTACATTTACTTTCTTTTGTATAAAGCAATATTGTTGTTTGTCTATATAAAACAAAAGTTGCTTGAATATCAATCAAGCGAACAAAATTCAATCTTTACGATAAGCATTTTTTATTGAACATTTTTATACCTATTCATTTGTGGAAAAAAATTTGAATAAATTATTACACATGTTAGATCTTATGCTCATGCCTTCACACAATTAAACAACACCTGATTGTTTATAATTGCCTTTTACTTTGCATTTGAAGTAGGAGACCGTTTCTATGTTGAAATTTTTTTTGTTTCAAAAAATCCGGCGTATTTCCTACGTATAAATTTACTTATTTGAGAAAGTTTTGTTTAAGCTTTATAGCTCTCAAATGTGAGTTTTGCAAACAAAAGTCATAAATTAGAAACAAGATATTCCATATGATTGAATTCAATAGAACAGGAGTTTAAAACTTGCTTCAGTTTCGTACTGACTTCAAAATCATGATGTAGCCTACTAAAGTCTTAAATTCACACAAATCATTTCTTACCTCTAAAAAATTTTCAAACCAGAGTTTAAACAACAGTCCTTATTTATTGCAAATTGTTTAATAAATTATTTTGAATCTTATTTGAAGATTAAAAAGAACTTTTAGTTTAATGTCAAATAAAGACCTTTTTTTGGTCTTCATTTGACTTACGCAATAAGTTATACGTTTGAACCTCAAAATAGTACCTTGAAAAAAGTTCTATGCCACCTGGTCTAATATGTTTATCATATTGTGTTCCGAAGTTTTTGTAGCTTAAAAACGACTCCTAGTTGGAAACCTCTGAATGTAAAATCAACTTAGACTCTCATTTACGGAAGACCTGGGCTGTTTGCTAGGGTTCTTTTACAAAAAATCAGGTAAAGCTCGGGGCCCTAATTTTATATACACAAAAACATATTAATGTTAGAGCTGCTTTGAAGTCTTGGTTGTATAACTTTCTCTTTTCCTGCTTGCGTCAACTCCAAATTTCAAAAATCTACGGTAAAGCGCTTGCAAAACGCTAGAAGTTTTTTACCAAGTTTAATTGGTCAAAATATTGCCAAAGTTTTTCAAAATTTTATCTTATCAATTTTTTCTTACAAAAGCTCAATTTAGCAACTATGCACCATTTTTATATTTTGTTTCTGCATTTTATAGCAGATATTCTGAAACATTTGTTGTTGCGAACCCATTATAGCGTCAATCATTTTGCTTTTTTCTTTATAGTTTGTAAATAAGAAATGTAAGTTTTGCATATTTACAATATTCCATTAACTTTGAATTTTTCCTAAGAACTTTTAGCACCCCACCCAGTGGTAAACAATTTTTAGTTTAAAAATCTTTGATATACATAACAAATATGTTTACGAATTTAAAATTCAATAATATTAGTAGACCTATATAAGTGAAAAGAATGTATGTGTCTCTAAACGTTTTATTGTTATACAAAGTCGGAGCTGTGGACAATTATAATCAAAAGCGCCTTATTGATGACGAACGTGATTGACATGATCATGGTTCAAAATCTACTTGCGTCATTCCCTTAAAGACTTAACTTAAAATAATTTCTCTCTTTTTTATGGCAATTATAACCATGCTGCTTTGGTTAACTTTTATTACAAATTGTTGATACAATTTATACAATTTAGTACAAACTATACAATTTAGTTTGCAGCTTTAGTGTAACAATAGGTGCTTAAGCTGATTGATTTTGCAAGTTTATTTGCAAGCACTCATAAATAGGCCTACAATATTTCACAAATTGTGTTTGAATAAATTCGATTGTTAAAAAATATAGATGTTTTGTTCCACTACCATCATCACCATTATTATTTTCTACGCTTAATACATAATTTCAAATAGTCACCGCAACTCACTAGCGGGCATTAATTAAAATTAATTTTTAAATTCGCCTGGCGACAACAAAAAATTGAGCATCCTTGTACTAAGCTATTTAACAAAGTTAAGAATAATGACCATAGTGTTAAGATCTGATTTTTGTTTACAAGTTTGTTTTGTTATGTTTGTGCGTCTCTAAATCTTTCACTTTATTGTTTTAGCAAACTATCTACTGCGCTTTTATGCAGGCCACATAACCAATATTTTGCTTTTACTTATCGCCGAAAAAGTTGTTTGTGACGTCTCTATTTTGCCACACAATAAGTAAGTGACAAAATAAAACTTTGGCGACTATAATTGTTATTTATCTAGGTTTCTATGTTTATATAAATAAATTGAAAATTAAAATCAAAGCGTCTGAACCAGAACCGTTTAACACTAGAATTACCGCGTTTTTGATTTACCTAGAATTACCACGAGCGGTCAAAATGACCGTTTGTCCAATGAACAAAAAAATATGCAATAATTTATAAGTTTTTTTAAATTTTGTAGTATACCTAGTAATGATTTGAATTTTTGTAGGTGTGAATTTGGTGCGTTGCAGAGTTCTTTTCAACATCATGCTCTAAAACAGGGGTGCACAATCTGCGGCCGTACGGCCTCATGTGACCGTAAAAGGGTTTTTTTGCGGCCGTGAAATTGTACTTCAAAATGCATGTTGTGGCGGCCGTGCATTGATTAAAATGTTTTGCAACGTAACTGTTAAGAAATAACTGTTAGGAACAGTTATGATTTGCTAACTGTTAATTTAATTAAGACCAGGGACATCCAACCCGTGGCCCGCGTAAAGGTTTTGAGTGGCCCGCGCAGTGTTTTTTGAAGCCCTCTATCCTGTCAATTTTGGCAGAAGTCGAAGACAAATTTGATGTGAAGGCGCTTTTTTCTTCAATTTTTATCAAGTTTGGCCCGCGTAAAGATTTTGAGTGGCCCGCATAGTGTTTTTTGAAGCCCTCTGTCACTATGATTTTGATTTTGGTGCAAAAAGTAGCAAATCGGAGACTGATTTCAGGTGAAGATCTTTTTATTTTTTTTATGGAGATCATTATAATTTTGATGCAAAAAGTAGGGTGTTTTCTTTATACGGCCCGCCAAATATTTTTTGTGCGTCAAAATGGCCCTCGGTTCAAAAAGGTTGGACACCCCTGCACTAGCATGAAATAAAAAAGAAACTTGTAGGGGGGAATTTCGGGTTAGTTTCATCAAAAAGTTAATGGCATTAGATAGTGGGGCAATAAAGGAAAGTACCAAATTTTTCTTGACTCGATGGCTGCCGCAAGTTAAAACGAACTTTGTATTGCGGCCGGCAATAACAAAAAGGTAATAAAATTTTCTCAAAGTTTTTATTGTACTTGTAACAAACACGGGGTCTCAAACTAAATGGAAAACAATTTACCTTAAAAAGATTCAAAACATCAAATGGTTATTTTTCATCATACTGCTGTTTACATAAACCACAAACGGCTATTCCAAAAACAAGCAAAAACAAAGAAAATTGCAGTGCTCTACACAGTCCACACATACAACTTTTACACAACCTGTGCCCTTTCCGCAAACTGATCTACGGCATCCACAAAAGAATTTTGAAGTTTTGTTTAGTTTACAGTTTACATTAACTTGTCTTTGTTTTCGCTTTCTGTTTCCATTCACAATCGAATTTTGATGAGAATTGTTGAAAAGTGGAAGCAAAACTCCGGCTAGTTGAGCTGTCTTTCCTTGAACATGTGCTTCTTTTATTTCAGTGGCGAGCTGAAATATAAAATTCCTTCTCGAGATAGCATTTCCAGTTTTTCTTCTTGTACAACATTTTCACCTTCGCTTTCATCTCCCGAATCATCTTTTACAATTGCGTTCAGCCAAGCTAGAGCTTGGATACTACTCACTCGTTCTGGTCTCGTTATTCTGCAAATGACTCAACATTTTGAACTAGCTAGTAACTAACTGTTGCCAGATACTGCTGTGATTGTTGCATGATTGTTTTAAAACAATAACACAACAAAAGGCTTTATTGTAAAGGCAACTTTAACAATAGAGAAATTACAAGTTGCTTTCCGGTCAAAATGACCGTTGGCGGTAATTTAAGGTAAATCGCCCCCCAACATCAGCTGTGCTCATTGCAATGCAATAAAAGTTAACATACTAAAAGTTGACAAAGACTTGGGAAAAGTCAGAAAGTTTCATCATTCCAAGACTTACTAAACAAAGATATGAGCGACTAAAAATCAAAAACGGTCAAAATGATCCCACAGGTAACTCTAGTGTTAAAATAAAGTTCCGGTTCAAATTCAGGTTTGACAAATTTAGTTTTTACGGGTTCAATTCCGGTTTAGTTTCAGTAAATTTTATTTTTTCTGATTCAGTTTTGATTTAGGCTTGAAAAAAATAACAGTTAATACGGATTTACGGATCTGGTTTGTGTCCGATTCGATGCCCTGGTTTATACACGTAGATTTATTAGAATGAAAGTAATCTAATAAGCAGTAAGATATTTTTGTCAATACAAAAGCATTTAATTATTAAAGTTTATAATAGAAAAAATTGCATAATTTAAGGCAAAAAATTTTTATGCTAAATTTAAATATTATTAAAAAATCTTATAATTTAAAAAAGAGCAAACTCTCCATTTACTCCTAGCGGACACCCATGGTATCTGGGCTACATGACGTTCTCTGTTATAACTTCTTGCTACAAAAAGTCATTTACAACATCTCTGTTGCCATTCGTAATACGTGAATCAAACAGCTTGCGTAACTTGAAAAAAATTGCGATTCATCTACAAATGAATTAAAAATTAAAGCAAAACATTAATATGAACCTTTAAGAAATGCCCTGGTTCGGTTTCGGCAAGTTTTAATTTTAATAGTTCGGTTCCGGTTAAGGTCAGAAAATTTTAAAAATAAAATATTAACTTTCGGTTAAGCTTCAAAAAATGTGAACGTTTCACACAAATTTTCAATTTGGCATTGGATTCAATTTGATGCCTTGTTCTATTCTTGCAGAGCGAATTATGATATTTTTTACACGGATGGTTTAACACTAGAATTACTGGTGCGATCATTTTGACCGTTTTTGGTTTTTAATCGCTCATATCTCTGCTTAGGTAAGTCTTAGAATGATGAAACTTTCTGACTTTTTCTAAGTCTTTGTCAACTTTTGACATGTTAATTTTTATTGCATTGCAATGAGCACAGAGGAAGTTGGGGGCGATTTACCTTAAATTACAGCCGACGATCATTTTGACCGGAAAGCAACTTGTAATTCTCTGCTGTTAAAGTTGCCTTTACAATAAAGCCTTTTGTTGTGTTATTGTTTTAAAACAATCATGCAACAATTACAGCAGTATCTGACAACAGTTAGTTACTAGCTAGTTCATAATGTTGAGTCGTTTGCTGAATGCCGAGACCAGAACGAGTGAGTAGTATCCAAGCTCTAGCTTGGCTGAACGCAATTGTAAAAAATGATTCTCATCAAATCGTCTTTTCAACAATTTTCATCAAAATTCGATTGTGAATGGAAACAGAAAGCGAAAACAAAGACAAGTTAATGTAAACTGTAAACTAAACAAAACTGCAAAATTCTTTTGTGGATGCCGTAGATCAGTTTGCGGAAAGGGCACAGGTTGTGTAAAAGTTGTATGTGTGGACTGTGTAGAACACTGCAATTTTCTTTGTTTTTGCTTGTTTATGTAAACAGCAGTATGATGAAAAATAACCATTTGATGTTTTAAACTCTTTTTAAGGTAAATTGTTTTCCATTTAGTTTGAGACCCTGTGTTTGTTACAAGTACAATAAAAACTTTGAGAAAATTTTAATCACGCAGCTAAAAAGCAGGTTAAAGGCCTTTAATGTAATTTGGAGATCAGGGCCTACGCAGTATATTTCAGAGCTTGATATTAAAAAAAGCTTACAACGCACCAAACTCACAACTACAAAGGTTCAAATCATTACTAGATATACTACAAAAGTTAAAAAAACCGATAAGACAAAGCAGGGTGGTCCAACTTCTGCACTCTTGTGGGCCACTTTACAAAATTATTCGAGTTTGCGGGCCTCAACCGGCTAAAAACACTTATTTTTTTTCTCAAACTCAGGGTGTTTTCTAAAAAAAAAAAAAAAGGTATTCAATTGGAATCGACTGGCCCGTGGGGCATGTGGCCCGCGGGCCCGTAGTTGGACCACGCTGAGATAAAGTAAAGCTAAATTATGGCGCATTTTTTTCTTTATTGGACAAACGGTCATTTTGACCGCTGGCGGTAATTCTAAGTAAATCAAAAACTCGGTAATCTAGTGTTAAAAAGCAATTAAAAACTTGGCGAGCAAAAAATAGTGACACGACAATTTAGAGCTGGAAATTCAAATCCGGAAACAAATACAATGTCTTTCAAACTAGTTTCTGCTTTCAATAAACTAGTTTATATTTTTGGTCTGTGTTAAATTAAAATGCTTCATAATTACAATTGTTTTTATTCGAAAAATTGAGCCGAGTTTGAATTACAGAGTTTGAATTGTCGTTTAACTTAAAAAAATATAGGCGCATGATTTTATTTTTAAGCTTACCATTCTTTTATATTTACTAAAATCCTACCCGAATCAGCCCAGCGTGACATATATGTCACGCATTTGGTGTTCTCACTAAAACGGTCGCAGTGATTTTAATTAAAAAGATAATCGAATTAAATTTGATACAAAAGTCACCAAATGCATTTGCAGGGCAATGGTGAAATTGCTTTTGTAGATAAGTTTTTAGTTTGCCAGTGAGCCGGAGTCGAAAACACGCGTTGATTTTTTTTTATTTTTTATTTTATTTATTTTAATCTCTATATTTATCCTCCTGACTCGCAGGAAAGCGACGAAGGCGCTATACATAGGGTAAGCAATTACCCCGACCTGCTTCCGGAGATGCCAAGATATTGCTGTCCGCTAGTAAGTTAGAAGAGATATTACTGCAATTTAGTACTGCTTGTCAAGACCACCAAGCAGGGGAAAGTGCCGTAAAGTGTCTTTCCCAAGGACACAACAGAATGGCGTAAGTGGGTTTTGAACGTAGACCATGCTGATCATCAGTCCGGTGCTTTAACCACTCGACCACGCTGCCGACTTAACCACTCGACCACGCTGCCGACTAACCACTCGACCACGAAGCAAAATGGCGTTTTGAAAAGAGTAGGTATTGATAAAGTTATGATATTTGCTTTATAGTAAAAATATTTTGGTTTTATTGTATGGAAAAGTTTACAGTAATAAAATTAAGATCGTTTATTTCTATTTTTGACTAATTATCTTTTGTCGCTTTTCTTTAATTGTTTATTGTATTTTGTGTTACATATATGCTACCTTGGGTAGAACTGAGTATAATTTTCCGTGTCAAACGTCTGCTGCAGATATTTGACTTGCCCCGATGTTCCATCAGCCTTTGAAGAAAAAGAAACAAGTGTGATGGCAATGGTGTACATAGAACCTAATGACGGTAGAATTACCGATGAGCATTCTACTAATAAAGACGATGCATGACTAGCCAACTTATCAGGAAACCAACTCAACGTAGTGGCGTAGGCTGTTTAACTGATGGAAGACGTATAAACAACCGCTGCAAAGGAAGTGAAACTGCTAGCAACGAAGGACTGAAGTAACCTCGTTGGGTTCGTGATGGATTGTTACCATCTACGAATGAATTTTTTCCAGAATCTAACTATTCTTCATAAAGAAACATAGCAGTAGGGCTGTTAGAAAAGTTATTTGAAGAGGTTCCGGAGCTCATAGTGAATTAAACAATTTTATACGCCACGTCCAAAGGTGATATTGGTTTTACTGTAACAGTTGAAGGAATCCGCATATTTTTGGGAATTGTGAATTCTGCACACAAAGGCAGGCGGAAAGTTACGCCAAGTTGAATTTACGAAAGAAATGGCTGAGGTTTGTTTGAAGAGTTCAGCTTTCCACCTAAGCGTGCTCGACCATCAAGTTCATAGTCCGCCCAATTTGGAAAAGCACGCGTTCTGGACGATGTACGCTTTGATAGAAAGGAGCATTATTTGGTCAAAACAAAAGATTATAAACGCAGAAGATGCGCTGGTGAAGATTGCAAGAAGAGGCCTTTCAGCCAATGCAGCAAGTGCAATGTTGGTCTTTGCCTAAATTACAACTTTTGCTTTCAGACAAAATAAACTATACATTTATGCAAATACAAGCATTGGGATTTTTTTCTTTTAGTAAAATAAGATAAAAATGCATTCTGACAGAAAATTATGTAACTAACTTTGCAATGTGTTTTAAATGAGTATCTAATTTTTATTTGACCAGAAATAAAACAATACGGCAGACGCCGCCGCGGGCAAAAAACGTACACGCTTCTGCCCAGCGTGACATATATGTCACGGGCCTTTATGCATCAGGTAAACATAGCACAAACAAACAAACTATGAATAATGTATGCCTAGGGTCTACTTTACACGGAATATATGAAAAAAGTCAAAATATTTAAAAAATTTTTCTCTTGGCAGAGTTGGGTCAAATTAGAATCGCGACATCTTAATACATTCTGCATTTGTATACAAGTTAACTGATTCTAACTTTTCTTTTTTTTCTGTAAGATGTAAAAGTCTTTTAAACAGAAATCTATTAGCCTTTTTCTAGTAAAGTCAAATTGACGATTTTATTTAACTGATCAAATTGCGATGCATAAATTCATTAATAAAATAGGTCAAACTTGAATGAACCGAGTATTTAATATAGAAAATAAAAGTTAAAAATGAAAACTAACTAAATCATGACGAAAAATCGATTTCGACTCATAAAGGTTATCACCTTTTTCTGTAAAAAATTACATTAAGTTATTTTTGACAAAACTTTTTGAAAATGTGAAAACTCTACTCATACTAATCGGGTCCTCACTCAAAGACACAAAGTGAAGCTTCTACCAAAACTACAAGGCAAACAACACAACAGCGGACGTAGTGATTAAAAATAAAGTAGCAAAGATGATTAAGCGCACACTGTAAAACTTGTTCACAATATTGTAAATAATCGTTCACTATTGTTCAAACTATACACACTGTGAGGAAACTACAGCAGTTTTGTTGATCTTTCAGTAAACGCTTTAATCTTAGCAGGAGTTTGAGGTTTTTAATTTCATTACAAGTTTTACAGTGTCGGCTTTTTCATCTTTGTTACGGAATTGATAATTATTACATCCACTGTTGTGTTGTTTGCCTTGTAGTTTTTATTGGAAGCTTCACTTTGTGTCTTTGGGTCAGGACCCGATTAGAACGAGTTGAGTTTTCAAATTTTCAAAAAATTTTGTCAAAAATAATTTAAATTAATTTATTATCATCATTATCATCTTAAATTAATTTGTTATCGTCATTATGAGTCGAAATGATTACCTTTATGAGTCGAAATCAATTTTTTGTGATGAGTTAATTGGTTTTACGTTTTTAACTTTTATTTTCTATATTAAATATTTAGCTCATTGAAGTTTGACCGATTTTATTAATGAATTTATGCATCGCACTTTTTCTGTAAGAATCATATACATGTATGGCTACCGGATGTAAAACTTAAGATTTGTTTTCAATATAAGCGTGAAATGGAGCATTATTTGTTTCTTTTATAGATGTTTTTGCGTTTAAACTCTAATTGAGAGCTAAATAAAGCAAAAATTATTAAAACATACAAAGAATACTCCATTCAACGCTCATAGTGGAAACGAGCTCTTAATCTTTAAAAAAAAGAATGTAAAGAAACGCAACCACTAATGTTGCGAAAAAAATTAGTGTTTTACTGAATCATCAAAGATTAAAGTGATAATAAAAGTATTATTTGAACAACTTTGCAATTTGCATTATATTAAATTACAAACATTTTGCTGAATATTTTTTTAAATAATTTTCTTTAGAATTACTCAAACTAAACAGATAACATTTTTGTATAATTAATGGCGGTAATCAACAAACAAATTCAATGAAAAGTGATTTAACAAAACAAATAAAAATCTACAGCTTATATTACACTATTTGATTGATATCCTTTTCTTCTTTCTGAAGCTAGAGCAAGCTATAGTATCTTTTTAAATCTTAATTTTCTTTAGACATACAAAAATTAAAGAATTATTTTCATTAAACAACTTTATTATAAAACATCTTGATTTAATTTATTTAAAAGAAAAATTGTATCAGCTACTATCTAATTAAAATCGAAAATCTTTCAAGATTGAAGTTACTCTTTACACTTCACTAAACCTCGTTGCTTCAGTTCGCAAAGAAAGAAAAACTATCAGTATGCACAAAACATCGTAGTTTACTGTACTGTGTGTTTGCATTATGCAGTGCGCATGATTAATGCATAGTTGATTAAATATAATATATTTACGTTACATTACTCAGCTTATTTTTCAATATTAAGGAACAAACTAAAGATTTCACTCACAAGTAAGAGCTTTTAGAGCAAAATTATGAAATTTATCCAATTTAAATTTTGAGGCGATGATTATGTCATTGGAAAGACGTGCCATGAATTGGGGACAACCGCAAAAAAGCAACTGCTTTTTATGTCACGTAGTTAATGTCACTACCCTGCTCTAAGAAATAAAGCTTCAAATTTAGTTTCTTTTTTCCTTAAAATAACCGCCGCCCGATATTTTTACATAGCAAATTTAAAAAGTTTCTGCGGTAACAAAACTGCAAAATAAGTATCAAAACTAAAGGCTTCATACAGAAAACTTTTATTTAAATAGGCAGCCTAAAAAAAATGTTTTAGAAAACTCGAACGGCTTCTTTTAGATTCCTTTGAAAGCTATTATGTTTAAACCGCAATTTTTAGCCAATGACAATTAGTCTTAAAATTGTTTAATATTACTTTTAGTTGTACAGTTCATTTTAGCGAAAGCTACTGAAGAGAGATAGACGAAAACGTTTGGGCTTTTTGAAACAGCTTTTATTTAACAGCAGAACAACCGCAATTTTGGACTATCTAAGAACAACCAAGAGCGTTTTTGACGCATTGGTTTTTTATACTCATAAATTTTATTTATATTTCTTTTTTTATTTTTTATAGACTAGCAACAAAATTATTGCTTTACTGAATCTTGTTTTTTAAAAAAAGATCATTTTCTAAAAATTTCAGCCAAAAAGCTCAAACTTTGAACAAAAGTCAACTGCTTGAAAATTAAACTGCGCAAAAAATTCCACTTGTTAGTTTTTTTTATAGCTAACTGTTTAAACAAAAGAGTTTCGTACGAGGCCCCAAGTTTTAAAAACTATTGCAAAGTTTGTAGTAAACTTTTCAAATAGATTTATAAAACTATATTGAAGCTCATCCTTATCACGCGATTCTTCTTCTTCTTCTTTCGGCTTCTCCCTACTCGGGGTCGCCACAGCGCGACAGTAATCTCCATTTCACTCGGTCTACTTTGTCTCCTTTTCTAGCTCCAACCCTTTCCATGTCTTCTCTCACCAAATCCATCCACCTTCTCCTTGGCCTTCCTCTTTTCCTTCTGCCTGGCACCGCCATCTCCATCATCCTTTTCCCCACGTAGTCTTCTTCTCTCCTTTTTACATGTCCATACCAACGTAGTCTCGCATTCCAAAGTTTTTCTCCCAGCTTTACAATTTTCGCAGTCTCTCTTACGTATTCGTTTCTTATCTTGTCCTTTCTTGTCACTCCCAGTGCCCATCTCACCATTTTCAACTCTGCAACTTCCATTTTTCCCATTTGTCGTTCAGTCACTGCCACCGTTTCCATTCCATAGAGCATGGTTGGTATGGAAACATGGTTGGTTCATCCTTATCACGCGATAAAGTTATAAAATTAATTTATCTGAAAATTTTCTAGAAAACTAAGCGAGCGTAAGAACAAGAGCTTGTGGTCTTCGGGACGGAATAATTACAGTAATTAGACGACATTAGATTTTAATCTTTATATTACAGAATCACTAATTCAAATAGAATCATGGAAACAAAACATAACTTATTTAATTAGAAAGAGTCTCTGGATGAAAAATAAAACTTTTTTTTTAAGATTAGTCCTATGACAGAACAACAATGAAATTCTTCTTGTTTAACTTCTTTTCCTTGTTATTTCTCGAATTGTTATCTTCACTTTTTTTCTTGTTTTTTCTGTGTTCACGCCTCAAATGTAAGTTTTAAATATAGTTCTTTAAACACGTTCATTGTTTTGAATAGTATAAATTTTGAAGCGGGTTCAATTTACCACAAGCTTTTTTCCACAGCCGGATTGCTCAACAATTTAAATCGATATGGGAAATGTTTACAAATCAATATTGTATTAATATAAAGCCAACTACCATGCAAAGCAACAGAGAATTCAACTAATTAAAAACAATTTAATTTCACAATTTTAAATTGGGGAAAGCTTATGACGACTCGAATCACATGACCATTTTTTACCACAAAAAATGTTAATTGACTGAGAGGAATCGACGCTTTCATCGCAACAACACCACCACTATAGCGTATAATTGGTAACTTCGGCACTTCGGTACACAATCGTACAAATTTCTAAGCATTTGCTTGTAATATTTTATTCAAACATATCTCAAATGAAGCCTAACCATTGATGAGTAATTATTTTCAATAAAAAGTAGATACACTGTTATTTTTTAGATATTGAATAGCCTAATAATTTTGGGATGTGATAAGGTTGATAGTCGAAATTGCAATTACCAATCAATCTAATTTTCATTAATGTGCACCTTTTGTCGCGTCTTGATTGCTGCATGCCGCAGCGGTTTTCAATTTTCTTTCCTTATGAAGCTTTAGTTATTAGGTTGACAATTAAGTTCCCGCCGTTTTTAAAATATTTTTTTTATTTTATTTATTTTGATTTTAATTAAAGTTATTTCTGTTTATTTATTTTTAGATTCTATTTATTTTAATTAAAGTTATCAAATCGAATGTCAAGTTGAAACAAACGTGCATTTTCGACACCTTTTTCTTTTTGCTTTTAATCAGGGTTGTAATACTTCAAAAGCCGCTCGTGACATTTGTGCTGTGTATGGAGAGAATGCCATAGCTGAAAGAATCGCTCGTGACTGGTATGCTAAGTTCAAAAGAGGAAATTTTGACCTCAAAGACGCACCTCGTTCTGGCCGCCCAATTGAATTCGACGAAGAGCGATTAAGCCAATTTTTCCATGAAGATTCACGTCAAACAACAAGGGAACTGGCAGAGAAAATGGAATGCTCTCACACTGCTGTAGAGAAACATCTTCACTCTATGGGGAAAGTTTTAAAGTGTGGGGCATGGGTTCCGCATGCTTTAAACAACAACAACAAAAATCAACAAGCCACAATTTCAGCTAATTTGATTGCTCGTCACCGCTCAACTTATGGAAATAAGCAACAATTTTTTTATGCGATCGTTACTGGTGATGAAAAATGGTGCCTGTATATCAATATGAAGCAGCGCAAGGAATGGCTTAGTCCCAAAAAAAAGCCAACACCGCGCGTGAAACAAGATCTTCATCCACGTAAAACGATATTGTGTGTATGGTGGGATTTGGAAGGGATTATTCATTACGAATTGCTTGAAAGAAACCAAACAGTCAACGCAGAACTTTATGTTCAACAGATGGAACGACTCAAAACGGCTATTCAGGAAAAAAGACCTAATCGACAACATGGTGTTTTTTTGTTGCATGGCAACGCCCGCTCTCATATAGCGGATATGACTAAAGAAGCTATTCAAACACACGGCTGGGAAGTGCTGCCGCACCCGCGATACTCCCCTGATTTGGCACCAACAGATTTTCATCTCTTTCGATCTCTTTCAAATGCTATGCATGAAATTTCATTTAACATCGATGCAGAAATGAGAGCTTGGTTAGATGAATTTTCCGAGTCAAAATCCAATGATTTCTACCAAAGAGACATTGAAAATCTTGTTAAACGTTGGGAAAAAGTTGTAAACAGCAACGGGGAATACATAATTCATTAAATATTTGTTAGTTCTTATCAAACTTTTTAAAAAATAAAAATTAAAAAAAACGGCTTTCTGACCATATTTTGATGATTTGAAAATAAATTAGCAGAAAAATCTTTAATTAAAATCAAAATAAATAAAATAAAAAAAAATATTTTAAAAACGGCGGGATCATGGTGGTTTGTGTTTGTATAATAATCGGCTCGCAAGAAGTCTTATGTTATTAATTTTTTTATGTTTAGGCGTGTCTTGTTTTTACTATGATAAACCTTAATTTTAGGAAATGTTGCGTGTAAAGTTTAAATTTTGGAAAATGTTAAGTGAAAGTATGTAAATAATATTTTGAATTAACTTGGACTGCTGTAGATTTAATAACAAAAAGGCAAAACCATAGCTTAAGATGTTGTTATGAAGTTTACAAAAGCATTCATGGTTCGGCAAGTTACAACGTCTGGATAGAAAATTCTTCACAGAAGTACGCCTGGATAATCTATTTCTTAACCATTAGCTTTGAATTTAATGTACAGTTTTATTTACTTTTATAATATGTGCTTTTTATAGCACAGAGATGTAATATACAAAATTTAAAGTTTGTATTTCATCAATTTTCTATTTTATAGAATGTTTAATTTAAAAAACAATAAAAGTCATCAAGTAAACGACATTGATATTTCTCATAATTGCTTTCTTTAAAAAATAATAAGTCATTGCCAAAAAATATAAAGCAACAGTTTATTTGTAATCTGGTGATACAAATAAAAATCAAAACATCAGGAAAATAAGGTTTTATGGGATATTTTTATCGGTTGTGGTATTTTTCAAAGCAAAAATTTATCCTTTCGGAATGAAGCCGTACACTGAATTTTTAGGCATAATTTTTTTGTTCTTTCTGCACACTTTGCATCTCCCTTGTGCTGTGTTTCTTAAAGTATGATCCATGTCATAAAATGTTACATCTTTTGGTAGTTTTCCAGCTAATTCAGGTCCTCTTATACGGTTCGGACCTGCTTTGAGCAATCAAAGTAATATTTGACTCCGAAATTGGAGATAGGATAGTTTTTCTTGACTGATTTTTTAGTGCTGTCTTTATGCTGAAATCGCTGATAGATTGATTACATTGATAAAAAGAGGCCAATACCATTTTTTACCTCGTTTATCTGGGCGATAAGACTCAGCAACTTTATCCGTAAGATCGACACCTCTCATTTCTTGATTGTGCAAGAATACAAGACGTGGCCGTGGAATTTGTCTTTCATCTCTTTTTACACGACGTTTCATTATTATGAAATAGCTCATGACTTTCCAAATTGCTTGCAATTAAAGCAATCAAATTTTTATGCCATTTTGCCACAAAAATTTTTCCATCAGAGCAGTAATCAAAAGTACCCCTTCTTTCTGGAAATTTTAATGGCTGATAAGTGTTTTAATTGCATTAGCAGAATCATCTTCAAAAAAAAAGGAAGAATATGGTTTAAAAATTTGAATTTATAATATTTGGTTGCACAAAAACAGTAACTGCACTAAGTTATAACCTTAACAGTTATTGGTAATTTAGTAATATTTACTCATATAAACTGTAATTTCATGCTGTTGCATTTGCATATCAATAAATCTTCAATGTTTTTAAATGGAACATTTATCTTTTTTTGGATCAAAATATTTTGGTTGCAAGTCATATTTGCTATTGTGTACATACAAACCTTTATTGCTGATGAAAAATATCCTTTTGCCAAAACTTCAGTTAGAATTTAATTTTTGGTTATTGGAATCCTTAAGTTTTTATCCGAAAAAGACAGTATTTTTAGCTTATTCATAAATTCATTCTTTTTCAATTTTAAAGAAAAATTAAAGTTTTTATCATACCCTGAAATTGAATCAGACTAGTTTAGAATGATTATATGATAGATAAAAATTGAGTTTAGGATCAAATCCCGTCTTTTACGCTACCGTGAAAATTATGTTTCATTTAAGGAACAATGGAAGGAAAAAGGTTTAGCAAAAAATTTCATTGGTAGGCATTATTCCAAGTTACAGCAAGGAAATAAAAAAAGAGACGATGAAAAGCAAGAATGAAATAAATTTTAAGCAACACTGGTTCAATGTAATGCTTTACTACAACAACAATTCGTTGCTATTTATTTCACTTTTAACCGATATTAAAGTTGGATTAATCAGTCTTTTTTTTGTTTACGTTTGGTGACGTGCCAATATTTGGCAATTCGATACTTTTTGTGATTATTGGAAATTCAACAATTGGCTTTGTATTTTACATAGTTGAAATAGTAAAAGTGAAACGAACAACAATCTATCACAGGGGTTCTCAAGTGGGCCACGGGGAATTTACCAGGGGGCCACAATCAGGGCCCTTTTTTAGTTTTCATTAGTCTTTTGAGACAAAAATGAAGAAATCAAAGTGATAGACAATTTTAAAATGATGATCTTTTTTTTGGTTTTCACTTGAATTTTGGGACGAAAATAAAGAAATCAGAAACAACTTCAAAGTGATGACTTTTTTTTGGTCTTCACTTGACTCTTGGGACAATATTTTCAGCAGAGAGCCACAGATGTTTGAAAGTCTCTGAAAAAAAGCCATAAACCACTGCTATATCATTTACAGATAAAAATACTTTATTGTCTTCTTCTTGAAAACAAAAAAATTTTACTAGTTTCTCGATTTTGTAAATTGTAGTAACAGTGTTGTCTTATAAAATCTTTATTTGAAATTCCGAAGAAACAAAGCTACATTAATTCATATTTCTGGAAAATAAATAATTTTATTTTATGATAGATTTTTGTAAATGGCACAAGCAAAGATAAAGTGCCTTTGAAAAAAAGATTGTTTATTCTTAATGGATTAAAAGAACGTTCTGTATGCAAGATACAGTGCCGGCAAAAAAAATCTTTACATTTGTAGGGCAAAAAAAACTTTACAAGAAAAATCCTCATAAGTTTTTTACTTATTGCTCCAGCCAAAAACATTGTTTCCGTCAAACGATTACAGTTACGTCATATGCTAGTCTTTGGCTATACTTTATCGCATAGCCATTGTTCTGCGTGCTTCGTGTTGCTTTACAGCTGGTTAAATAATAGGTCAATAAAATTGGACAACATTTTTCATTTTTTAAAGTTTTGAGATGTTGTAAAAATTGTTACGAAAATTAAAATGGATTAAAAGAAGATGCAAATCGAAGAAAAAGCTTGGGCCTTGACTTTATTAGAGAAGGAAGAGTCTATGATTGCTGTAGCTGAAGATGTTGGGGTCGCAAGAAAGGCAAATTATCAACTAAAAAGATAGGCAACATTATCGCCACCATGGATGGTACCAAAGAGAAAGTCCGGTTCTGGCGCACCTAAAAAGACCTTTGCAAGATAAGCTTTTTGAAGTTTTTGAACGAATATGCTTATTTTTTCTTGCAAAGGTCTTTTTAGGTGCGCCAGAACCGGACTTTCTCTTTGGTACCATCCATGGTGGCAATAATGTTGCCTATCTTTTTAGTTGATAATTTGCCTTTCTTGCGACCCCAACATCTTCGGCTACAGCAATCATAGACTCTTCCTTCTCTAATAAAGTCAAGGCCCAAGCTTTTTCTTCGATTTGCATCTTCTTTTGATCCATTTTAATTTTCGTAACAATTTTTACAACATCTCAAAACTTTAAAAAATGAAAAATGTTGTCCAATTTTATTGACCTATTATTTAACCAGCTGTAAAGCAACACGAAGCACGCAGAGCAATGGCTATGCGATAAAGTATAGCCAAAGACTAGCATATGACGTAACTGTAAGCGTTTGACGGAAACAATGTTTTTGGCTGGAGCAATAAGTAAAAAACTTATGAGGATTTTTCTTGTAAAGTTTTTTTTGCCCTACAAATGTAAAGATTTTTTTGCTGGCACTGTAGAAGTAAGTGTCAGATAATACAAGTATTTAATAAAGCAATATTTGTTATAAATTAATTTTAACTTTTAATTTTTTTAAACTTGTATCATACAAAATTTCAAAATGTTTTTTCTGCCGTGGTATTGCAACATTTATGGTTGATTCAGAGTGAAAGTGGACGAGGAAAAAGCAAGCGGACAAGATAGTAAAAAATTTTATCTTTTGGTTGTTTTTTACTGGGACCGCTTTCACTATAAGGCAAGCTAAAAATTGAACTATTTCAACTTTAATCTTTTTCCTCTAAACGAAAAAAATTTGCTGTTTAGAAAATTTTTACGTTTTCCGCAATTAGACTGAACAGTCTTTTTGTTTTTTTGCGCTTTTCGCCCATGCATTTTATTTTTTCTACTTTCCTTATTAGGGATCAGTTATTTATTCATTGAAACTCTATTTTTCATCTTTTTTGTATTGTTGTTTTTTTTCTTTTAGCCTGTATTTAACAACATATTTGTTTGGTAATTAAAAGGTTAAAAAAACTTTAAGATATTTTTGAAAGATTTTTGTAAAACAATTGAAAAACGACTAGCTAAAGATGCTAAAACCTTTTTTGTTTTCACGAAAAAATCATAAATGGGAAAAAAACAAAAAGGTTTGTCATCTACAAAAACTATCTATAGGATTCTATTTAATTATTGTATTTTTTGTTTTTTTTGTTAGGATGAACCACCAATCTAAATACGCTTCTATTTTGAATTTGTCGTACGTTCTTTGGCATGATCATAGCCGTACCAGCCCAAAAAATTTTGAGGGGGCAATGAAGTTTTGCCCAAATCATGATTTTATAGTACATTTCGGATATGACAAAAAAATTGTCTGAGATTCTCAGACGAAAAACCAATTTTCGTCCCAAAATCTAGGTGTTCTCTAAAAAAAAAAAAAAAGGTCTTCACCTAAATTTGGGTTATTACTTTTTGCAGTTCCTCATCGTCACCTCTCTAAATTTCCTGACTTTGCCCAAATTTTTCGTATCGCTGCCCGAAAAATTATGGTTTTGCCCAAATATTTTCTTCTCACTGCCCGAAAAATCTTAATTTTGCCCAAATCTTCGAAACTTGGGGGGGCAATTGCCCTCCCTGCCCGCCCGGCAGGTACGGCTATGGGCATGATGCTGGCGTATTATCTTTTTTGTTTAATTTAGAAATATTGTTTGATATGGTAAAAAGCAACTATAATTTCAGGCAGTTCATTAGGTTGTTCAACTACATCCGGGTTTCCTCAACTACCTTTGCTACAACTTCCTTTGGAATTCCCCAATCTGTCAATGACGCGCGTGTTACAAATTCGTCAAAAATATCAAGTGATTGCATCATCGAGTGGTCGACTGCACCAGAACAATTTAACTATATTTCCTCCTATAAAGTAGTGTAGTTCCTTATTGTACTGATTCAGTTGTGAAGTAATGCCTATTTGATTTGTTAAATGGAAGATTAGTTTGTTTTTTGTTAACTCTTTTTTGATGAAAACAACATCAACTTGTTTTTTAACTGCTTTGGTTAGAAGCTAAATGATCAAATATATTAGATCTTATAATCGAACAATTATTTAAAGAAGAAATGTTATCGATAAAAATTGCATTCACAGTTTTATTATTTAACCGAACTTTTGATAAAAAATTCAGATCTCTCATTCTTCTTTTCAAAAAATCAAAATTTTTAAGATTAATGCTTCTCAAACATTCAATGAGAGATTTCTTTGTTTATGTAAAAATGATTTGATTGTTTGATCTGATTTCAATGATTTGAATTTATTTAAAATGTTTATTATTTGGCAACAAACTATTTTTTCTCAGATATTTTTGAGTTGTTGAATTAAAAATGACGTCAAAACTGATAAATCATAAACTGTTATTCTGAAAAATAAGGTAAATGTTGAAGTGTAAAGCTCGCCAATGGGAGCATGAAGCCTTTACCTGGAGGCCACAAGAAGAATTCTTATTTTGAACTTTAATTTACTTTTGGGATAAAATTGAAAAAATCAAAGACATTTTCAAAATGATGACTTTTTTTTAATTTTGGTTTTCAGTTGAATTTTCGGACAACTATTATAACCAGAAGGCCACAGGTGTTTGAGAGTCTCTGCAAGGGGTCATGGACTACCAAAGTTTGAGAACCACTGGTTTAGACAAAATCATTTAGGTTGCTTAAAAAAAGTTGTTGGCAATTATTCAAATGAAATCAAAATACCGTAAATACCCGCGTATAGGACGCATTTTTTTCTTAAGAAGTGACCTAAAAACCCAGGTGCATCTTATCCATGGATACTTTTTTTATAAAAATTATATATTTATTATAATATCAAAAATTTATTATAAAAATTTCAAAACTACAATATTTATCAATATAAATCTTCGTCGTCATTGTCCTCATTAAACAGCTATCTGAAATTGAAAATTAACATGCTATTGAGAATGTCATAAAATCAAAATGAACACACTGGTATCTACTTGAAACAGGCAGACTCGATACATAATGACGGCACTTAAGATTGTTAATCAAAGATTTTGAAAATTAAAATATCGTTGCCTTAATTTTCTATAGCTGCCGCATTTATCGCACTAACGTTGGCGGCAGCAGCTTTGATTAGTAACTCAAAATTAAGATGCGTCCTATACACAGGTACACAGTTTTTCCATTGTTTTTAGGGTCAAATATCCACTGCGTTCTATACATGGTATCGTCCTATACGCGGGTATTTACGGTAAATGCCTGTACGTTGATGTTAACTTATAAATGAGTATGATTACAGCAGTGTCTAAATTCCAAAACAAAAATTTTGTAATTTTGCTTTAAAGAGCTCAATGACAAAAGTAAATATTTTACCAAAAATTCTAATTTACACTAATCGCACTCACTCCGAATAGCCCTGTATTAGACTCCGAATTTCAAGTTAAAGCATAATACCTTTTGTACAACAGCTACTTAGTGTATACATGTACAGAGTCATGACATTTATCGGAAAGTTTTAATTTAACTTTTTGGTTCAATAATTTTTTCACATTGTATTTTGTCTCGAAATGCAGTTGAAGAGCAACAAAATTTTGTTGCTAAAGAATATTATTATCCTCAGAAAAGTTTATTAATGTGAAAATATATCATTATGTTCCGTATTAAGCAAATAATCTCGTTTCCAAATACAATAGAATTAAATTGAAAAAAACTTAAATTTTAAGCAAAGACTTAATGAAGTATATTTTTTTAGATCACTGCCTTAAGCAAGCCAAAAGTCGAATACAATCTTATTCCGCATTCCTTGCGGCAAACAAAGGATCAACTCCTACGTCATAGAATTAGTTTCTTTGGTTTTCAACCTAATATGAGTTTATATTTTCAAGTAAGTTTTGATTGCAACACAAAAAAACTGTAACCAAAGCTCTTAGAATTCGCCCATGAAAAATCAAAATAAATCGTGCTTTTTCCAACTTTTAAAGAATTGAAGCTATTTTCAATGCGATAAAAGTTTTTCTGGAAATTTTTGCGTTTATTATTTTATATATACAGTATAGTACATATCATTAAATAGTTTGTATCATGTCGCATTTTGTTGTTTACTCGGCTTTTTTTCTATGGGAACTGAAACCAAATTGGAATACTTTATATCCTTTTAAATGCTTTGATCTAATCTAGTTACTGGAACCATAACTATAATATCTAATTACAAATCGAGCTGCTTTGAAAATGAGAAGCACCAGATATAATATTTAATATCAGTCGTTTTCTTGTTTTCTTTGTAGGACTTTTGCAAAAAACTAAAATAAAATTAATAGAATAAAAAAATTATTTATAGATTCAAGCCTTTTCTTGTGAAGAAAGATGTGATGTCAGAAATGTTTCATGATTTTGTGTTGTTCCTTCCACATTAAATTTATCATTATCTGCAATTAATAGATACGTAAATCCTGTTTAATTTTTATATGAGGCCCAACAATAAAACCAGGTAAAGGTCCGGGTCCTGATTCCATCTGCTCAGAGCTTATACTCAATGCCGGATCTGCTTTGAAGTCCTGGTTACGTGACTTCCTTTCTTCCTGTTTGCGCCGACTCAAAATTCCCAAGATCTGGAGAAGAGCGCTTGTGGTCGCGATCCCAATACCAGGAAAGCCCGTGAGGAACCCAAAGAGTTATCGACCGATATCTCTGCTCTGTGTCCTTACAAAATCCTCGAGAGGCTTATCTACGCCCGCGTTGAACCGTTAATTGGTCCACTGCTCCCTAAAGAGCAGGCTGGGTTCCAACGCGGGAAGTCAACCGTAGATCAAGTTGTTCTGCTAACCCAGAACATCGAAGATTCTTTTGAGGCTAAAAAGAAGGCTGGTGCCGTATTTGTCAATCTGACAGCTGCTTATGACACTGTCTGGCACCGTGGCCTTACCTGCAAGCTGCTGAGACTACTTCCGGATAAGCATATGGTCAAAATGATCATGGAGCTTGTCCCAAATCGAAGTTTCACCCTTACCATCGGTGACAGCAAACAAAGCAGTCTACGATGTCTTAAAAACGGCGTTCCTAAGGGATCGGTCTTGGCTCACCTCCTATTTAACATCTATACGTACGATCTTCCTTCCATGATTTCCAGAAAGTTTGCTTATGCTGATGATTTAGCATTGTTGCATTCTTCTGGAAACTGGAAGAACTTGGAGGGGACTTTAAGCCAAGACATGTCTACACTGTCAGCGTATCTCCAGACTTGGAGGCTGAAGCTTAGTCACACTAAGACGGTGACGGCAGCCTTTCACTTAAATAACCGAGAGGCCAAACGTGAGCTAAAGGTCTACAATAATGGTAAACTTTTACCGTTCTGTCCAACTTCTACTTATCTTGGTGTAAAACTGGACAGATCGCTCACGTTTCGTCACCACTTAGTGGCATTGCGCAAAAAACTATCCTGCCGCGTCACACTGTTGAGACGACTCGTGGACTCGGGATGGGGTGCTGGTGCTAAAACACTATGCATAGCCACCTTATCTCTAGTCCACTCAACAGCTGAGTACTGTGCGCCAGTGTTGCAGTGCTCACACTCGCCTCATCGACAGTGTCTTGAATGACGCCTTGCGCATAGTTACTGGATGTCTGCAACCCACTCCAACGGACCAACTACCTGTACTCTCAGGCATCCATCCAGCTGAGCTTCGCCGACTGGGAGCGACACTCTCCTTGGCTCATCGTGGATCTCGGGACCCCGATCATATCTTATATGGTTTTTTAAGTGGGTCCTCAGATACTCGCCAAGTGAGACTAAGATCCAGACGCCCGTTTGTGCCAGGTGCGCGGAATCTTTTGAACAACCTTGCCACTCTTGGCATCCGCGCCTTTGAATGGACAAATCACAAATGGAACGCGTAGTACTGTGAAAATGCTTCCAGGCCTGTTGGGATGGGCTTACCCCGAGCAGCTTGGGTTAAGCTCAACCGCCTGCGGACTGGTGTTGGGCGATTCTATTTGTGCATGCACAAATGGGGTCTCGCTCCTTCACCAAATTGCAAGTGTGGCGCCTCTGAGCAAACCGCAGACCATGTACTAACAGCGTGCCCTATACATCGGGCACCACATGGAGCACGAGGTCTGACGGTTTTGAATGATGAAACTCGATGCTGGCTTAATAACACCACTGCCAGCATCTGATTTAGGCAGTGCAGCAGTCTGGGGTAGTAAAAGGATAAACCCTCGGCTTTAGTCCTGTTTGTGTCTGACCTGGAGTGGATGCCCTTCAAATGATGACGACGAACGGCCGGGCTTCAAAAGCCCACCAAAGTTACGATTTATAACTCCAAAACTATCTCAGCTATTTTATGAAATTTTAACAAAGAAAAGATCATTTATTTAACTTTTGTCGGAGCAAAAAAATTTTTTAAAATTTATTTGACAAAGTACGCACAATTGTAATTTAGCAAAGTCACTCCAATTTTTACGTTTAGACACTTATTTGACTAGCGTGAAATGCGATTGTAACGGATTCGATGTTATAATAGTCGTAAACTTAATTAAAAATTGGATGTAATGAGTGACGGCAACGCGCATAACAATTACAAACGCTGAAGAAGCTAAGGGAAGCTTGTTTCATTGTTTGAATGGTCGAAACATAGAAATTATTTTAGACTAGTTTTAATTACTTGTTCACATGTTCTGTCCACATGTTTTTGTAGTTACTAAAAGTTATTGCTACTTTTTTTAAAAAAAGGATAAAAAAACGAGAATATATATGTTTTTTACAAAAAAGAATTTAAAATTCGCTATGTTTTGATATTTAGCAGTGTTAAGATATTGACAAATAAATATCATACAACAAATAAAACTTTATCTTTTATATATCATCGTTTATATGCACATTGTTTTGTTTTTTCGCAATGTATTTCACTGCCACAAAAAGAGTTTTTTAATTACCGGAATTGAATTAAAACTCTGCCATTTAATTATTAAAAAAGAAACACTTGAGAAAACAATATTACTCTATATAATTGTTACTGTTAGCCATGGAACATATCTCGGCATCTTTCAAAGCATGAAGCGCAAATTTGTAAGCAGTGGCAAAACACGTGAAAGATTGACACTGATTTCATGATTTGTTTATGTTTTTTTTGCATTTTATGGCCTCGTCCATTTTCATTTTTATAGCAGGGACAACAATATTTCCTGAAGTTAAACTTTGAAGCATAAATTCGATGTGTAAATATTACAACACTAGAGTCACTCGCATAAAAATGACGTTCGCCCAAGATCAATTTAATTTTTCGTTGAACATCAAAGTGTAAGCGAGTCAAAGGCCTTCTTTTATGGTGCAGTTGAATTAGGGCTGGCGAGAGGTTGGAAGTGTCATTTTGATAGGAACGGATCAAGATCGTATATGACTGTTTCTTTTCACATTTTATTGTTCTATTAAGAAAAACATTTTACGGCACTTTTTCTACTAGAAAGTCTTTATCATCAATTCTAAATTACAGTTTATAAAAACTAAAGTGCCCAATAAAAGATATTTTGAACAACAATATTCTAACATTTGTGAAGATTCACATTTGTTTATTTGTCACTAAACATTTACAAATATTGGCATAATTTATAATTGAGATTAAATTTTGGACAACATGACTGGGAAGTTACCATAAGGTGTCGAAGTCAAGCAGTTACATTTATTGCGTCATTGAAAATGACAAAAAATTATAATTCTTCTTTCAAACTTTGCCTTTAATCAGGGGTAGCCACAACGTATCGTCTTTCTCCAAGCCGTCCTATTTTCAACGTCCGTCTCCTTTGCACCAACTTCCCCCATATATTTTTTCACAACATCTAAAAATCTTTTCTTTGGCCTCCCTCTTTTCTTCTTTCCCGTTAATTCCATTTCCATCATCTTTCTTCTGGTCTTGGTTTGGTTTCTTCTCATGACATGTCCATACCACCTCAGCCTTCCCTCCTTCATCGTCATTCCTAACCGTTCTACCTTAACTGTACCCCTGATAAGCAGCGATAAGGCAAAAAAGTAATTAGCAAATAAAAATCTAAAAGCAAAACTAGAAAATAAGCAAATCTGAGTAAGAAAATATATATATTTTTTTATTTTGTTATATGAAAAGCGTCGAATGGAATACGGGATAAAATAACACACTTTGGCTCCAATATATTTAATTGAAAAGTACGTTTTTTTTATTTTACACAGTGAAAGATTAGATTGATCATCTTCAGAAGATATTGGTTACTACAAGGCCTCTCCAAGATAACTTCGAAAAGGAAATGTTAAGCTGTAAAGGCCCTTTTTTAATATTACGTAAAAGAAGGCAAATCGATGCCACAATTGTTGTAGCATCTAAAAGCAGCCACTTCAAGTAAAACACATCAATAGGACTGGCTCTCGTGCTTAATTTTTTTAATGCAAATTGCTATTGTGTTGGCTTGATTCAATGCTGTTAGCAATGTACCAAGCCACAACTGTTTATTTTTTATCTTAACCCTATTCTCCTCAACGGCCGGGCTTCTGAAGCCCGGCCCTTGCAAAAACGTTTGTAATTACTTCTTCTTTTTAGATAAAATTCTGGAATTTCTTGACTTTTCCTAATTTGAAATGCTGAATAAGATGATACTATTTTTAGGTGTCCCCGAACAAGGGTTAACGGGTAAAATAGACATTTTTTAGCAAATTTGTGAATTTTTGCTGGTTTTCGCAAGCAGAGCGTAGAATTTCAATTTCACGCTTTTATTAAGTGACATAAATTTTACCAATAATCGGCTTTGCGTGTCGAAGCGAATTACGTCGTTTCCCGACGTCAATATGCCTAAGGCAATGTAGAACTTATTTCATGTAAATCGCATTTTCTTTTTTTGAGTTTTTGGCGATTGCTTGGAAATACTTTACACATATACAATATTTTGCATGAAGCAATTGCTGTTGGGCTGCTTGAATACCAATCAAGCGGACGAAATTCAATCTTTACAATAAGCATTTTTATAAAACTTTCTTTATATTATTTATTTGTGGGAAAAAAATTAAATTAACTGGTTCACATTTTAGCTCTTACGCTGACGCCTTCTTATAATTAAACAACGCCTGACTTTTTACAATTGCATTTCACGTTGCATTTGAAGTAACAGGCCGTTTTTATGTTGAAATTTCCCTAACAATGAAAAATCGGACGTTTTTTTATATACAAGTATACCTGTTTAAAAAAGTTTTTAAAAAAGTTTATAGCTTTTCGATGTGGGTTTTCCAAACAGAAAGCATAGAATAAAAACAAGATGTTTGATACGATTGAATTTCAATAAAACAGGGGTTTCCAACTTGTATAAATTCATGGCGGTTCTAAAGTCTGAGATTTACACAAATGACTTTTTCCTCCCAAACAATTTTCAAGTGAAAGTTTAAAAAAGTGTCATTACTTATTGCAAACTGTTTATTAGATTTATTTCGAAAGTTAAATAAAAACCTAAAAAAGCTCCATTCTGGAAATTTAAATAAAACTTTTTATGTAAACGTAAAGACCTTTTTTGGTCTTCATTTGCCTTTTGACATAAATTTTATGTTTGAACTTAATAAGTCATTTAAAAAAAGTTTGGTATGATTCCTGGTCTAATATGATTATCCTATTATATTCCGACGTTTTTTTTTAGTTTTAAAACGACCCACTAATTCGAAACCTCTGAATAAAATTAATTTAGATATCTTAGTTACGGATGACCTGGGCTATTTACAAGAATTTTTCCACGTAAAACCAAATAAAGCATCGGGCCCCAATTTTATGTGCATATTGAATAAATTCATTAGGGCTCTAACCTCTTAGATTTACACAAATGACTTCTTTCCTCCCAAAAAATTTTCAAGACAAAGTATAAAAAAATGGTCCTTACTTATTGCAAACTGTTTAATAATTTATTGCAAAAATTAAATAAAAACCTAAAAAAGCTCCACTTTGGAAATTCGAAAAAAATTTTTTTGTAAACGTAAAGACCATTTTTTGGTCTTCATTTGCCTTTCGCAATAAATTTTATGTTTGGACTCAAAATGTAATTTTTAAAAAAGTTTGATATTACTCTTGATCTAATATAATTATCCTATTATATTTTGACGTCTTTGTAGTTTTTAAATGACCCACTAATTTGAAACCTCTGAATAAAATCAACTTAAATTTTTACTTACGCTTGACCTAGGTTGTTTACAAGGGTTCTTCCACGCAAAACCAGATAAAACCCCGGGCCCCAGTTTTATGTGCACAGAGCTTATTAATTATCCATGTCAGAGCTATGTCAAAATCTTGATTAAATCATTTCCCATTTTCCTGCTTGCGTCAATTCTAATTTGGGAAATCTACTGAAGAGCGCTTCTAGTCGCGATTTGAAAGACAAAGAAGGCTGTAAAGATCCAAAAACTTATTAACAAATTTATCAACTTTATGTCCCGTAGGAGAAATTTGAGACGTTTACGTACGCTCGCAACGAGCTAATTGATGATTTTGACGCAAATAGTCAACCGCGGATCAAGTCGTTCTGTTATCATAGAAATCATTGACAATTTTCTCAAGACTAAGAAAAATGCCAGTGCTATTTGTCAATCTGACACCTGCATATGACACTGTTATTTCATACAAACTTGATTTTACTGCAAGTTACTGAGTTTTCTGCTGGATAAGAACATGGTTTAAATGATTATGAAACTAGTTCACAGCAAAAATTTTACTCTAAAGGCGACAGTAAACAAAACAGTCTCGGGTGTCAGAGAAACAGTGTTCCTCCAGAATCAATCACAACTGATCCTTTTTAACATCTAGAAGTATAATCTGCGTTCCACAATCTTCAGATTAAGAATATTGTGTGCTAAAAGTTTACAATAATCAACATTCATTATTGCGTTTAATTTCGACTTATTTTGAGGTAAAACTAAATAAATCACCCAAGTTTCGTCACCACCGTTTGCATTGCGCAAAAATTTTTCTTTGTGTGTCCCGGCGCTGAAGTAACTTGCGGTTTTAGGGCGGGAGCTGGTGCCAAAACCAGTGGTGCATATTGGGTGAAGCAAATGAGGCAGTTACCTCGGACCCCTCCTTGAAAATATTGCATATAGTTTCATTTTGCTGTATATGCTTTTTTAGAGATCACCATTATTTTGGGAGAAAAATAGCGAAATATGAGATCGATCTTTTCGAGCTATAAAGCATTACTGTAGATCCTGACTATGGTTTATTCGTTGTTTATCAAATGCCTACCGATAAACATGAAGATCTAAAAGCTTGTTTACACTTAATTTGCAAAGACTTGAACAATCTTGCCGAATTAGGTACCCTGCTGCCCAGTACATGAATCATACATTGAACACAGAATACTGTGGTAGTACATTCCGGCTCCTTGCTCTTATTACCAGCGCTTTAAATGTACTAGGCTTGTTCGAAATAGCGTTTTCAAAACAATTTGAGTTATGCTTAAACGCTTGTGGACTGGTTTAGGACAACTGGCCTCAGCCGATTGGCCGCAGTTTAACTAACCAGTCGGGTGCGTCTAGCTGGATTGCGCCCAGTTGGTTGCGACCAGTTCGCCCATTCTGCCTGCTAACCAAAGTTGCGTGTTTTCATTTGTGCATGGACAAATAGGGTCTCTTTACTTTCTCTCATTGTAAATGCGGCGTCATTGCACAAAACAGAGATAAAGTTGTATAGGAGTGTCATATGAATTAGGCATTATAAGGAGCACAAATTTGGACAGTTTGAGATAAAAAAAACGGTTGTGGCTTGGTGCATCACTAATAGTACTTAATCCAGGCAATACAATAGCGATTCGCAGTAAATAAATAAAGCATGGGGGCCAGTCCTATTTATTTGCTTTACTTAAAGTGGATACTTTTAAATACTACAACAATTTTGGCATAGAATTGCTTTGTTTTATGTAAAGTTAAAAAAAGGCTTTTATAGCTTAACGTTTCCTTCTCCAAGTTATCTTGGAGAGGTCTTGTGGTGATTGGCATCTTTTAAAGGTAATCAATCTAATCTTCTAAAGTGTAAAACAAAAAAACGCACTTTTTTATTAAATATATTGGAACCAAAATGTTTTATTTTATCCCGTATTCCATCCGAAACTTTTCATAGTGCAAAATAAAAAAGAGAATTTACCTTTGTTGTCCAGATTTGCTTATTTTCTAGTTTTGCTTTTAGGTTTTCATTTGTTAATTACTTTTTTTGCCTTATCGCAACTTGTTTTCAAATGGTTATTTTATTTTAATTTTTTTGTTATTTTAAATTATGCAATAAAAGTAACTGCTTGACCAAGACACCTTATGGTTATTTGCCAGTCACGTTGTCCTATATTTAATCTCAATTATATGTTCTGCGAATATTTGTAATAGTTTAGTGACAAAATAAACAAATGTGAATTTCGAATCTTCATACATGCCATAATATTGTTGTTCAAAAATTTTTTTATTGGACACTCTAATATTTATTAACTGATATAATTGTAATTTAGAGTTTCTAACAAAGACTTTTCAGCAGGGAAAGTGCCGTAAAATGTTTTTCTAATAAAATGTGACAAAAACAAACGTATACGATCCTGATCCGTTCCTATCAAATCGCCACTCCCAACCTCTTGCTATACTGTTGACAAATATATTATAAAATTGATTTTTTCCTTAATTTTATAGAAAGCAAACAAGGTTTTTGTTAAATTTTATTGCCAAAAGATTTGGAAAATTTCTCACGTGTTGGCATGAATAAACACACTGTTTTATAAGATCACTATTTCTAAGAAATTATTAATTAAAGTCGCCCAGGTTGCGGCACTGCTTACAAATTTGCACTTCATGCTTTGAAAGATGCCGAGATATGTTTCACGATTAATAGTCACAATTATATAGTGTAATATTGTTTTTCTCAAGTGTTTGTTTTTTAAGTAATGCAACGATGTACTTTTATTTCAATAAATAAAAAACTCTTTTTGTGGCGGTGAAATACATTGCGAAAAAACAAAACAAGTGCATACAAACGATGATAATTATATAAAAGATAAAGGTTTGTTGGTTTTACAGCATTGGTATGTCGATATTCTAATGCTGCTAAATATTAAAATATAGCCTATTTCAAATTCTTTTATGTAAAAACAAAATTATTTTTATTATTTTATACTTTTTTTAAAAAAGCAGCAATAACTATTGGTAACTAAAAAAACATGTGGAAAAATATGTGAACCAGTAATTAAAACCAGTCTAAAATAAATTCTATACTTCGACCAAAACAATGAAGCAAGCTTCCCGTAGCTTCTTCATTGTTTATAGTTGTCGTGCGCGTTGACGTCACTCTTTACGTCCAATTTTTAATTAAGTTTAGAACTGTTATAACAGCAAATCTATTACAATCGCATTTCACGCTAGTTAAATGAGTGTCTAAACGTAAAAATTGTAGTGACCTTGCTAAATTGCAATTTTGCATACTTTATCAAATGAATTTTCAAAAACTCTTTTGCTCTAACAAAAGCTACATAAATGATCTTTACTCTGCTTAAATTTCATAAAGATAGCTTAAGTAGTTTTGGAATTATAAATCGTTAAATTGGTGGGCTTCTGAAGCCCGGCCGTTGAGGAGTCAACAGCTCGAAAAAGCTTGAGGAGAATAGGGTTAAACTGTCCAACATTGTGCTCCTTGTAATCCCCAATGCATGTGACAATGCAATACAACGATATCTCCGGTTTTTGCAATGCGCTGCATTTGCAAGAAGAGAAAGGAACGAGACTATATTTGTCTAAGCACAAATGAAAACGCACTACTACAGTCTGCAGGCGAAATGGGCCAACTGGCCGCAACCGAGTAGGCGTAACCCAGCTAGACGCAACCGACTGGTTAATTTAGCTGCGGCTAGTTGTCCTTAACCCGTCTGAAAGCGTTTAACTCTATTCTCCTCAACGGCCGGGCTTCTGAAGCCCGGCCTTTGCAAAAGCGTTTGTAATTACTTCATTTTTTTGGATAAAATTCTGGAATTTCTTGACTTTTCCTAATTTGAATTGCTAAATAAGATGATACTACTTTTAGGTGCCCCCAAACAAGGGTTAACGGGTAAAATAGACATTTTTTAGCAAATTTGTCAATTTTTGCTTGTTTTCGCAAGCAGAGCGTAGAATTTCAATTTCACGCTTTTATTAAGTAACCAATTTTACCAAGAATTGGCTTTGTGTGACGAAGCGAATTACGTTGTTTGGCGACGTCGATATGCCTTAGGCGATGCAGAACTTATTTCATGTAAATCGCATTTCCTTTTTTTGAGCTTTTGCGATTGCTTGGAAATACTTTACACATATACATTTTGTTCTATAAAACAATTCTTGTTGCACTGCTTGAATACCAATCAAGCGGACAAAATTCAATCTTTACACTATGCATTTTTATAAAACTTTCTTATACATTTCATTTGTGGGAAAAAATAAATGAATTAACTAGTTCACATTTTAGATCTTAAACTGACGCTTTCAGACAATTAAACAACACCTGACTGTTTATAATTGCATTTCATGTTGCATTTGAAGTGACAGGCCGCTTCTATGTTGAAAATTTTCTTACAATAAAAAATCCGACGTATTTTTCATTTAAAAAATTTATAGCTTTTAGATGTGGGTTTTGCAAACAGAAAACACAAAATAAAAACAAGACGTTTGATACGATTGAATTTCAATGAAACAGGGGTTTTCAACTTGTACAAATTCATGACGATTTTAAAGTCTGAGATTTACACAAAAATGCATCGCTATGGGCTCACCGCTTGGTCCAGCTTTAGCAAACATTTTTGTTGGCTACCAAGAAGCGAAACTTTTCAACACCGCTAAAAGACCGTTGGTGTACTTCCGGTACGTTGATGATACTTTCGCCGTATTCAACAATGAAGAAGACTGCAACAATTTCTTCGTCCAGCTCAACTCTCTTCATCCCTCACTTCGCTTCACCTATGAAAAGGAATCTAATCACTCTCTCCCTTTCCTTGACGTGTTAGTAGAAAGGCATGATTCAGAATTTCTAACTTCAGTATATAGGAAACCTACCTTCACTGGCCAATATCTACGTTGGAACTCTTTCAGTCCCCAGAAACGGAAAATCAATCTAATTGGTGCTCTCATTCACAGAGCTTTTATGATTTGTTCTAAAAGCAAACTGAACCAAGAGCTTGGCAAAATTCGTTCAATTCTTTTGGAAAATGGCTACCCGGAACGTGTAATCAATTCGGCTTTCAAGCGAAAACTTCAACAAATAAATTCTAACCCGGTCCACACAGTAAAAAAGTGCCCTGTCTACCTACACATTCCATGGATTGGAAACGTCTCGATGAGGTTTGAAAAGCAGATTACGTCTGCTGTGAAACGCTGCTTTTTCTCCGTCGAACCACGTGTTATTTTCAACACCCGACAGCTCCTTCCAGCGATTAAGAAAGACGTGCTACCTTCCCATCATCACAGCAATGTTATTTACCAGTTTTTGTGCCACTGCGATAGTCGGTACGTTGGTCGCACGTCTCAACGGCTAGAAGAGCGAATTAAACAACACGTTCCTAAATCCATCACCAATCCTCGTACCTCGGCCAACCGCCAAAGTCTTTCCCGCTCTTGCAAGAACAACATTCGCCCACAACAATTTCACGAATCCGCCATTGGTCAACATCTTATTGATAACGCCCAATGTGCCCTCCATTACAGCAACGAAAAATTTTCTATTCTCGCTCGAGGTCGCTCTTCCTTTCACCTTTCTGCTCTTGAAGCGACTTTCATTAAATCTCTCAATCCCCTTCTGTGTAAGCAAAAAGAATTCGTATACTCTTTGAAAATTTCTTAACCTTTTCTCTCATTGGTTGACTCTTTCAGCCAATGAGAACTCTACTTTCTTCCTTTATAAATTAGTTCGGTTTCAATTCTGCTTCATTCTGACGATTTCCCCTGAAGAGTGTCAGATGAAAAGCTTTGGGAAGAAAAATCTTTTACTTCAAGCAATCTTCAAATTCTGTACCACCAAATGTTTATTCAACTTAAAGGCTTTTGCAAGATGCAGCACACCTTAAGATTAAGTTTTTGAACTCTAGGGTTATTAAAAAGAGTTAGCATTGGCCGAAAAATTGATCGAACCAAAACAACAAATTAACAAAATAAATTTTTTCCGAGATACCGGTCTGTACTGTGCAAACTGAAATTCTATTATGTCAAAAAAAATTTCAAATTGCAGTATGACTACCAAAATTTGCTTTTGTTGGCAGTGCCTTTTCAACAAAAAAGTGCCCTTTTTTTAAATTTTGCCCCCCTGGCAAAAAAACTTCGGCGCCCCTGTGTATATGACAGTTATGATGGGAGCAGTTAAGATTATCAAATATACTTGGAACCGTGTATTGCATTTAAAGGTTTTTGAGGCATTGTGTGAGCGCATAGGTTTGCAACATCACCATCCCATTTTTTATGCGGAAGTGATACGGTTTTGAAGAGGACGCGTTTTTGCGCGTCTTTTTGATTTAAGAAAAGCAAATAAATTTTTACGGGAGTGAAAATTCCCTATTAAAAGAACTTTCGATTCAAAAAGATGTGAATAGGCAAATTTGCTTACTTAGCATATATATTCAGCCGCTTGAATGATTGTAGTGGTTCTTTTCAAGGTTATTGCATCAACATATTTACAGTGTACAACAAAACTTTTAAAAAAAGTTTTTTTTTTTGTAACAGATGTTTGCAAAAAAGCGACATTGATATGTTTCCAAATTTGTAAGATTTTGTGGCAAGTACCTCTGTTGGCACTAAAGAGTTAGTTGTTATTATGAGTCAACACTTAAAAGGGTACGCCATTAATTTTTGCCTATATTTTTCCGAAAATAAGATCCTCAAAAGAAAAAGATTTGGATCGTTAATCTCTTTACAGAGGATATAAAGTTGTGCAATCCTAATCGAATCGCTGATTGAACTTGTTTGCTATACCAAGTTAAAGATTGCGTATAAAACTTATCACTTTTACCATATTAGATTTCACTTAAAAACAAATACCTGTATATACAACTTAATAACAAAGCAATTAAACTGCTGCTAATTTTTTCTACGGCTTATCTGTAAAGAATAGGGTTTGGGTTAGGGTTAGAATGCTCAACCTTACCTAAACAAAACTTAATCAAACTTAACAAAGCTTAATCAAAACTTAATCAATGTAACCCTATGTAAGAAAGCTTTTCGGCTTTATCTCTTATCAAAACCATAGAGAAACATTGAGTGGATATTCAAGCTGAAGTTCGCCCAGAGACACCGGAAAAGTTTTGGCGGGGTGGAGGTAAAGATTTAAAATAAAAGCTTTTCTTTTTGGTTGAATAAAAAAAGTTGTAGTTAAGACTTTAAAACTAAATAGAATTATCCGAAATAAAAAGTCACGTGATCGAAATATAGTTAAACTAAAAAAAAGTCATCACTCTGATTTGCACACTCGTTCATTCGCTATGACTGCAATAATCACGCAATGATTAGCAAAGGTTCAAAGTTAAGAAAAAAAGGCAGTCATTTGGTTGATAAAGTACTAACAATAAATGTAAAATATAAAAATCGTTTTGTTTGTATACAAGAAAACCGAAAGTTCATTAGGTGAAGAAACTTCCGTAAATAGGAGATAAACTTTTTTTAGTCTTCAACTAAATTTCCGGGTCATGCATCTGTGTACCTGCTTGAAATACAGTTGAAGACAAAAAAAAATGTGGTCATTGATTTTACCACCTATTCTTTTTTTGTTTTTAAATATATTTCGAACAGGTACGCAAATGCATGACCTGGAGAGTTAGTCGAAGACTAAAAAAAGAAATTTCATCTCCTGTTTACAACAGTTAGTTCACCCAATGAACTTTCGTTTTTCTTGTATATATTCAAAAAATTCACTCTTATTTTACTACCTACTCTTTATTTTGTTGTTTTCAAAAATATTTTGAACAGGTGCGCAAATGCATGACCTGGAGAGTTAGTCGAAGACTAAAAAAAGAAATTTCATCTCCTGTTTACAACAGTTAGTTCACCCAATGAACTTTCGTTTTTCTTGTATATATTCAGAAACATTTTTATATTTTATATTTATAGTAAGTACCTTATCAACCAAAAGAGTGTCTCTTTTTTTCGATTTTGCGCCCTTCTTAACTTACTGTTTTTTTTGCTGTTGTCAAATCATTGTTTTAAAAACTTTGTTACACTTAATTCCGGTCGAATTTATGTAAGTGTAGAGACAAATCGAACCCAATGCTTTTGTACTGCAAATTCAAAGAACACTATTTGCCCCCTTGTGCGCCTCCGCTTCTGGCACTCCCGACTTTGCCTTTTAAAAACTTCAATAGAGCTACTTTTACTACGCATTATATCAAGAAGGCAGCAGCAAAGTTCACATTAAATGGAGTTCTTCTGATGCTAAATGCTCACTTTTGTTATATTAAAATTTTTTATCAATTTATCGCGTTTTTTACAATTTTGTTATTAGAAAAAATTACCGGGCTGCAAGATTATTTTGAAATATTACCGGTCCGCAAGCTTAAAAAAGTTAAAAAACACTGCTCTAAACCCGTGCTTCGCTACTTTTTCGATCCTGCGGCACACTTTGAAAAATTTTAAAAATTAGCAGAACACCTGGACCAGGTGTAAAAGAGCTAAAATTTGAATGATTTCCGTTACCTGAATTTAGTTTGGATGTCTTAAAAAACCTAAAAATTTCAATCTAAACTCTAAAAATAAAGTAATGATTTTTTTTCATATAAAGTTACCAATTTGCACAATCGAGCTTGGGTGAAAATTAATCAAAAAAATCATCAATTTATTTGTAGAGAGTTTTTATGTTCACTAAATAATGCTTCATATGAAGAAAAGCGTTCAAAATTTAGTAAAGACCAAAAACAGGTCTTGACATTACACAATTAGATGTACTGTATAATAAATTTTTTAAGTTTTTTGATTGCTACTTCAAAGAAACATAACTTTTTTTCCATTTGGAAGAGTATGTTTTTCGCTTTTGGAGCACACAAGTTGCAAAGCACTGCTCTAGATCCTTGTTCCGTTCCTAAAAATTGCCCACATTATGTAGATTCACAATCTCATAAAAAATCTCTTTGATTTCGCTTTGGTCCGGCTCAAATAGCCAAAGAAATAACAGTTTTATAAGTAATTTAAATATTTTACATTTATTTATAAGAAAATGGCAAGAAAATGCTTAATTTCACGAACTTTGAAGTACATTCCAGAACTATCCGCTTGACCTGTTTTGACTATGGCGTAATAGTTGTTGTTTGTGATTTGGATAATGTCAGAACATTCGAGTAACCTTACTGACTGGTATAAATAAGGTTCGCTGAAAAGCAGTAATTAATTCGATGTTTTGTTGTGGTAACTTAAAATTGGAAAATTGTTAACTGTGTGAAGTCATAGTTTTTGAACGCAAGTCTTTGGTTGTCTACGTGATTGTGAAGAATTAAGCTGCTGATCCTGTATTTACTGTTGATTTATACTATTCGGGCTCCTAAGTGGATTGGAGCATATTTTTTAATAAAGAAGATATTGTGGTAGTCTGAGCTGTGATTTAGCTAGACTATATTTTTGCTGTCGCTGGTTCGAAGGTCAGATCCAGCAAGAAGATTAAGAAATTTATCGTTTAGTAGACACCGAGATTGTGTTATTGGCGAGGCCTTCTTTACAGGCGCCAAAAAAGGTAGACGATTAAACAACGTACTAAGTTACCAAATAAATTTGCTACAAAATTTCAAAAGCTTTTCATCATCGAAACAAAATTTCAAAAACTATTTACTAAATTCTACAAAATTTCAAAAAACTTTCCAAAATTTAGAAAACTAAAATTTGTGGAAGTAACAATCCTGAATATGACTTATTTATTGGTTATCAAATGCCTGCCGATAAATACGAAGGTCTAAACGCTTGTTTGTACCTGCTAACCAAAAACGTGAACAATTTCGCTGAATTAAACATCCGTTCTACCAATCACATGAATCATATATAGAACACGGAATACTATGAGAGTACATTCGGCCTCGTGCTTTCATTACCAGCGCCTTGCCTATCCCGTTTGAAACAATGTGTCCAGAACAGTTTGAGTTATGCTTAACGCCTTCAGATGGGTAAAAGACAACTGGCCGCAACCGACTGACGCCGCCTAACTAACCAGTCGGCTGCGTCTACTTGGATTGCGCCCAGTCGGTTGGGGCCAGTTGTCTTTTACCCATCAGAAGGCTTTAAGCATAACTCAAACTGTTCTGGACACATTGTTTCAAACGGGATAGGCAAGGCGCTGGTAATGAAAGCACGGAGTGCAGTTCCTCGTTTTCATTTGTGCATAGATAAATGGGATCTCGTTTCTTTTTCTCATTGCATAAACCAGAGATAACGTTGCATCGGAGTGTCACATGCATTGGGCATTACAAGGAGCACGAGGTCGAACAGTTTTGGATAAAAAAATAAACATTAGTGGTGTGGTACATTGTTAACAGCATTTAACCCAAACAATACAATAAAAATTTGCAGTAGCAAAATTAAGAACGGAAGCCAGTCCTATTTATGTGTTTTACTTGAAGTGAATATTTTTACATGCTACAACACTTTCGGCATAGAATTGCCCTGTTTTACGTGATGTTAAAAAAGGGCCTTTGCAGCCTAACATCTCTTTCTCGAAGCTATCTTGAAGAGGTCTTGTGGTGATCAATATCTTCTGAAGTTGATCAATCTAATCTTCCACAGTGTAAAACAAAAAAACGCACTTTTTAATTAAATATATTGGAGTCAAACTGTGTTATTTTATCTCGTATTTTATGCGATATTTTTCATATTACAAAATAAAAAATTCATCTGCCATTGTTACCCAGATTTGCTCATTTTCTAGACGATTTTGCTTTTAGGTTTTCACTTGTTAATTACTTTTTTGCCTTATCGCTGGTTGTTTTTTAAAGGCTTATTTTATTATAATTTTTTTGTTATTTTAAATGACACAATAAAAGTAAGTGCTTGACTTAGACACCTTATAATTATTACCCAGTAACGTTGTCCTACATTTAATCTCAATTATATTTTATGCAAATATTTGCAAATGTTTAGTGACAAATAAACAAATCTGAATCTTGAATCTTCACAAATATTAGAATATTGTGGTATAGGAAATTTTTTATTAGACATTCCAGTTTTTACAAACTGTAATTTAGAGCTGCTGATAAAGACTTTCAAGTAGGGAAAGTGACTTAAAATGTTTTTTTGTAATAGAACAATAAAACGTGAAAAGAATCCGTTCCCATGAAAACAACACTTCCAACTTCTTGCCAGCCTAAATTCAACCGCACGTTGAAAGGCCTTTGACTGGCTTACAGTTTGATATTCAACGAAAATTTAAATTGATCTTGTGCGAAAGTCATTTCAGTGCAAGTGACTCTAGTATTGTAACATTTACACCTCAAAATTATGCTTCAAAATCCAATTTTAGGAAACGTTGTTGTTTCTGCTATGATAATGAAATTGGACCAGGCCAGAAAATGCAAAAAAACATAAACAAATCACAAAATCAGGGTCAAACATGTGACTCTTCCACGTGTTTGCGGTACTGCTTACAAATTTCCGCTTCATGCTTTGATCAATGCCGGGATATGTTCCATGACTAGCAGTAACAATTATATAGAGTAATATTGTTTTTTTAAGTGTTTTTTTCTAAAGTAATGCAATGATGTAGATTAAAAAACTCTTTTTGTGGCGGTGAAATACGATGTGCATGTAAACAGTGATATATAAAAGATTAAGTTTTTTTGGTTTTATAATATCTGTAAGTCGATATCTTAACACTGCTAAATATCAAAACATAGCCAATTTCAAATTATTTTATATAAAAGAAATTCATTTTCGTTTTTTATCCTTTTTTAAAAAAAACAACAATAACTACTAGTAACCACAAAAACATGTGGACAAAACATGTGAACAAGTAAATAAAACTGATCTAAAATATTTTTCATAATTCGACCATTTAAACAATGAAGCAAGCTTCCTTAGTTTCTTCATTGTTCGTAATTGTCGTGGGCGTTGACGTCACTCTTTAATTCCAATTTTTAATTAAGTTTACGACTGTTACAACAGCGAAACCGTTACAATCGCATTTCACGCTAGTTAAATGAGTGTCTAAACGTAAAAATTAAAGTGATCTTGATAAATTACAATTTTGCATACTTTATCAAATAATTTCAAAAAAACTTTTTTGCTCTAACAAAAGTTAAATAAATGATCTTTACTCTGCTTAAATTTCAAAATGATAGCTTAAGTAGTTTTGGAATTAAAAATCGTTAATTTGGTAGGCTTCTGAAGCCCGGCCGTTGAGGAGTCAATAGCTCGAAAAAGGTTGAGGAAAATAGGGTTAAGCATAGCTTAAATTGTTCTGAGCACGCTATTTTGAACGGGTAAGGCCAGGCGCTAATAATGAAAGCACGAGGCCGGATGTACTTTCACAGTACTCTGTGTTCGATCTATGATTCATCTACTGGATGTCTAATTGATGTACATTTTTGATACCTAATTGATTTTGATCTATAATTCATGTCCTGACTCATGTACTGAATTTATGATTAATATATTGAATACAGAACGGATGCCTAATTCAGCAAAATTTTTTGCACTGTAGGCACAAACAAGCGTTTAGACCTTTGTGTTTATCAGCAAGCATTTGATAACCGATAAATAAACCATAGTCAGTTTCTAGAGCAGTGCTCTGCAACTCGTGTACTGCGGAAAAATAAAAAACATACTTTTTGAAATAGAGATACAGTTATGTTTTTCTGAAATAGCAACCTTTAAAAATTCATTATACAGTAGGCCTACATCTCATTGTGTAATATCAAGACCTTTTTGGTCTTTACTAAATTCAAAAGCTTTTCTTCATATGAAGATTTTTTAGTGAACATGAAAAGTCTTTACAAATAAATTGATAACTTTTTTAGATCAATTTTCAGCCAGGCTCGATTGCGTCTCAATTTTTTTTCAGGTGACGTAAAATAGATAAATTTGTCAATAACTTTTTGAAACTTCAACAGTCTTCTTTGTCTTTCAAATCGCAAATACAAACACCCTTCTGTAGATTTTCAAAATTGGAGTTGACGCAATCAGGAAAAAAGAAAGTTATGTAATCAAGAATTCATAGCATCTCTAACATGAAATAAGCTCTGTGCACATAAAATTAGGGCCCGGAGTTTTATATGGTTTTAGGTGAAAAAACTCTTGTAAACAGCCCAGGTCATTTGGAACTAAGAATCTAAGTTTATTTATTCAGAGGTTTCCAATTAGCGGGTCATTTTAAAACTACAAAGACGTCGGAATACAATAGGATAATCGTATTAGACCATGAGTCATATCAAATCTTTTTTTAAATAACATTTTGAGTTCAAACTTAAAATTAATTGGGAAAGGCAAATGAAGGCCAAAAATGGTCTTTACGTTTACATAAAAAATTATTTTCGAATTTCCAGAGTGGAGCTTTCTTGGTCTTTATTTAACTTTTGAAATAAAGTTATCAAATAGTTTGCAATAAATAAGAATTAATTTTTTTAATTTTTGCTTAAAAAATTTTGGAGAAAATAAGTCATTTGTGTAAATCTCAGACTTTAGAATCGTCATAAATTGAAATTCCATTATATCAAACGTTTTTTTATGTTTTCTGTTTGCAAAACTCACATCCAAAAGCTATAAACTTTTAACAAAAGTTTTTCAAACAAGTAAAATTATACATAAAATATATGTCGGATTTTTTATTGTGAGGAAAATTTCGATATAAAAAGGTCTGTTACTTCAAATGCAAAGTAAAATACAATTATAAAAATTAGGTGTTGTTTGATTTTCTGAAAGCGTCAGCATAAGAGCTAAAGTGTGAACTAGTTAATTTAATCTTTTTCCCACGAATAAATAGTTATAAGAAAGTCTTATAAAAAATGCTAATGTAAACATTGAATTATGTCGGCTTGGTTGGTATTTAAGCAGTCCAATAGCAATTGTTTTATACAACAAAATATATATGTGTAAAGTGTTTTCAAGCAGTTGCCAAAATCTCAAAAAAATGCTATTTACATAAAATAAGTTCTGCATCGCCTGAGCCATATGGACGTCTGGCAAACGACGTAATTCGCTTTGTCACGCATGACCAAGTCTTGGTAAAATTTATGTCACTTAATAAAAGCGTGAAATTGAAATTCCAAGCTCTGCTTGCAAAAACAAGTAAAAATTTATAAATTTGCTAAAAAACGTCTATTTTCTCTGTAACCCTTATTCGGGGGCACATAAAAATAGTACCATCTTATTCAGCAATTCAAATTAGGAAATTCAAGAAATTTTAGAATATTATCTAAAAAAAGCAAAACACATGTAATTACAAACGTTTTGCAAAGGCCGGGCTGCAGAATCCTGGCGGTTGAGGAGAATAGGGTTAACGGCTCTTTGTTATACATTAATAAAAATAATAACAAAATTTTATGTTCAGATTGTAAATCACGCTTATTTGGCGAAAAGTACAGTTTCTTGGTTCTTTCTAACCAAAAGCTAATATAACTACTGCAAGAAGCATATGTTCAGCATTAGGAGGATATTTGGCTCAAATTACTAGTGAAGAAAGAACATCAAATCTGACATTTTTTCTGAAAAAACTTTTTATTAAACCAGGCATAAAAAGCGTTTTATTTTGCAACAAATAACAAATTGAAATTTACATTGAAATCATAATAAAAGTCAAGAAAATAATATTTTTGCATATTTTCGTGATAACCCTACTACCAGTCAATATTATTGTATGCATCTGTGTGCTAATCTAAAAATAGCATGGCGCTTAGAAGTACTTTTCATTACTGTCATATGTAGATAATTTTTCTCGCAAATGCTTTCTTTTTTTTTAAATAATGGATGATCTTACCAATGATAATGTAGGTTTGGTCTGTCTAAACGGTTAAATGTGACTCATTAAAACTGCTTCCTATAATTTTGATATTCTATTTAAATCTTATAAACTGTTGTAAACAGCTAGCTTAAGTATTAATGTTTTTTTCAGTCAAAGTTGGTTTTTTGATCATTTGTGTCGGCGCTTTTGTTCTTTTCAAATTTTTGCAAAATTCTTTAATTTGATTGCAGTTTTTTAAACTGTATTTTCCGACTTACAGTTTCAAGTGATAAAAATGTTTTTTTGTTGTGCTTCAAAGCATAGATTTAAGCAAAACCCTTTTTTCGTACATTGATTTAAAATAAAAAAATCTTTTTAAGTATCATTTTTTCATTGGGAAAAGTTTAAAGCTGCCTGCGGCCAAAGTGTTTTTTTCTATAATTCTAAAAATAATCGCAATAAGACTTGGGCCACTTTGGCGTAGAATAAAGTCAAACACAACGGTCCAAGTATAAAAATAAACAATTAAAGATTTGAGAATATCAATGCCTAAACAATCATAAGGATTATTGTGAATAAACAAAATGTAACACAGCCCAATATATTGTCATGTAAGTTTAATGTGCCTCATTTATGACCACAAAATCATATACAAATTACAATAGGATCGTGACATATTACTTGTTTTTGGCTAAACACTGCTACAGGATGACACTAGCACATTGTGTGACTGAAAAGCAATATTTAAACAATTTAAGATAGAAAAACGAGTTTTTTCTAGACAATTTAGTTAATTTTTTTAGTTTCAGTATCAGTATTTTTTATTTCTGCTCCGCCACAATAAAAACAAAAAGAAATAAACAAATATCTACATATTACGACAACCTTGAATGATTTTAAATGTTCGACAAATCAAAACAATTCCTCAAATTTTATAAATATCTCAATATCGAATTTCACAATTTGAATTTAAGTATTTTAGCTTGACCTCATCAACAAACTACACAAAAATTCTTGAGCTTTCAAAAACATTTTTTAAGGCTACGTATTTCAACAATGATGCTTCGGGGTAATTTTTTGTTTTTTTACAGCCATTCCGAAAAGTTTTTTCAAACACAATAATCTTTACAAAAGAAATACAGGGTGTTTCAAAAGTAACATACCACTATATTACTGAAATACAATATGACAATAGTTGCATATCTACAGGGAATAATGCTTACATTTATTGCCGCAAAATATATGTTTATAATTAAAAAACAGTTTTTATTTCAAATGTGGTGGATTGTCACTTTATGACATCATAATAGTACACCATGGCAACATAAATACTTGGCCCTTGTAGTATAAAAGTGGAGGGAAAATTAATGATCTTAAGTCCCGTTTTCATGGCCATACAGGATGCCTTTGTCTTTAAACGAGCAAATTTTTTGGTTAAGGAAGTGCACAGTCATGGTGGAAAATATTCTAAAGAAGTTCAGAATATTTCAAAAAAAAGTTTGGAGAGGAACGACTTCCTGATCGACATTATGTTGTTGCATTAATGAAAAAATTTAAGCAAACTGGAAGCGTGCAGGATCGACCTCGTTAATGTAGCAAATATTCATAGAATATGCCTATGTATATGACATATATTCCGCATTTTGCTTCTCTGTTATGTTATCTTTGATGAATAAACGTAATCGAATCTATATAGCTTGTATTCTATTCATTAATATGAGATATATTTTCGGTATGTTACTTTTGAAACACCCTGAATTTAGAGCCATAAAAAGTTTTATTAAAAAATAACAAAAAAGTAACACTAATTTTAGAAAAATAATGCAAAACTGTCGAAAACTAAATAAGGTCGAAACTTGCATTGAGGAGGCCGATCCATTGTAGGATACATAGACTAAAAAATATTATTTTTAAAAAGCTATTTTTAACAAAAAATTTGAACTAAATATCACTCAACTCATTAAGCTTTTGTTTATTGAACTTCTTTTAAACAAGTCATTCGAAGAATTTCAATAAACAAAAACTTATAGAATTGAGTGATATTTAGTTTTAAATTTAGACAACTAATCTTTTTTTTGCATAGCATTTCTTTGTTAATTAAGTTATAGAGAAAGTTTTTTAATTTGTTTTTAATAATATCTTTTAATTTTAATGTTCAATTTACAACGGAGCTGATGGAAGAAAAAATGGGATAAGAATAGTGGTGAGGGAGGAGCTGGCTGAAAGTATCCTGGAGGTGAAGAGGTTGTAAGACAGACTAATGGCCATGAAATTAGAGTTTAAAGGGTCCATCCTAAATATAATGCTCCACAGGTTAACAACAGCATGGGAGAAAAATGATTTTTGGGAAGACCTGGATGGGTTGATAGAAAGTGTATCAAAAGAAGAGAGGATAGTTTTTGGTGCAAACCTTAATGGACAATTGGGCGAAGGAAACATAGGGGATGAGGAAATAATGGGGAGGTACGGTGCTGGAACAAGAAATAAGGAAGGATCAATGGTTATGGATTTGGGAAAAGGATGGATTTGGCGATTGTCAATACTTATTTCAAGAAGAAAGATAAACACAGGGTGACGTTAAAGATAACAGCAGAAACCAATCTCGTCCAAACTTATTTTCTTGACGTCACCTTAGACCTGAAGTCGGGAAGATACTGGCCCTTTCGCAAGCCCAACGACCATCCTCTGTACATACACCTTTTATCTAACCGTCCGCCAGTTATTAAGAAGCAACTGCCTCTAATGCTCGCTACTCGCCTATCACAACTCTCATGCGATAGCAAGGAATTTTCCAATGCAGTCCCGGAGTACGTAGGGGCTATGCGGCGAAGCGGACACACTGGTAAGCTGGAGTATGCAGATAACCTTGGCTCCAAGAAAAAGAAAAAGAAAAAAAAACATCACGTGGTTTAACCCACCGTTTAGCGAGCATGTCAAAACCAACATCGGCAAGGAATTCTTGCCACTGCTCGCTAAATACTTCATTCTTCATCACCGACTGCACAAGATCTGCAACAAATTCAACGTCAAAGTGAGTTACAGCTGTATGCCAAACATGGCAGCGATTATATCAAGGCATAATAAAATTGTGCTATCCAACAAGACTACTGCAAATAACACCACACCACCGTGCAATTGTAGAAACAAAGTCAGTTGTCCGTTGAAGGGAAAATGCCGCGAAAGCTCTATTGTCTATAAAGCATGCTTAATATCAGGCAACGCCGCCAACAATTATTATGGTTGTTATAAAACGGAGTTCTTTATAATATATTAATACATCAACAACATTTTTTGGTTAATATTTTTAGACTCCTTTATCTAAAAATAAATATATTTTTCTTTTTTACAAACTTTGCTAACTTTTAAATGCGATTTAATTTTTTGTTTAAGATATTCATAATCGACGAAGGTCCATATTACAAGAATTTTTTAATGTTTCTTTGTTTTAAAAAGAGCCAAAACTTATGTTTTTTTTTAATAATGTTTTATACCATTGGTTTTGCAATTTTTATAATAAAAATTGTTGTAGCATAGTGGAATTAGCATAATTCATAAATTTAACTTTATTTTGCTTCACTGGCTTAAATATATTGCTAATTACGTATTTAGTGTTATTGCTTTACATACGTCCAATGATAAAAATTATTTTTGTTGTTGTTGCTACAACATCAAATCAAGTTTGTTTTTTTGCTGCTTATTAAACAAATATTAATTTTAGAACTTTTTAATTGGAAAGTAAACTAATTCCGTCTTAGCAATCAAGTAAAGATAAACGTATACGCTTTAGGATGGCTTTACACGATCAAGTTTTTTGCAGAAAGATTCTTGCCTCAATATTCTATCTGTGTGTATTAAGATTTGAGTTTTTCATTGAAACTTTTTTATTGAGAAACAAGGCAATTTCTCCACGAATATCGCTTCTTTATCTGATTTTTGTCATGTCAAGATTTTTTATTTTCAGTTGCATTGAACAAGTATGTCTTTTCTAAAGAAGAAATTGTTCTGTCAATTCACTAGTTTGATTTGGTTTTCACTCGACATTAAAATTTTTGGTACTTTCCTGTTATCGCCCCAGCATCTATCGCAAGTAATATTTTTTGGTAAAATTAACCCGGAATCCCCCCTACAACACTAGGATTAAGTAAAAAATAAATTTTTTGGGGAGATTCCAGGTTAGTTTTACCAAAACAAAATTACTTGTAATAGATGGTGGGGTGATAACAGGAAAGTACCAAAAAATTCTAATGTCGAGTGAAAACCAAACAAGCTAGTAAATCGGCAGAACAACTTTTCTCTATCTTGTTTATCATGCTAATACAGTTTTTGGTCTACTATCTACTTTAAAAAAGATATACTTGTTTAATGCAACTAAAGACAAAAAAAGTCTTGATATGACAAAAATGAGTTGAAGAAGCGTGATTTGTCGAGAAATTACCATGTTTCTCAATAGAAAAGTTTATTGTGGCCCGCACCTAATTTTTGAATTTGGGGATGCGGCCCACAATTGCAATCAGGTTTCCTACCACTATTTAAATAAACCTATACTACGTTTTTATTTTAATTCCAAGCCTCGAGTGGTAAAGCGAAAGCAAGGCTTGCTTGTTTATCAGTATTAAATATAAAAATTTTTGAAATGCTTCGAGCAAAAAAACAACAGGCAGCAGCAATAATGGTGGTGGCAGCTTTAATGAGCAGTGTAAAAAGCGAAAATGCTAGGTACGACCCTGGCTTGGCTACAGGAATGCATTGGGTGCCAATAACACCCTGTTGCAAGAGCTGCACATACTTCTGCTGTTGACCACAAAGGTATTTTCGACCAAAAACTTGAAATCTTGCTGGAAAATAAAACCTCGCTCTATTCTCAACAATACAGCAGCAAAAGCACTTTTTTACACAAAACAAGCTTTTTGTTGAGTAATATTGACAGCAATCTTGCTCAATGATCTTGCGCGGTATATTTTATACACAGATAGAAGATTGAGGCAAGAATCTTTTTGCGAGAAACTGATCAATGTAAAAAGCCAGCCTTACTTGCATGATTTCATTTCGATGTTTTGCAGCGAATAATTTTCAGAAGCATGACAATTCAAATAAAATTGCATTCTCTTAAAATAAATTACCGTGCAGAAAAATTCTTGAGCATTATCACATACCTAATAAAAAAACGAAACAAAACAAGCAATCTACTTACATAGAACTTATAATTAATTAAACAGTTTGACAAAAATTAGTTAATTTTATTTTCGATAATTAACATTTTCGATAATTAATCAGCTTATATGTATTCTGCCTATTAACCAAATTAAGCATGGTTCAAGTTTCCCTTACAATTACGTTTGAAGAGTTTTAGCCTCTCCTTTCTCAAAATGATTACGATATTATTTATTCGTTTTGGGAATGGGTGAAAATACTTTCAAGTATAATATTATCCAGGATAAATGGGGTTACCTGATTACAATTTCTTTCCGGTAGTCTTTCAACAATGTGAATCATTAGTATTTTTAACTTACTATGCTGCGTTAAAGTTCTGTTTTTTTTTGCTTGCATAACTTTTTTTAAAAAAATAATAAGAACACGCAAATATTTCCAATTAAATCAAAATGAATATATATAGCCAATTGATAAAACAAGATAAACATTATTGTCCTCGTACCTGACACTGCAAGGTCTGATTGGTGATATGAAAATATGAGTGTGCAATTGGTTGTAGGAGAGGGAAAAGCGCGAAAAAAAATGGAAACCAACGAGGCGTCAATGGTAGTTTAATGGATAAGAAGAAAATAACGTTTAAAAAAAATTATAAGATTACAAATGACAAAAACTATAAATAAAATCGTAAAAACAAAACATTAAACAGCATGCCGTAAACAGAAAAACTTAGAAATATCCGATTAGATTTTTTTAATTTAAATTTCTTCGGGTGTCGGGATTTGGAAACAAACTGGGATTGCTTGTTCAAAAGCATGCTCGGTTAGCTTGTAAGTGACGAGTTTCTCGGCTAAGCAAAGATTGCAGCGTTTAGCGCCACTGATGAATGCGAATGACTTGCAAACAAAAGATCAAATTATTCGCTGTTCGGTTTCTTTGTCTTTATATTTTGAAATAAAAATTTTGTGATCTGAAAAATTATTTAAGTAAAACTCCCTGTAATTTAAGATTGTTAAACACTTTTTTGATGAACACCAATCAAAGAAACTATTGAAAAATTTACGTTTTTGTTTACAGAAATGGAAAAGTTGTACAGACTTGTTTTTAGCTTTGGCAGACTTGATCAAACAAACAAAACATTCACACAGATTTTGTATATCGTGTTATTTTTGTTTACAGATATCACAATAATTTTAGTAACTTTTTTATGTGGAGCTTAACTAAAAACCGATCTGAAATTGACAAAGTACATTTGTTTTTACAACTTTGTACATACAAGAAAGCTTTTTTAAAAGAAACCAGACTTCTGGGAAGATTGTTAAACATAAAAATGGATATTTCTTATCAACTTGAACCATAGAGAAAATTTTTCTAAAAAAGATATAATTTTCTTTACTGAAAATAATTTTAAGCTTTTTATAAAATAGTTCATTTCAGAAAAAAATTGTACTTAACGAAGTTCAATGTTTATGCACTTTTTCAAAGATGCAGCAGTTGCAATATTAAAGAGGAGTTGGTGTCACAATATGAACTACAAAATATAAATTGACCAAAATGTCAACGTTACCAAAATATCAACAGACCAAAATATCAACAATTGATATTTTACAGAAAATATCCATGGAGTTAAAACTTGGCAATTGAAAAAACGTCGTAAGCTTTCACTTCTAACCCTGTGCTCAAAAATGCTCAAAATTTACAATGGACTATAAAATCAACAAACCATTTTTTAAAATCATAATCCCTCTTCTGTTTACAATCATTTATTGATTTAAATTTTACAATATAAAGTCAATATATAAAACTCTGTAGTCAAATATAAAACTGCAATGTCCTAAACTTTAGAAAAAATATGCAAAACTATTTAGAAGTAATATTTTGTAATGTATTCAGTATTTCAATCAAAAATAAAGCGTTAAATAAAATACAGAAATCATTCCACAGGGTAAAATTAATCATAAAACTGAAACAAAAACTACACGACATTTACTAAGAGTATTTACACAATTTTTATTACAAACAAAAATAAGATAAAATAAAATGCATTACATTTTAAAAATACAGAAAATCAAAACTTTTCTTTGTTGTCGTCTGGTTATTAATCAAATTTCGATGAAACGTGTTCCCCAACAATTTGATAACAAATCTTATAAAGTTCCTGAAAAAAGAAGCATTAACGAAAATAAAAACTTCTACATTTTATTTAAAAATTATACATTATTTTCTTTTTCACAAAACAACTCTTATTTACACTTGTTTTGTCTTTTTGGCCTGGTTAGGAGGTAAATCTAAACACCTGTAAATATGCATGAATATTGACATCATGAAATAAGATTAATTTAGAATGATACTGCACACAAAATAAATGATGCAAAAAGAGAAATATTTAGTAAAAATAAATCTGTATGCTATTTGAACTTTTGCGGAAAAACGAAATATAATACCCTGGTATTTAACACAGCAAGGTTAAACTCATGTTTAAACTAAAAACATTTGAACAAATAATGCTTAAGTTTTCGCCATTCTATTTTTTGTGTAGCCGTGCTTACTGTTTCTATATACAGAGGGGTTTTGGTCTACAAGAATCCAATCTGAGGAATTTTGACTCTGTTTACGACCAACTTTTCGGTCTACGAGAAACGTTTCACCAATCATTAAAAGTTCGGAAAGGCCTCAAAATGGCAGTCCAGCGTCAGAGAGGCTTTCGAGCCGATAGCAACGCTGTCTCGTGTTAGTTTGTGGATGCCATCGCTAGTTGGCGCGTGTAAATTGTAAATTGTAATTTTTTTCATGTTAAAAATTGTAAATTACATGTAAAAAAATTGTAAATTTTTTCAATTTTTACATAAATTTTAGATCGTCGAAATTTTAAAGTTTATTAAAAAAAATTAATTGGCAACTCTTTGAGCTGTTTTAAATCAGAAGTCGGCACCGACCGGTATTAAAACACTTACAAGACATTACAATTGATTTATCAAGGTTTTGGTAAGAATTTTAAAACTCAGAACGGATTAAACCTATTTCAGTTAATTTAAATGGGAAAAATTGATTCGGTCTACGAGTGTGTCCGTCTACGAGCACGTTCCTGGAACGAATTAATCTCGTAAACTGAGGCCTTACTGTAGCTTAATTCTTTTCTCATATTAGAGCGTTATGTTTTTGTTTATATTTTTACCCAAGTTTTTCTATTCCTCATTGTTAATTTTTCACATCTCATTGATTTATAGAGAAAGCATTTTGATGTTTTGATTATACTGCACTTTAGCAGAAAATCCGCAATGAGAGTATCCCAAGGACTATTTTAATCTATTCAGTCATTTGTGAATATAAATTTTATTTTACCAAAGAATTGATTGATCCTGGTCTCATATTTCTCAGATCTTTTACAGTTCGAAACACATCAACAGTGTCTGAATGTTTGGTTTGTTCAATCAAGTTTGCCAAAGCTAAAAACAAGCCTGTACGACTTTTTCCATCTCTGTAAACAAAAAATATATATATATGTAAGTTTTTTGGCATTTTTTTAATCAGTATTCATCAGAAAAATGTTCAATGACTTCAAATAACAGGGAGTTTTACTTAAATAATTTTTCAAATCACAAAATTTTTATTTTAACATTAATTTTGTTTGCCCCAACGTACTATTTGGCCTACGCTTATCTGAAGCAATTTAAAATCATATTTAGAATTCTTTTTACTGTATAATTTTAACCGTCTGCTGATGAGCTTATGCAGACAAAACAGTCTGTCGGGACAAATAAAATTAATGCTGAAATAAAAATTCTGTGGTCTAATAAATCAATTAATTTATCACAGGATATTTCAAATTTTAAAAGCCAAGCAAAAATTTTGTTAAATTAAATAATCAACAACCTGCTTCACCTTTACGGCTTGTAAGAAAGTGAGACAAAAAATTATATAATACACCTAGATTAATAAAAATAATAAAATAATTATAAATAAAACTGTTCGCGCGATAGTTATCCAAATCGAAATGTTTTTTAAACAAAATTGGATATCTATATAGCCAATAGATAAACAAACTAAACATTATCATTTTCCTTTCTGACACTGCAGGTCTAATTGCTGACATGAAAAGGTGAAACAAAATTTAAAACTCGCTTTTACATTTACCGACAATCATTGAACTACAGCAGAAAAGCAAACGCAAGAGAATTTTGAAAAACAATATAGAAATATAAAGACAAAGGAACCAAACAGCGGATAGTTTGGTCTATTGTTTCCAAATCATTCGCATTCATCAATGGCGCTAAACACTGCAATCTTTGCTTAGCCGAGAAACTCGTCACTCGCAAGCTGATCGAGCACGCTGTTGAACAAACGATCCCAGTTTGTCTCCAAATCCTGACACCGGAGCAAATTTAAACTAAAAAACCTAATCGGATATTTCTAATTTTTTCTGTTTACGGCATGCTGTTTATTGTTTTGTTTTTACGATTTTATTTATAGTTTTTGTCATTTGTAATCTTATAATTTTTTCAAACGTTATTTTCTTCTTATACATTAAACTACCCTTGCACGCGTTATTAGTTTTCATTTTTTTTGCGCTTTATCCTCTCCTACAACCAATTGCACAATCATATTTTCATATCACCAATTAGACCTTGCAGTGTCAGATACGAGGACAATAATGTTTAGCTTGTTAAATTTAAAAATTACTTTTAATCAAGTTAAAGATCCCCACTTGTGTTCGAAATTAAGGTGCAAATAAAAATCAAAATAAAATCCTTCACCTTTAATGGATCTGACATTTTGTTGGAGTTTGCAAATGCAGGGTATCTGCCCAATTGAAACTTTTAAAAAAAGAGTGGGCAATGTCAAGGAGTCCATTAAAAAAACAGGGGGCATTTTTTTTCTTCGTTTCAGGCGCCCCTGCCTATGGACTATATCCATTTTTATTCCTTTCGCCCTAGCTAACTATCTTGCAAACTGTTTATTTTTAATTATTTAATTATATTATTAATGTAGGCCTATGTTTATTTTGTGATTTTTTGTTTCACTTCCACAAGAGTTGTAAAACTAAAACAGGTTGTTCAGGTTTTTTAATTTAATAAATTTTTTGTAGCTTTTATAATTTAATCTGTTGCTCTGAATTTTTCATTACGCTCTCTTCTAAGAATTTTATTGCTTTTATTATGTATTATCTAATTTATAAAATAAAGATGATACAAAACTTTTTTCCAAATTATAGCATGAAGTTGTTTTATTAACTTTATCATTTTCATTACCTTTTTATTACGCAAATTTTGTCCTTTTTTAAAAAAATTTATTAAGATGAAACAATATTTCTAAAAATTTTTGAATTTACACAATTCTATTCAAGACTCTTTTTTTCAAGAATTAGAATTAAGAAACTTTCAGTAAGCAATTAACTTGTAAACTTTCAATCATTCAAGATGCAACTAAATTGCAATCTAAAAACACCAGTTTACGGTCAAGCAGAGCAAATGTTTCTTGCGCATGCAAAATAGTTACAAAAGTGTTGGCGAAATCCTTTCTCTTCTTTCTTTAAAGCAATTTGTGGAGTCCGAGTCTGAGTCGTGTTTTTAGAGTTGGTGTTATCGAACTTTTCTTGTTTTTGGAGGCTCTCTTTTACGTTAAATCAAGCCTCCACATTTTTAGAAATCGTGGTCGAAGTCGCTGCAGTTGCACGTTTTAGATTAAAGTCGGAGTCGTTTTTCTAACTGTTCTTTAGTTGGAGTCATAAAACTTTAAATAGCTGGAAGCGAAAATTTTAAAAATGTGGAGTTGGTGTTGGAAAACATTCTTTCGATTCCACAACTCTGCTTAAAATTGTAGCCAAATAAAGCAAATCTTTGATTGTGAATTTAATTAAAATAAATATACATTCATTTTTCATTATTTTACTATTTTGGTGATGGTTTTACCAAAAAATACCTCGTATAACTAATTTTGAAATCAACTTTCGAATTCCGGATAAAGGGTATCTAAACTTGTACGAATACGTGGACCACTAGAATGGTTTTATAAAACTTGTTGAACCCCATACGCAAGCCTTAAAATTTTTTTACATTTAATTTATTCCAAAAGTCCAATCTTTAAAAAAATAACATGTGATTAAACCTATAAATATTTCCGTTTTTCCGTTATTGAAATTAGATTACAAATTTATTATAAAGACCCGTTTCTACTACGAGCGTAGAAAAGATTATTATTTTTGTTTGTTTCATTAATTTTTTGCTTTGCTTAGCGCTCGCTTCAATTTTAAGCGCGAAAAGATCAATACAAGAAACAAAGAACGATCTTTTCCACGCTTGTAGTGGAAACTGGTCTCCATACCTGCAATAAATCAATCCCATAGAAAACTCATTAATTTCCATTGATGATCTTATTTTGTTTATGACGTCATTTAGATATTTAACTTGAGGTGGTGAAGAGATTTGTTCCCAGTAAGGAAAATAAGCAAAAAAAAATGTAAATCGATTCTGAAAAAAAGATGCAAAACTGTTTTTGAATATTTTTTCGCAGTGAAGCCAAAAGACTTTTTTTTCAAAAACGACAGATTAAATGATTATAGACTACCAACTTAAGTTGGTGTAAAATACATAAAACATTACCAATCAAAGTATTTTCAAACCTCTCTTTCAGATGTTGTCACAGTGAGATTCATCACATGATACTGATTACAATCGTTAGATTGATTTACAGATATACAGTAGTTTCCAACATCAACAACGTCTCCTTCATTTTTTAGATTAGATAAAAATGGATCTGTTTTCTATAGAAACAGGTTAATAATAGATTCCTTTCTATGAAAACATTGCAAAAACGCAAAAAATCTAAAGTTGCCATATTTACCAAAACCTCAAGGCAAACAACTATTTTGCAATTGTTTTGTATAATCATTTCAAGGAAGTTTTCCTGTTTTTCTTTAATGGGAATTGAGGACGCTACAAAAGGTGCTGGATATCGATCATCCTGCAAAAGGATTATCAGTTTAAATTCAAATTTAATAAAGACAAATTATTTTTATTTTTTATGCTCTTCTGGTTATAGACTTATACTTAAAATCTTCAGTTTATTAAACTAAAAACTTTAAAAACAGTCAACGTTTCAAGCGTTATTGCAGACGCTCTTTGTCAGGACTTAGCTTAAAATGATACTGATAAAAGCGATAAACGAAAATACATACAACTGTTTTAAATTTGAAAATGGAAAAAGAAAAAGATTTAAATTTAAAACGGTTGTATGTGTTCTGCTTTTACCTGAAGAAGTCCGCCCGATGCAACGGTAAGTTTTACTTGCCTCTGATTTTACCAGAAAAACAATGAATTTTAAAATACGTAATATCCCTGGTAACAGTGTTTATATTAATAACAAATTATTTTACTAATTTTTTATCTATTTTCGGTTGACTTCCAAAAGTTATATAACAAACTAACAGTATGCTCATACTACAAAGAAATCTACTTATGCAGCGAAAAAATTTTGAATTTGTAATTGGATAATTGCTGTAAAATTATTGTTAGCCTGCTTCAAGCAAAATTATTAGAAACGTTTCTTGTTTGTTATAAAAAATTAAATTACACGTAGCAGTTCTCAAAAGATCCATGCTCAACGCTACAGAGTATGTTTCAAGTAATCGTACCTCTGTATTCAGACAATCGTTCGGAAACCATTGTTCGAAAAACAATTGTTTGAAAACAATTGTTCGATTTAATAATTTTTGAACAAACAATAATTTGAAAATTAATCGAAATCAAGAACCTATATGTACAAACAATAGGTTCAGGGTTAGGGTTATGATTAGGATTAGAGTTAGAGTTAGGGTGTTCTTTAACGAAAGGAAAATTAACTTTTAAAATTTAAATATTTTCAGAAAAATTGCTTATAGCAATATTTTCCAAACCATTGTCCGTGAATCTCTTACTTCTATATAATGAGCGTCCATATTCACGATAGATCTTTGCTCGTTCATTACTTTCATTTGATTGGCAGCGTCTATAAAAATAATTTCAACTTGTTTAATCGAAGAATTGTTATGTTTATTTGTTTCTAACAGGCAAAACAACAAAAAAACGAAAAGTATTATTTTCAAACAATTTCCTCTTAGATTTTGTGCGCTTAATTATAATTTTTTAACTAGTATTAACCAAATATGCTGACAACAATTAAAAGAGGCAAAAGCAATGGTAGGAAACTTATAATAAACAAATCAAAGTTCAAAAAACTTTTTAAATGATTTTCTTTTATGGAAAATTTATTGCAATTTTTGTATAACTAAAAAAATCAAACTTTCGATTTATATACAACAAGCCAAAGAATTAACCTAAAAAATTTTGCTTTGACAAATTCAAGTAAACATTCTCTTCTTGAGTCTTCGTCGCATCAGCAGATAAAGTAAGTAATTCTTTGTACTGCTCATGGATTTTTTCTACACTAAAATTAAACGTTATTAGGTTTAAGACTAGGGTTAGTTTCAAAATTCAAAGTAATATTTAGGAATAAATTTTTTAAATTAGGTAAAAGTTGCCTAAATAAAGTTGCATTAATCATCAGTTCTATTATTGTATCCATCTAAAGTTTATTAAACTTTTTTTATTTTTTAAAAAAAAGGACTTATTTTAAAGGATCAAAAATTCTTAAAAAAGCTTTTATGCTAGCGGAAATTTTTGACAAACCACTCCGTTTTTCTCAAAAAACTTGGAAGGTCTTTCACAAAAACTTCAGTAACAGGAAAAAGTATGTTTTCAAGGAAAACTTTATGCAAAAATATATATTGGTTCTGCAAAAAAAAGAAAATCGATAAATATTTGCAATAAAACAAAGCCCAGTTACATCAACAACATTTGAATAATAAACTTACGCTATTTTGAATCATGTTTTTTCTGTTTCTCCTCATTTTCATAACTGCATTAAAAAAATCAACTTTTCCAGTTTCATAAAACTCCTCAATCAAATTGTCAATAGCGATGTAAGTTCCTGTCCGACCTGCCCCGTCACTAGAATAGATCCCAAAAATTTTATAAAATATATCGGTTTACAAAACAAAAAGAAGTTGTTTTTAAAATTAAAACAAAGTAATTCGAGATTAAAACAGGTTTTCTATAATCCTACATTAGAAAAGTAAATATTCATTTTTTGAAACTTACAGCCTGTTTCTACTTCACTGTTAGACTGCATTACATTAGACAAGCCTAAACTAGCCCAAATTCATTATATAATCGACTTACCTGCAGTGAACAATAATCTTTCGAATTGGTTTGCTATTTAGTTGGGTCTCGTTAACTAGATTACGCAACCGGAACATTCCAAATGTAGTGAGGAGAATGTCATGGTCAGGCCAAGACACGTAGTGGAACTGATTGACAATTCGAGTGCTCTAATAAAAATAAAGTTATATAGTTTTATTCATAATTATAAAACTGTCTTGTTTATAAACATTTAATACAGGTTTAATATTGCCATTAATGTAAAATCTGAGATTGATTGTTAATGGATGACCAAGTTAAGTAGAAGCCCTTAAACATTGCACTACCTAGAGGGAAGAGAGTGGTCATTTTCGACAGGTCATAATATTATGTCCTCAAGTGTTGTTGCGGCACCCGTTGCAACGCAATCTGACATAAAAAGGCAACAAGAGAATGTTTTCACTGTTATCGTTTTCACAAAAACATATATTATAATCAACAACAATAAAAAAAACGTTCAGAAGCTATACATTTAAACAAAACAGTTTTTACACGTCACAAGTGTAAGATTTTCTGCTTTGTGTGTTTTTCACGAAAAAGTTGTCTCCAGCTTTAACAGCAAGAGCTAGATTCATTTCCCAAGAAAAGAAACTGGCTCCTTTTTCTTTCCTGGAGTGAGTTGTTCCTACAGCTGCCACTGCTGGAGGGTCTGTTATTACGTCATTATGTGGCTAGCAAAGTTTTTCTATAAGCTGCAACAAAAATTGCTTTCTCGATAACTTCGATTTAGTTAAACGGCGAAAGAGTATGTTGTTTTGGCATGCTCCAAAAGCCAAAACTTAATATCAAACTTGTCTGGCTTGTTAGTCATGTATTCTGTAAATGCATGGCAAGTTTTGCAAGGAAATACCTGTTCATCAATAGTCAAATTGAAATTAGGCACATAGCACTATTGGCACTTGCCAATAAAAGCATTTCATATTTCAGAAATAAAACAAAATTTATCAGATTGTCTTCGTTGACTCCGACTAGAATACTCATCAAATCTCAAATGCTTGAAAATCTTTTGGTACTAGTCACGAACCAGAGCGTTTTCATAAACAGGATGGCCCCGTTTCGTACTTTAAATTAGTTTGATAAGTGTTTTTTTCTCAACTAACACTCCACGAGCCAACTAAAGACCTAAAATTCCTCCCAAATCTTTCAAATGTAAACTAAAGTTATCATTATTCATTTTTCAGTGGTTAAAGTGCGAGTTTGAAGTACTTTTAGCATTTGCTCATCTATACACAAATGAAAAACGCTATAGGGGTTCTTCTCATTCATCGATTTGGCCCAGATGGTAGGTGCTTTCACGCAGGCTGGGCCGTGAGTAAGTCTGTTCATTGATTTTAAAATGACAGACCGAAACCGAAACTACCAAAACGGAAGGGTATCCACCCATTCCGATGTTCAATGTGGGTCTGTTAATGGGCAAACGTCCTTTTCAGGACGGGGCAATGTCAGGATAAAACTGCCCTTTTCAGGGCACATTGCCAACAAGTTCCGAAGACCCACTATTCTTCAGCTGAACATCGAAGGCCTCACTGTAAGCAAGATAAATGTTCTTCATCACCTTGCTATGCAGTTTGAGGCACTCGTCATCCTACTGCAGGAGACCCACTGCACTGATGCAGAGAAGTTGGTGCTACCACACTATCAACTAGCTGGGTCTTCTTTAAGCAGGAAGCATGGCCTTGCCACGTTTGTCCACGAGCGACTGAGATACACGCTTTTGGACCAATCTCCACCGACATCGGAGATCGAGTGTTTGTGTGTGGACGTTGATAGTTATAAAATAGTCAACGTCTACAAACCACCGCCAACGCGATTGCGAACCCTGGATCTCCCTGTGTTTCCTCACCCCTGTCTGTACGCTTGCGATTTTAACTGTGGTTATGATGACAACAGTCCGGACGGTGAGTGCTTGGCTGGCTGGGCAAGTATTACTTGTCTTGCCCTGCTATATAATGCCAAGGACGCTGCCAGTTTTTATTCCAGCCGCTGGAACACTGGCACCAATCCAGACCTAGCTTTCGCTAGCGTAGGTCCAAACAATCGCTTACCGGATAGACGTGTCCTTGACAAGTTTCCCAGGTCACAACATCGACCCTCGCTTATTAAACCATCAAGGTTTGCTCTGACAGTGCCAAGCATGCCTGTTAAACGATGGAACTTCCGCAAGGCCAAATGGAGTCACTACATTGCTTTGACGAATAAATTCGCAAAGACTTTGTTGCTGCCTGATTCACTTGATGTGGATGCGGCTTACCAGGACTTCTGTAACACCATTAAGAAAGCAGCCAAAAAGACTATCCCACGCGGGTATCGAAATAACTATATTTTGTGTTGGGATGCAGAGTGTGAATCCCTCTATAAAACCTTTCTGCAGTCTCCTGAGGGAGACGACTCAAGTTTGGCTGCTACAGCTCTGCTTGCCAAGCTTGACAGAAAACGGAGGGATCGATGGTCCGAGGCAGTTCGGAGCATTGACTTTTCACACTCTAGTCGAAAAGCGTGGAGTATTTTGAACAACCTTACTGGTAGGTCACGACACTATCCTCATCACTGTCCCATTTCAGCCAATGCTATTGCATCTGAACTGGTTAGAAACGGGAAATACGAGGCTGTTGATCGCAAGTCATCTCGACTTGTCTTTCAAGAAGTGTCTGACCTTTGGAGGGCCACAACACCAGACGCAGTAAATATCTCTGACAAATTTTCACAGAGAGAATTTGCTGCTGCCCTTCAGCACTTAAAACCAGGTAAAGCTCCGGGACCTGATTCCATCTGCCCCGAGCTTATACTCCATGCCGGAGCTGCTTTGAAGTCCTGGTTACGTGACTTCATTTCTTCCTGTTTGCGCCGACTCAAAATTCCCAAGATCTGGAGAAGAGCGCTTGTGGTCGCGATCCCAAAACCAGGAAAGCCCGTGGGGGATCCAAAGAGTTATCGACCGATATCTCTGCTCTGTGTCCCCTACAAGATCCTCGAGAGGCTTATCTACGCCCGCGTTGAACCATTAATCGATCCACTTCTCCCTAAAGAGCAGGCTGGGTTCCGACGCAGGAAGTCAACCGTAGATCAAGTTGTTCTGCTAACCCAGAACATCGAGGATTCTTTCGAGGCTAAAAAGAAGGCCGGTGCCGTATTTATCAATCTGACAGCTGCTTATGACACTGTCTGGCACCGTGGCCTTACCTGAAAGCTGCTGAGACTACTTCCGGATAAACACATGGTCAAATTGATCATAGAGCTTGTCCGAAATCGAAGTTTCACCCTTACCACTGGTGACAGCAAACAAAGCAGGCTACGCCTTCTTAAAAACGGCGTTCCTCAGGGATCAGTCTTGGCTCCCCTCCTATTTAACATCTATACGTACGATCTTCCTTCCATGATTTCCAGAAAGTTTGCTTATGCTGATGATTTAGCATTGTTGCACTCTTCTGGAAACTGGAAGGACTTGGAGCGGACATTAAGCCAAGACATGTCCACACAGTCAGCGTATCTCCAGACTTGGAGGTTGAAGCTCAGTCACACTAAGACAGTGACGGCAGCCTTTCACTTAAATAACCGAGAGGCCAAACGTGAGCTAAAGGTCTACAACAATAGTAGACTTTTACCGTTCTGTCCAACCCCTACTTGCCTTGGGGTAAAATTGGACAGATCGCTCACGTTTCGTCAGCATTTAGTGGCATTGCGCAAAAAACTATCATCGCGCGTCACACTGTTGAGGCGACTCGTGGGCTTGGGATGGGGTGCTGATGCTAAAACACTATGCATAGCCACCTTATCTCTAGTCTACTCAACAGCTGAGTACTGTGCGCCCGTCTGGTGTCGCAGTGCTCACACTCACCTCATTGACAGTGTCTTGAATGACGCCTTGCGCATAGTTACTGGATGCCTACATCCCACTCCAACGGACCACCTACCTGTACTCTCAGGCATCCAGCCAGCTGAGCTTCGCCGATTGGGAGCGACACTCTCCTTGGCTTACCGTGGATCTCTGGACCCCGATCATATCTTGCATGGTCTTTTATGTGGGTCCTCAGATACTGGCCAAGTGAGACTAAGATCCAGACGCCCGTTTGTGCCAGGTGCGCGGAATCTCTTGGACAATCTTGCCAGACTTGGCATCCGCGCCTCTGAATGGACGAATCACAAATGGAACGCGGAGTACTGTGAAAGTGCTTCCAGGCTCCGTGCTTTTGTGCCCGGGACCAGTGTCAGGCCTGTTGGGATGGGCTTACGCCGAGCAGCTTGGGTTAAGCTCAACCGCCTGCGGACTGGTGTTGGGCGATTCCATTCGTCCATGTACAAATGGGGTCTCGCTCCTTCACCGAATTGCGAGTGTGGCGCCTCAGAGCAAACCGCAGACCATGTACTAACAATGTGCCCCATACATCGGGCACCACATGGAGCACGCGGTCTGACGGTTTTGGATGACGAAACTCGATGCTGGCTTAATAACATCACTGCCAGCATCTGATCCAGGCAGTGCAGCAGTCTGGGGTAGTAAAGGGATAAACCCTCGGCCCTAGTCCTCCTGACTGGAGTGGATACCCCCTTCAAACGACGACGACGACGACGATCGATCGATTTGTAGGAGTACGACGTTATCCCCAAAAAATTCTGAATACACGTTTGTAGCAAAGGTTCTTCCTGCACCATGAGCCTCAAAAATAATTAGGAACAACATACCATTACGTGCTCTTAACTGTCCGATAGCAGTGCGTGCTTAAGTTGCAGAATCACTAGCAGAAAAAGTGCTAGACCATCTCAAGCAGAACATAAAACATCTTGTCGATTTACTTTGCTGTTTACTTCAATAACAGAAGAACTGCCTTCTGGAATGTTATGGTAAGGAATAATATCTTCAACTTATAACTCAACTTCTTTTTTTCGTTGCACGAGTTGTCAAACAAATCAAATTTTTTTTTGCAAGAACGTGTATGTAAATACGGTTCGAAAATTTATAAATTTGTTATCAATCCAACAGCTAGATATTGTTTAGTCAATTATGTTCCAATATTTAAAATTTTTTTAGGAAGAGAGGTAACTTTTAAAAACCATTTAAAAATTATAGCAAGCAAAATCCAACATTTTATTTAGTTTGTAAAATTTTTATTAAAATTTTTAAAAATAGCCTGAAATGTCGCTATAGGCGTGGCCATCTATATAGACAAAACTCTTTTATAAAGAGAGGGGGTAGCCTTGAAAAAGGCTGTTTAAGAAAACTCAAACGTTTTCGTGTAGCTCTCATCAGGAGAGATCGCTACAATTAGTAAAGAACTGAAATGTCGAAATTAAATTGAATAAGATTGTCGTTTCGCCGAGTAAGAAATTATACTGAAGCGCAGTTGATTAGAAGCATCAGCCACCAAGCGGTCGAAAAATGAAAAATTTGCAGTCAAGCTCTCTACAATGGTGATCTTCCTGAGCCAATCATTCCAAAACACGTTTTTACTGGTTTAATGAAAATTGCAACATCTTCCGTTGAATTTAGTTTTAATAATTGTATGTACAGGCAAATTGACGGAGTCGCTATGGGCAATCCGCTTGGTCCGGCCTTGGCAAATATTTTTGTTGGATTTTACGAATCTAAACTATTTGACAAAATTTCCAAACCTCAAATCTATTATCGTTACATCGACGACACATTTGCTCTCTTCCAAGATGAAGTGGATTCTGAAACATTTTTAACCAATTTGAATTCTTTGCATACCTCGCTCAAATTTACAAGTGAAAAAGAAGTTAACCAATCACTACCGTTTTTAGATGTATTGGTCACCAAATCAACCAACAATTTTACTACATCTGTTTACAGGAAAGCTACATTTACTGGTGAATATATTAGATGGAACTCGTTTGGTCCAAAGACACGCAAAACTAACCTAATCGCAACTTTAACACACCGTGCATTGAAAATCTGCTCAAAATCTTCCCTCCAACAAGAACTGGACACTATTAAATCTTTATTTCTTAAAAATGGTTACCCAGAATCAGTGATCAATGCAAGAATTTCAAAGAAAATCCTGCAATTTCAAAAACATCCGATAGAAGGTCCTCAACGATGCCCCGTTTACTTGAAGTTACCGTGGATTGGTGAAACTTCTGTTATATTTGAAAAGAAAATTAAGAGCAGTATTCTAAATTGTTTTTCAACAGTTCAACCGCGAGTTATTTTCACCACCAGACGAATTCTTCCTGCAATTCACAAAGACGTTCTGCCTGCTTCTCAACTAAGCATGGTCGTATACCAATACGTGTGCCGCTGCGAATGCCGGTACGTGGGCAGAACTTCTCAACGTCTGCAGGACAGAATCCGCCAACATGTTCCGAAAACTATCCGCAACAAAACCAATCAAGAAAGAATTCAGCCAACGCGAAAAAGTAAAATAAATTCTTCCACACCTAATTGTGATTCGGCTATTGGCACTCATCTTCTGAAACATCCAAATTGCGCCCTTCACTACAATGATAATCAATTTTCAATTCTATCCAAAGCCAGATCTGATTTTCATCTTGCTGTATTAGAATCCATCCACATAACCTCAAGCAAACCTGCATTGTGCCGTCAAAAAGAGTTCGTTTATAGGCTTAAATTATCAACATAATTATATTGGTTTTATTTTATTCTTTTTCAGACTTCAAATTACAACTATACTTTTGCCAAGTTAAACATTCAAATTTCGTCCAATAAAAATTGTTCCATTTCTAACTCGACGAAACGACAAAATTTTTCATTTTTCGACCGCTTGGTGGCTGATGCTTCTAATCAACTGCGCTTCAGTATAATTTCTTACTCGGCAAAACGACAATCTTATTCAATTTAATTTCGACATTTCAGTTCTTTACTAATTGTAGCGATTTCTCCTGATGAGAGCTACACGAAAACGTTTGAGTTTTCTTAAACAGCCTTTTTCAAGGCTACCCCCTCTCTTTATAAAAGAGTTTTGTCTATATAGATGGCCACGTCTATAGCAACATTTCAGGCTATTTTAAAATTTTGTGCCACAAAAAATCTTTTTAAAATTTTTTATTAAAAAGCTGAACGTATTCAAATATCATCAGTCCTTATCAAAGCATCTAAAATTGTTTAAAATCATCTAAAAATTTTTGTTAACCATAAACGACAAATACAATCAATTAAAATATATAAAAACAACAATTTTCTCAGGTTTATGCTGTCACTGTTATTACTAACGCAATTTAAAGGCAATGACAATTAGACAAAATAACGTCAGAATTCACAGAGGAAAAAAAGGAGAAAAAAAGAGAAAAATAATAATGCAAATCACATGACTAAATATGAATAGTTGTAGCAAGAAAGACGATCCATTTTCATATAGTTGTTTATTTAATTTAGGTTGATGTTTTTTAATTAGTAACGCTTAGTGAATTTTACAGTCGTAATCTGATGAACATTTCTTTAACACTCTAAAACGATGTATTAAGCTATCCATATTTTTTTATTACACAAATTGCATTCAATAACATGATCTTTTATTTTGCTTTTGACCGAAGAGCCTAAATTTAAATGTTCCTTTGCTCTTGTTACCAGATGACCTGTTGACTTACCGATGTAAGTCAGACCCGCATCACACGGGCACGAAAAGCGATAAACAACATTTGATAACAAAAGCGCAGGTGTGTTAGATTTTAACTTGAAATAGTTTCCAACTTTGCAAGTTTTATATATAGGTGCTAAATGCACGGCAGAGAATTTCCAAATAAATTTCGAAATGTCTTTTGCGAATATGTGAGACTGTTTTCCCACATATGGAGTTTCAACTGTAATGGTTTTTTTTTTTATTGGTAGGTTGCGTTTGATTTAAATTTGTTTGTCCACTATTAATAAATTGGTAAAAAACTTTATCGAAAAAATAATTTGGGTATCCATTATTACAGAACATTGATCTTAATTTTTGTACTTTATTTTTAAATCCAAGGGAGATGTATTTCCTAGCAACGATCTACGTGTAGATGGCAATCGGAACAAATATTTTTGGCACGATTTAGCATACAACTAATTAAGTTTGATTTCCACTTTAACGAGAAAATTGCTTTGAAATTTAGAAAAACACCAGTATGAGTCGGTTTTCTCCAAATCCAAGATTGTAAATTATTATTGTGTATTTTAAGTTCCATGTCTAAAAAGGGGAGAGTATTAGTAGACACTTCCATTGTAAATTGCAAGTTTTTATGTTGTGAATTTAATTTATCTAAAAATTCCATACTGTCTGGTTCGTTGTTAAATATTGCAAAAATGTCATCTACATATCTGAAATAGACTTTTGGGCCGGAATTGAGTTGCTGTTGTAAAAGGTGGGTTTCCGTTTCAGCCAGAAAGTAGTTACAGTAGCTATAGTAAGACCTAGTGGTAAACCCATCGAAACACCATCAATTTGCTGATATAATTTGTCTTTGTATAAAAATATTCTTTTAGTTTCTAACTTTAATAATTTTTTAAAGATTTTTTTTTTGATTGGTAGTTGATTAGCATTTGAGTTCTTGTCATAAATTTTATTTGAAAAAAGTTCGATTGTTTTTTGTAAGGGAACATTTGTAAATAAGGATTTGACATCGAAGCTTACCATTACTTGATTTAAATTCAGATTGATTTCTTGTAGCTTTTCTAAGAATTCATGAGATGAGCGCAGCGTATGTTTATCTGATATATATGGCTTAAAAATCGTATTCAAGAATTTTTCTAGTTTGTATTTGGGAGAGCCAACCATCGAGATAACTGGGTGGCAGGATTATCTTCTCTATGTACTTTTATTAGTCCATATAACTTGCCTGGTGTAGATCCCGTTGGGAGAAGGCGCTGAATAATTTTATTTCCGTACGGCTTTAGATATTTCTAAATGTGATATCTGATTGATTGTTTCCTTGTTATTAAAGGGTGTGATTTGCTTTATTCTTTATCATTAATTTTATTGAATTTAGTAGAATCATATATTATGGAATTTAATTTGGAAAAATAATCTACCGGCATTATTATTTTTTCTCCTTTTTTCTCCTTTTTTTCCTCTGTGAATTCTAACCTTGTTTTGTGTAATTGTCATTGCCTTTAAATTGAATTAGTAGTAACAGTGACAGCATAAACTCGAGAAAATTGTTGTTTTTATATATTTTAATTGATTGTATTTGTCGTTTATGATTAAAAAATTGTTTTGATGATTTTAAACAATTTTAGATGCTTTGATAAGGATATTTGAAAACGTTCAGCTTTTTAATAAAAATTTTACAAACTAAATGAAATGTTGGATTCCGCTTGCTATAATTTTTAAATGGATTTAAAATTTTCTAGGGAGAAAAATAATTCTTCCGTACCTTTAATTCATTATGCTAGAATTTTTTATTAAGTACTGTATTTAGTCCCTAGGTCAAAGACGATTTCAGAAATTTTTTACTATTCGGCTCGTACTTGATGCTGATTCAACCAGTTAACCCTTATTTAACTAGGCTGTTTTTTTCTGTTGACTACCTAAGGGGGGTCCTCGGAGGACCCTAAGTTTACATGTCCAATACTCTTAACAGAAAATAGCGGCGCAGTTGATTTTTTAAAATGTTGGAAAAAATTTATTCTAGTTTAGTCAAATGTCTTTCTTTTAATATATTTGCTATTAGTCTTTTCTTATTTTGCATAAAGTTGAAGGTTCTCAAATGTTAGTTGATTGTTTTGATTTGCGGCATAGTCGAATTAGTCACAGTCTGCTTCAAAAATAAATAACTACTACGTGAGGCAGTAATCTTGACAAACACAGCAGGACGTTCAAAACGTGTTTTGACTTATCTCATGATTTTTGCACACATAAAAAATACGAAAATCAAGAGGTACGTTAAAAAATAACCTACTGCACTAAAACTACTCATCGGATTTGCTCAAGTAAAATACCAAAATATTCAGGAATAAAATGTTAGGAAAAGTCATAAAATTTTAGGTTTTTATCATTCAAACTTTACGAGTTATATTGTTTTTTTTATAAGGGGAGGTTCTTTGAGGACTTTTAAAAAGACACTACACAGTAGATTACTACTGTAGGATAAAGATAGTCGCCAAAATTTTTTAATAAATTAAAATATATGGTGGCTAAAACTATGAACTTTAAATATTTATTATACCATACCAGAAAACAAACTTTTGCTCGGGCTCCCTGTCTGTGGTTAGCCAACCTTTAATGATTGTTGCGTCACAATAGTCACAAAGCAAGACAATTCATTTTACGAGGGCCGCTCAGAAAGTAATGCAACTGATTTAATTTCTTGCAGCATTCATTTGACTAACATTTGATTCTTTTACAGATTATAGATTGGTAACTAATATTTACAAATTTTGTACAAAATTAAGGGTCTGAATTACTGCAATCTGCAATTCAAATTTTGAGCAATCTCCTTATGTCTTTTTCATTAGAAGGTAAAATTGGCATGATTGCCCAAAGTAATCTCGGCAGAAGCAAAGAGTTGTTGTTGAATTTCTACTGTCGGAGGGAGAAACAGCTCAGAACATAAGCAGTGTATGGTGACGGTGCGATAGACTACAGCACAGTGACGAGATGGGTAAAGCGAATCAATAATGGACAGGAAGATCCTTCTGAAAGCGATTTTTGCAATTGCCAAGGCCAAAAAGTGATAGGCCATCTTCTGCTCACAGTTCTGCTAACATTGATCAGGCAGATGCATTGATTAAGGAAAACAGACGCATCACTATTAATGAGCTTGCTGAGTCATTAGGTATAAGTGCTGGGAGTGCTGTGAAGATCATAGATATTCTGGGATATTCAAAAGTATGTGCAAGGTGGATCCCAAAGCAGCTCACAGAGACTCATAAACAATTCCGTCTAGAAGCTTGTTCTGAACTTCTGGAGTATTGCCATAGTGACCAAAACGTTTTGTAGCGAATAGTGAACGGAGATGAGACTTGGGTTTACCACTTCGAACCAGAGTTAAAGAGACCATTAATGGAGTGGGGCCATTTCACCTCACCACGTTCGAAGAAGTTCAAATTTAAGCAGTCTGCAGGAAAAGTGATAGTGACTGCGTTCTAGGATAGTGTTGGTGTGATACTGGTAAACTTTATGTCCAAAGGAGCAACAATCAATTCAGATGTTTACATCGATACATTAAAAAAGTTGAAAGCAAGGATACGAAAAGTTCGAATTGCTTTTAGAAATATCTAAAGTTTTATTGAAACATGACAACGCTAGGTCTCACACCAGCTTCAGAAACGATAAGGTGATCAGCTCTTTTGGCTGGACAACAAGTTCACATCCCCCATATTCACCAGACCTGACACCATCTGACTTCGATTGTTTGGGATCTTCAAAGAAAATTTGAGGGGCGACATTTCTCTAGTGATGAAGAGGTCAAAACTGCTGCTAGAAAGCAATTAAAAACGCAGCCTGTACAATTTTACAATGAAGGAATATGTGCATTCGGTAAAAGGTGAGAAAAAACGGTTTGGAAAGCGGGAGATTACATCAAGAAGTATCTATTAAATGCTCATGCTATTACTTTTAAAACTCAATGTCATGAAAAAAAACCTGGTTGCATTACTTTCTGAACGCTCCTTGTACTTTAGTCTTTAGCTATTTCTTTACAGTCTGAGATGAACTTAAAGTTAAACAAAGAAGTGTGTGATTTGACAGTCCACGTGCGTTTGTTAATTTCTTTTTTTTCTTTTTCCGTACTAATCTATGGCTATTTTTCTGAAACACGAATTGAGTATTAAAGATAAGCAAAAAAATGTCTGTTTCGACCGCCTACGTGTTTGGGAATTGCTACTTTCTCTATTCTGTAACTAGGGTTATGTCTCTGTAGGTCGCATTCAACATAAAAGCTCAGCAAAAGAACGACTGCTACTGCATACTGCAATTGATAGTCGTTCTGTAAGTGCTTTATTCTAAATATTTACGATAAACTATTTACGGGACGATTAATAAATGATATTTTATAAAAATTAATATACTTCAGCATTCATGACGAGGAATTGTCGTTTTATTAGTCCTCCAAGATCAGTTTCCGATTTACATTTTACTGTTACACTTCCATAACTTTCTGCAGCACCACATGATGGCCAATACTTTTCACATTTGTTCTGAAAATAGTTTTAATTTATAAATTTTGTTTGCTGCAATAATATTTTAAACAATTATGAAAATTAAAGCCTCATACAAAGCTCCTGTTTAAATAGGTAGACTTAAAATAGCCTTTTAAGGAAACTCGAACGTTTTCGTCTAGTTTTCGTCCGGAAATTATTCCAAAATAAACAACAGAACTGAATATAATGTTTAAACAATTATATAACTGACTTTGATTGAAAATTGCATTAAAAAAATTATTATAATATTTGAAAAATTTTAACCAATGTATTAGAACTGATTTTCGTCAACGAAAAAGTCTTTTGAAATATAAGAGACAGATTATGAAAATTTTGTGCTAAGACTCGGCATCAACAAAATATTATTCACTCTTACAGTAATATTGTCTGTTTTTAGATAAATTCTTCTGTTAACATTACTTGAGTTTTTGGAAAATAATAAAAATTGATTTCAAGGACGATAAACGAAAGCTGAATTTTATTTATCTGTCTTAAAATCAATTTTTAGAACCAAGATCGTATAAATTTCACATTTGTATTAATTGTATTTTGCAAACATACACCAATGATAACAAAAAAATTTGCATCAAAATAAATTTTATCAGTGATTACTCAGTTTATTCTAATCATTTTTAAAATCAAATAAATCCCAAATTTTTTTAAAATTTGTGGTTGTCAATTCAAAGTAATGGCTAGCGATAGCGAATATTAATAATATTAATACAAAACAAATGTTTAATGTACAAAAAATAACACATAAAGCACAGTTTATAAATTTTACTTTGTTTTTTTCAACGCATTTGCACAACATGACGATAATTGACGAATTTTCCAACCACACCATCTCCCAAAAGTCGTTTACAGTATTTTGCTTTGGTCCCTGGGTGGCGATGTAATTTCTTAATTTGTGACAACCCTGAAAACAAGACTGGCATTTCTTGCGAAAAGTAAATCTCTGCTTATGTTTTAGCAACAAAAATTATATGGGTAACTGAAATTAAGAGTTGACGTCAGCACTCACCTCGATATAAGAAGCATTTATGTACTTTTCATCAGCAAGTATGACGCGAGAGTGATCATCTGAAAATCATTATCAAACAGCAGTTTGTCAGAGTCACTGTTGAATTATAAATAAATCATTTTCATTATGCAATGTGTGAATACTATTAATTAAACAATGCTTTTCAAATAGTAATTTAGAACAGAATTTTGCTTTAAGACAAGATTTACTTATTAAACTTTTTTATCTATATACGGTACTTCAACTTAGGACATTACTACTTACACGGATAAGTATTCTTGTAACGATTTTTGCTGGAATTACTTTTACTGCTAGCAATTTCATGTTTTGGTTCGTGATGCAGACTTTCATTGCATACTTTCTAAAACAAAAGTTTTTTTAAATATTGCTTTGTTCAATTTAATCAAACAATTTTATCAAAGCGAATTTGGTTATTTGGTTAAAACCAGTTTTATGAATATGAAAAGCAAATGTTAAGAATATCGATGAGAGATTAAACAAAAAATTTTATTAATATTTTTAGTCACTTCAAATTCTTTTATTATGTTTTCAAAGTTTTTCGTCAATTCTTTCAAATAAAAAGATTTCAGTTTTCCAATGTAATCATTTCCTTTGAATTTTATGGTGTTTTCTAAAACATAAAAATTAATGTTAATTAAAAAGAATAATAAATTGCTATTTTATGTTTAACCCCTTCAGACCTGAATTTTTATTAGACTGTATAAAATAGTAAATTTGTTATTTCTTTGAAGAATGTGTTGCCAAAATGTAGTTGTACAAAAAAAATTTGTCGGGGCGCATCTATAAATTAGTATAGGGGCTTTAAATATTTGAAACTATTTAGTCCCAATCGGTTCAAAGCGTACTTTTTTTCAAAATATCAGCTTTAATTTTTTTTGTTATTTTCAATGAATTTGAGTAACTTTAAGGAATCTGGAGTTTTAGAAAAATAGATATATTTATTACATTATGAAAACTTTCTGTTTTTTTTAACATTTGAATTTAAGCAATGATTATTCAAAGAGCATTTGCGTCTATTGATAATTTTCTGCCATAGTGGTCTTTTATGGTTTCAAACATCAGCACCTTTATGGTGTCTGAAAAGATTTATTACTCGTAGTTTTGGCTCATGACCATCTTCATAATTTAAATTGACTGTACCAGATAAAGAGCAATTCGGAATATCAAAAGAAATACAAATCTTTCTCCAATAAAATAGATAAAATAAAGGCTCCACAACATTTGGTTCAATACTTTGTGCATGGGCATCATCGATTGTTACTGTTATAGTATCATCAGTATCTGACATTGCTTCCTCCAAAAATATTACATCTTTTTCATTCATAAAGTTATTATTGGATGAATCTAACACATCAGCAGTAATTAATTCCACTACTTCATTTACACCAATTATAAATTTTCTTGATCTAGTCTGTTTCTGGGCCATCTAAATTCGACAAAAAACAAGTAAAAAGTACGCATAAAGCCGGTTGGGATTAAATAGTCCAAGTTTGAAAAGCAAAGAAATTAATCATAAACACTTGCAAAAAAGTCAAATTTGCTTTATATCATTCAACTAAACTTTTTTCTCGTAAATTTTATTCAGCTTTTCTTAAATTAAACATTATTTTTTTTCAATTTAATTTTAAAACTATATATAGTTGAACTAAATTTTATGTATTTAGTTGGTTTAATAATCACAAAGAAAAGAATTTGCACGCGTTACAATTGACTAGCATGGTTGCCAAAATATTGCTAAAGAATAATAAAAAAGTTTTTCATAAAATTTTATAGTATTAGAGAAGAAATTTCAAAAATAGTGGTGTGGGACTAAATAGTCCTTTCGGTCTGAAAGGGTTAAATCCCGATTTCTTGTTTTAAAAAAAATAGCACATTTTAGCTTTTGCATTTTGTTGCTTCAGTTTAAACATTTGCTTTACTGTTGTTTGATTCAAATTTATTTAATAGCACTTTAAAGGACCAACAAATTTTTTTATATAATTTGAAAAACTCTTGCAAAACAGATTAAGCAGTTTTCATATTAGTTTGTTAGATAATTTTTAAATTACTAAAATCGTGTAAGTTATTAGTAGTATCAAGGACAAATTTAGACCTTTTGAAATAACAACAAGGTATCATTTGAAAAGAATTTATAATTTTGTTCCTTTCTATTAAGCAATATCATTTCAACACACTAGCTTACATTTACACCTACCGCATAGATTTTCGTATGAGTTGTTTTCTTTTGGAATTGCTGGTATTACCTTTAAAAGTGCAATGTTTAAATAAATTTTTTTAATTGTGTATTTTAAGTGACTTCTTTCATTTCTATCAAACAAATTGTATTAACAAACAAAAAAAATTTAACAAAACATAATTTGATTGATCAATCTTACTGTGGGATTATTTTCCATAGGAGTTATATACGTTCCTTCATCTTCTGCTAAAAAATGTTCGCATTAGCCTTTAATTTCCAGTAAAACAAATCAAAATTTTATTGCAATTATTAACGAAAGTTGTTTTTTTGTTTAACCCTTGTCAGCATTGCTATCCACATTTTGTCGAAACGCGCTACAAAATGTATTGCCAATTTTGAAAAAATCATCCGACAAGGTTGTTTTCCGACTATGATGAAATATTTATAGTTTTGTTTTAGAGAGGAAAAAGAAAAATTAATGAAATTGGCTATATTTTATGTTTTATTGAAAAAGCATACGTTGTCGCACTACTGTCCACATTTTGTAGACAAAGCATTTTGACTAAATAACGTCTCGAAATGCGAACTGGCTTGTGGCTATTTTGTTTTGTTGTACGCATACTTTCTTTTAGGATGCATTTATGTAATTAGACTAATCACACAATTGAAATTCAGCTCGTAACTATTTTTCTGTGAATTATGACGACACAATTCGTGTGAAAAGCAGTAACCAAAGATTACTCAAGTGCCATGAGTTTACAACAGGTGGTTTTTATTCACTTAAAAATCTGAAACGAAAAACGAATATAAACAAGAAATCAGGTAAACTAAAAAGCAGTAAGCTTCTTCCAAACAAAATTGATAATGAACTGAAAATAAAACGACAAACAGAAGACTTCATTTAATTAGCGCGCGCTGCAGGGCGCGCAGTTTTCACAACGATCAATTAATGATGAATAAAAATTTCATCACAATCTTCCCACCTAAAATTTGAAATTGATCAAACAAGCAAAATGTGATAATACGATAAAACAATAAACAAAATTTTGTTAGGTGTCGTAAATAATATTTTCGGATCGGTCTGGTGCCTTTCTGATTCTTGAAGATCGTCTTAGCGAGACATCTTCAGAAACAGGTGAAATGGAAGGCGTAATTTTTGGCGTAGATAATTCGGCAGATGGGTTTCGCGTGGTTTGCGCAGGAAGCGAAGGAGTTTTGGTTGAGTTTTCATTTGGAAATGATTCGGTTGGGTTGCTAATGTTTTCGCTGTATTCTGATGTCTGAATTGAATTTGACGGACAAGGAGCCAGGTCTGAAACAGAAACTGTCACTTCATTGCCGCTTCTCAGTCGAACGTTTGCAAATCTCGGGTTAGCATCAAGCAGCTCAACTTCATCAACCAAAGGATCGTGTTTATTCCTGACAAAGCGCCGAAGCAACACCGGTCATGGTTGTATTAACCAGTTGGGAAGGGTGCGACCAATCATGCTGCGTCTATCGAATCCCAGAAAACGTTCGTGCGGTGTAGCGTTTGTTGCCGTGCAAAGTAAGGATCGAACCGAGTCCAAGGCTTCGGGAAGTACTGCTTCCCACGTAGATTCCGGTTGTTAAGTTCGAAGTAACAAACGTACTGTCTTCCATACAGTCTAATTTATTCTCTCGCATTGCAAGTTGCCGGTTGGGTGATAGGGGGTGCTTTTACTCGAAGCAATTCCTCTTTCTGTCAAAAATCTCTTGAATTCTTTAGATAAGGAAGCACCTCTGTCACTGTGGACGTAGAACGGTTGACCAAACAAACAAAACAAGGTGCTCAAGCACTTAATTACAGTTTCCGTTTTCATATCTTTACAGGGGAAAGCAAACGAAAATCGGCTACACTCATCGACGACAAAAAGCACGTAAGGCCTTTTTTTGCATAGGACCTTTGAAATCTATGCTGATTCTTTCCCATGGACGCATCGACTTTATCAAATTCTCGGTTGGTTTGTCGAAAAATCGAGGTTTTAGTTCGGTGCAAACTCGACAGTTAGCACATATTCTTTTAACGTCTTTAACTGAGAAGGAAAGGTTCTTCGATCGGATAAAATGCAAAACACGAGTGACACCGGGGTGCCCTAATCGACTGTGAATATCACGAAGATTAAGAGGATGGAGCGACATAGAGCACTATCTTGAAAGAGCATCGGCTGCAAGGTTTTGAGCCCCAGGTCAATTCTTTATTTCGTAGTTAAAATTTCCTAGTTTAGAGTGCGAAAGCTGAATCTTATTGTTTTTTATTTTTCCTATTTGGAAGGGTTGAACATATAAGAGACCGCTTGTTGATCAGTCAATGGGGTAAAACGTTTTCCGTATAGAAAGTGGCTCCATTTCCTTACAGCATCAATTATAGCGACCGCTTCTTTTTCTACTGTAGAGTACCGAAACTCTGTCGGTGTAAATGTTCGCGAATGGAAGGCTACAGGTTGTCCTCCTTGATTGAGTGTCGCGCTTAACGTATGGTTCGAAGCATCACATTCGACGACGAATGGTACTCCTTCTTTAACGCAAGTTAAACAAGCTGAGCAAAGTTCTTTTCGAAGCAAGTGAAACGCATTCAGAGATTTTTCGGACAGGGGAAAGCTAGACGAGAGATTAGCTTGGATTAAAGGTCGAAATTTATGTGAAAAATTGTGCACCCATTTGGCATAGTACGAAAACATGCCGATTACTCTTCGTAATTCGTTTTTACTGTTAGGGCATTTTATTTTGAGCAAAGGTCGCAAACGTTCTGGGTCAGGTTGTATGAGATTATGCGAGACTCTATAGCCCAACAAATCAATTTCAGTATGGCAATAAGTACACTTTGAATCGTTAAAAGTCAAACCTTCGGATTTCGCAGCATTAAGTAACGCGTTTAATTTAATATCATGATCGTTCTTATTTACACCAGAAACAGTTATGTTGTCAAGAGTTCGTCGACAAGTCGTTGAAAAAACGATACACCATTAGTTACGCCAAAAGGTAGTCTAGTATATTGATACAACTTTCCGCTACAAGCTTCAAAGGCGGTGTACAGGCAATCTTCCGGAGGTAACGGTATTTGGTAGTACGCTGATTTTAAATCTAGGGTGCTGTAAACAGAACCCTTTGCTATTTGAGCGATTATTTCGTCTATTTTTGGTAGAGGGTACGCATCGAGCAAGTGTATCGGTTTATGATCTGCGAGTAGTCCACAACCATTCCTCGCTTATGGCACTCGTCTTTCGTAACAAAACTTGAGCTCTCCAAGGTAAAAGTGAGGGTTCAATAATTTCTTCTTTTAGCAAGTGGCTTACCTCATTTTTGATGAAGGTTTTGTCGAAGTCGTTGAACTTTCTTGACTTCGTTGCGATTGGCTTGTGGTCGGGTCGAAGATTTTGAAATAATCGGCGCCCTCGAAAATTAGAAGCTGATACTCCGCAATAGGGTTTATTATCTATTACTAAGCGCTTTTGTGTTCCTTCAAGCTTGAGTAGTACTTCGGAATGTTTGTTTAAAAACGATTGTCCCAGGACTACATCGGCACACAGGTTAGAGATGATTCCAAACGAAAGGTTTTTATATGTTCGTCCTTGAACGTCAAGGTCACTTGTAACTAGACGAAGAACGGTGGCACTCAATTCACTTGAAGTCATGTTGACTTTGGAACTTTTCCCGTTCGGTATTAGCCCGACTGTATTCACAATTCCCTCGCTGATAAAATTTTTGGAGGCACTTGTGTCGAGAAGACTATCCATTGGGTGTCCTCCCAACATCCATAGAATGTTTAAGAGAATCAGGGGCACTAGCAATAATGGAAAACAATTGAGTGGTCGAGAAAGACGAGCATTCTTTCGGATGATCCCGAACTTCTTTAGTGTTCAAGTAGTCGTCATGTGGGAGTAGAGCCTCCATTCTTTTAAGTGGTGAGCTTCGGCAGACACACCTAAAATGATCAACTTTTCCGCATTTAAAACAAGTTTGGTCTTTCGCAAAGCAAAATCTTCTTCCTTTAGGGTGAGACTCTTCTCCGCAGAAACAACATTTTTGTCGAATAGACTTGAGACTTCGAGAAGTAGAAGCACAGAATACTTTAGTTTTCTCATTGTCGACAGGGTTACTGTCAAAGAAACTATGAGATTGTTGTTGAGCTCGGTCCAATACCTTGGCTTTGGTAAGGGCTTCTTGAAAATGTAGTTCTTCTTTTTCTTCCAATAATCTTTGTCTAATAGAAGAATTAGACAGCCCTCCTATAAAGGCGTCTCGCATCATTTAGTCATGGTGTTGTTCGGCTGTAACTGCTTGAAAATTGCAATCTTTTGAACGTTCTTTAAGTGTTTTAGCAAATTCAGCGAGGGATTCATTGTTTTTTTGCTTAGTTATCATTAAGAGATGACGGGAAAAATATTTCATTTTTCGGCTTAAGGTGAATTCGATCTAGCACTTGTTTTGCATCTTCGTAAGTTGTACTGTCTTCAATGTATAAGTAAATTCGATGTGAAACATAATTAAATAACAGAAATAGTGTATTAAGCTGCGGCTCATTGTCACCATTCCTTCTCGTCGCTTTGGCTGAAGTTAGAAAACATTGGAAAGTTTTGAGCCAGTGTTCATATATTTGCTCAGCTTCAGGTTCATTCGGCTCGGTTTCTAGAATTCTTGGTTTGAGCAATTTATCCATTTTTAAGTGAATAAAATTGTCGTGAGTTAACAAAGAAAACCAAACAGGTGGTTTTTATTCACTTAAAAATCTGAAACGAAAAACGAATATAAATAACAAACAATTAAACAAGAAATCAGGTTAACTAAAAAGCAGCAAGCTTTTTCCAAACCAAACTGATAATAAACTGAAAATAAAACAACAAACAGAAGACTTCAATTAATTAGCTCGCGCTGCAGGGCGCGCGGTTTTCACAACGATCAAATAATGATGAATAAGAATTTCATCATACTCAGCACATAATAATTATTTTCATTGTTTTTCCAGCAACTACTTTGATAGCTTTTTCATTGTTAGTTTATTACTGAAATAAATTTTAATGGTTATCTGTCCAAGGTCATTTGTGTTAGCGTAAGCAGTATAAACTCTATAGTGTTGTAATAGCTTGATTAAATGTTTGACAGCTAGCTATAACATGAAAACGTAAAGTTTGGCTACCCTGAAATTCTGAAACAGTGCGTTTACAAAATACACTAATTTTCAAAAATTCTAATCAAAGAACGCTGGACATATGATGCCAGGACCCCTGATCCGACAATTAATTGAGCGACAGTTGATCGAACGACCCTTGATCGAAACAACACTTGATCGAAACTACATTGGACCGAAATGACGTTAGGTCAAAACGACACCCGAAACGAAATTTGACCGAAACGACAGGAAGGTTAATCAAAAAAAAGCAAAAAAAGGCGAAGTTTAATTAAAATTGCTTAATGCACTTAACAGGTTTATGATTATGTTGTATTATTCTAAAAGCATTTAAATCTTCATAACTTTTGGAATTGATAAATTTCAGCCTGTTTTGGCATGGTTCAGCCTTTTTCAAGGATGCATCAGCATGACAAAAGAAGGATTTAAATTAGACCTGTCATTTGCGAAAATTAAGGAGATTGTATCGGTTTTGATTGAAATTCTTTCCACCCGACAACATAGTGTATCGTAACCGAGTGCAAAACGCTTAAAAGTGCAAATGCCGACTCGAGTACCACTACATCTTTCAATACAGCACACAACTAGAAAGCGGTACCAAAACTGCAGTGCAAAAGGAGTTAAAAATCGTACTAACCTCTACGCAGCACTTGTGGTTGCTATTTATGTCTTGTAAAGGGGCTTAAGTGTTTTGCGGACTACCATCAAAACATGTTGTAAATCTAACAAATGTCAAAGTGACTCTTTAGATCACGTGCAAACTATTCTACTTTTTTAATGTCAAATATTGCCTGGTGTTCCGTTTTGTGTTTTACTTCGTTCAGTGTTTTGCATCGCAATTAAAATCCTCTTTTTATCTAAAAACTGATTCAAATTAAAAAAGACCGAGTCGAAGAAAGGGACGTATATGTCCCATATCAACATGGGCCTTTTAGCACATATAAGAGCAAACAAAATTTGAAACATTTCTTTTGAGACAGCAATTAACATGAAGAAGAAGATAAAAAATAAATCAAATGCAAAAACTCTTTCGTCGACATCACTACGACATGGTCTCTTTCGCCGACCTCACTATGACATGGTCTCTTTCGTCGACCTCACTATCAAATGGCCACTAAGGTCATTGAAAGTCATTCTCAAAAAGAAACGGGGGTTTTACGATTATCGGTCAGATGATTACGTTTCTATTGTTCAATGGAAAGACAACAAAGTTGTATACATTGCTTCCAATTTCGTAAACATTACTTCCATAAAAGTGGTCAAGCGATATAGTCAACGTGAAAGGAAAGAAATTAATTGCCCTCAACCTTTTTGGTCTTACCAATATAACCTGAGAATGGGAGATGTTGACCTTTTGGACAGATTTATTAGTCGGCACCGCCCGATCATTCATGGCAAAAAATGGTACTGGCCTCTTTTTTGAATTGTCTTCAAATGTTATTAGTTGCATCTTGGAGAATTCATTGCGCAATAAGTCAAAAAAAGCAGTTAGATGTTCTAGATTTTACAAGATCGTTTGTCGTGGAATTCTAAATCAACCAAAACCATGTTAATCTGCCCGAGTGGAATAAGAATTTTGACAAGTTTTGGCTCGCACTTTCAAGTGCCTGCAGAAAAGCAGGGCCGCTGTGCCTTTTGCAAACGTAACTCACGGAGAAAACGTCTTGGGTGTAATGTTCTGTTGCATCCATTGTGCTTCTATGAATATCATAAACAATTCTAGGTTGTATGATGTATAACTATTTGTATTTCTGTCTCTGTTAACTTCATTCATCATTACAATATAAAGTGTTTCAGACAAAAATCTATGTGCGATTGATTCATAAACGTCGCCGCAAGCGAAAGCAGATTAGTCCATTGTTCCCATTTGGGAACAAACAAATTGTTTAGATAATGACGCGTGATACGATGGCAATAATGAAACAGCTAATAAAAGATTTTGTTGCTCAATTATTGCAGTTACAAAAATCAAAATTGTAAGTTTGATATACTTGAATGATGAGTCAGCATTTTTCATTAAAAAAGGTCATTTTACTCGTAAAAAAATTGGTTGTATTTTAACCACAAATAAATAAATAGTTAAAAATTTAAAAAAGTTTTTGAATCTAGAATGTGTAATATTTACTACCAAATACTCGTAGGCAAAAAGATTACAAAAACAAGATGTTTGGGAGGCTTTACAAAACAGCAAACATGATGTTCCCATATGGGAAGAACTGTCATTAATGGGTTAAGTTATTTTCTTTTTTTCTACTGCGTCTTATTAGCAATTTGGTAATTTGTTTTAAGCAATTAGATTCATACAATGGTGTTTGCAGAAATTTGTTATGGGGGCAGTTGAAAGTCGAAAACACCATTGCTATAATTCGTGATGTTTTTTACAAAAGGAAGGCTTGAAGCAACAAAAAAAAGAAGCCACTTTCAAATATTCACTGAAAAAAACAATTAAAATTATTTGTTTATTCTTGATATTATTATGTATTTTTATTTTTATTCTCCTGACTCCCTAACTCACAGGAAATTGTCGGTGACTCACAGAAATAAGATGGTAAATGGTAAGGTTTTTAGCCCAAAACGTCTCGAGTTAAAATTTTACTCAGCTCCCAAGGACACTTTAAGTTGTTCTAGGGAACTGAGTTAAATTTTAACTCGAGAAACTGTTCTTGTGCTTCATCAAAAAGGTCTTCTATTTTGCACTGTAATGTGTTTCTTGCTTCTCATTTATAAAATTTTATTTGATTAATTTTATTTTTTAAATCAGATAAATGAGTTTTTATTTGTGCTTTAATTGGGACTCATAGCTATCGTTTGTGAGAGCAAAATCCAATTAAAAAAAGCTTGCTGGATTCCGTTGTTCAATTCGATTCTTGCTGAGGTCAAGTTCCCTATCATTTTGATTATCAAAATTAATAAAGAATATGTTGTTAAACATGTTAACAATAGCGCTCCCTTGAAAATTTACATACGCCCCCTAGAGGAGGCGTGCTTCCCGGTTAAGAACCACTGAACAAAATATTCATTGACTATGTTTATTCAAAAATTTTACGAGGCAATACAAGGCTTTCAATTTCATTTTGCAAAAGGAATTGTTTATGGTGAAGAAAGCAGTAAATCATCATAACCACATCAAAATCTTTATTCATGCTCTTCTGGTAAAATCTGAGTTAAGTTGCTGTTAATTCTTTATTAAAAAGTAAAAACAATAACAAAAACTCAACGTTTCGGTGTACTATGTTTCAGTAAACCTTCATCAGGAGATTAAGCAAAACACAAATGTCATCCAAAATAAAACCATAGTGGCGTGAAAAAAGGAAAAAATATTTAAAATACATTATTGATTTAAAACGACATCTAACGGATTCAGAATTTTAAATATAATAAGCATTTGGATAGAAACAATTGGTTTTATCATTAAAAGCATCATTATTAAAATGAATAAAAAAGGACTCTAAAAATCTTCTTTTTATATAATCTGCTTCTTTTGCCAAAATTTTTGAATTATTCCAATTCATATGATGCTTTTCCGAATATATATGTTTTACTAGAGCAGATTTGTTGTTTATATCATTATTTTCTAATCGTGCTAAATTTTTTGACTTCACATCCCGCATGTGTTCTTTGCATCTTGTAAGAAATGCCCTACCAGTTTCACCATTATAAATGCCAACACAATCTAAACATGGAATTTCATAAATTACTCCTGGCTGTTGCTTTGGTTCAATTGAATCTTTTAAGTTGGGTAAAATTTGCTTGATTGTTTGAAAAGGTTTTGTATATACTCTAATATTTTGTTTTTTAATTATACGACTTAAAATTTCAGTTAAATCTTGAAAATAAGGTAGGGTTACTGTTCCTTTGTAGTTTTTGCTTATTTCATGTTTCTCAATTTTATTGAATCTGAATCGATTGAATGTTTTCTTTATAAGCCAATTTGGGTAGTTGTTGTCTTCCAAAGTACGTCGTAGCATTTCTTTTTCTTCATTAAAATCTTTTGAATCTGTAATTAGTTTAGCTAATCTGTTTAATAAACTAATAATAACACCTTGTTTTTGTTGCTGTGAATGACAAGATTCATAATTTAAATAACGATTAGTGTGAGTTTCTTTTCTATATATTTTGGTTGCCAATGTTCTACTTTTTTTCTTCATGACCAGTATATCTAGGAATGGTAATTTGTCTTCTTTTTCATGTTCGATGGTAAATTTGATACTTGCTTCAATGCTATTTATATGAGCGAAAAAACGTTTTACGATATCTGATTTTAATATTACAAATGTATCATCTACAAATCTTGACCATAATTTTGGAGGGGAAAAAAAGGAATTTATTGCTTTTATCTCAATGTGCTCCATAACCAAATTTGCTATAGTAACAGAAATAGGGGACCCCATTGGAACACCAAATATTTGTTGATAAAATTTTCCTTGAAATTTAAAATAAGTATTGTACAAACAGAAGTTCAAAGCAATTTCAATGTCATTAATTGTCATTTCAGTACGTTCATTAAGTGTAACATCGTTTCTTAATTGTTCAATAGTAACATCTTTTGCAAGATTAACAGGAATTTTGGTAAACAATGACACTACATCGAAAGAAACCATACACTCATTACTTTCAACATTAACATCTTTTAATAAATCAACAAACTGGTAAGAATTTTTAACGGTAAATTTAGTCTTGCCAACAAAACATTTACTTTAAATTATTACAATATTATAGACTAAAGTTAAAGAAAAAAGTTAAGGAAATTGATTCATCAACAAAAACGAAGAAAGATAAATGGGTCATTAACCTTTCAAAACACACGCTGACAAAAGATGAGAACAAAGTTTTGGCGCGTGGTTTAAATTTTGCAGTGTCATCAAACGTCATACCAAAACAACAGATTCTTGCTGAGATAGAAAAAGGAATACAAAAACTACCAGAGCATTCAGCCAACCTTATCCGCAATCAAATTGTTAGTGTTTTAAATAATAAAAGAAAAATAAAAAAGAATTTAACCAACAACGAAAAGAAGGCGTTACTTAATTTATCGAAAAATAATGAAATTTCTATCTGCAAAGCTGACAAAGGTAATTGTACTGTGATTCTCGATCGAATTGATTATTATGAAAAATTGTTACTATTATTGAAAGATGAAACAACGTACAAAGCAATAAAACAAGATCAAACGAAGTCCATAGAAAGACGTTTAAACGCATTTATTTTTGACTTATTAAAACGTAATTGTATTACTAAACAACAATATTATTTTTTACGTAGTAGTGATTCATGTGCACCACGTTTATATGGTTTACCAAAAGTTCATAAAAAAGATTTTCCCATAAGACCAATTATTTCTTTTATTAATTCACCATTATATAACTTATTCAAATATTTATCTAAATTATTATCACCGCTAGTTGGCAAGACTAAATTTACCGTTAAAAATTCTTACCAGTTTGTTGATTTATTAAAAGATGTTAATGTTGAAAGTAATGAGTGTATGGTTTCTTTCGATGTAGTGTCATTGTTTACCAAAATTCCTGTTAATCTTGCAAAAGATGTTACTATTGAACAATTAAGAAACGATGTTACACTTAATGAACGTACTGAAATGACAATTAATGACATTGAAATTGCTTTGAACTTCTGTTTGTACAATACTTATTTTAAATTTCAAGGAAAATTTTATCAACAAATATTTGGTGTTCCAATGGGGTCCCCTATTTCTGTTACTATAGCAAATTTGGTTATGGAGCACATTGAGATAAAAGCAATAAATTCCTTTTTTTCCCCTCCAAAATTATGGTCAAGATTTGTAGATGATACATTTGTAATATTAAAATCAGATATCGTAAAACGTTTTTTCGCTCATATAAATAGCATTGAAGCAAGTATCAAATTTACCATCGAACATGAAAAAGAAGACAAATTACCATTCCTAGATATACTGGTCATGAAGAAAAAAAGTGGAACATTGGCAACCAAAATATATAGAAAAGAAACTCACACTAATCGTTATTTAAATTTTAAAAATAGCTGTACTACAATAAGGCAGTTTTCATTATTTTACCCGTGGATGCACAATATTTTATCAAATAAATTGGCACCGTGGGTCAATTTGACCCCAACATCTTTATCAAAGTAACTTACACATCAAAGGTAAATGAAAGGTTTTTGGTGTTTAATACATACTTTTAACTCAAAATAGACAGTAGAAAAACTAGTTTAGACTACTTTCTGATGCGTTTTAAACCAATGTACTAACTCATAAGTTTCAAACATAAAAAAAGTGATACATTTAGAACCAATTTACACATTTATACGCTTCAAATAATAATGTGTTTTGAATCAATGAACAAACAAATGCACAAGTTTAAGCAAAAAAACTGTAATACTAAAGTTTTATAAATATACTTGAGAACAAAAAGTCAAAATTTTGACTCCTCAGCACACATACGACAAG